>CAWUDS030001993.1:0-325674 GCA_963859935.3 Lathyrus sativus
TGTTTAGGGTCCGGTTGGTTTGCTTCGTTGATTGTTTAGGGTCCGGTTGGTTTGCTTTGTTGAGTGTTTAGGCTCCGGTTGGTTCGCTTCGTTGAGTGTTTAGGCTCCGGTTGGTTTGCTTCATTGAGTGTTTAGGTTCCGGTTGGTTCGTTTCGTTGAGTGTTTAGGCTCTGGTTGGTTTGCTTCGTTTAGGTTTTAGGCTCTGATTTGTTCGCTTCGTTGATTGTTTAGGCTCCAGTTGGTTTGCTTTGTTGAGTGTTTAGGCTCCGGTTGGATTGCTTCGTTTAGTGTTTAGGCTCCAGTTGGTTTGCTTCGTTGAGTGTTTAGGCTCCGGTTGGGGTGCTTCATTGAGTGTTTAGGCTCCGGTTAGTTTCGTTGAGTGTTTAGGCTCCGGTTGGATTGCTTCGTTTAGTGTTTAGGCTCCCGTTGGTTCGCTTCGTTGAGTGTTTAGGCTCCGGTTGGTTTCCTTCATTGAGTGTTTAGGTTCCAGTTGGTTCGTTTCGTTGAGTGTTTAGGCTCAGGTTGGTTTGCTTCGTTGAGTGTTTAGGCACCGGTTGGTTTGCTTCGTTGATTGTTTAGGCTACGGTTGGTTTTCTCCGTTGAGTGTTTAGGCTCCGAATGGATTGCTTCGTTTAGTGTTTAGACTCCGGTTGGTTTACTTCGTTGAGTGTTTTGGCTCCGGTTGGTTTGCTTCGTTGAGTGTTTAGGCTCCGGTTGGTTTGCTTCATTGAGTGTTTAAGTTCCGGTTGGTTCGTTTCGTTGAGGTATTAGGCTCCAGTTGGTTTGCTTCGTTTAGTGTTTAGGCTTCGGTTGGTTTGTTTCGTTGAGTTTTTAGGCTCCGGTTGATTTTCTTCTTTGAATGTTTAGACTCCGGTTGGTTCGCTTCGTTGAGTGTTTAGGCTCCGGTTGGTTTGCTTCGTTGAGTGTTTAGGCTCCGGTTGGTTCGTTTCGTTGAGTGTTTAGGCTCCGGTTGGTTTGCTTCATTGAGTGTTCAGGCTCCGGTTGGATTGTTTCGTTTAGTGTTTAGGCTCCGGTTGGATTGTTTCGTTAAGTGTTTAGGCTCTGGTTGGTTTGCTTCGTTTAGTGTTTAGGCTCCGGTTGGATTGCTTCGTTTAGTGTTTAGGCTCCGGTTGGTTAGCTTCGTTGAGTGTTTAGGCTCCGGTTGGATTGCTTCGTTTAGTGTTGCTTCGTTTAGTGTTTAGACTCCGGTTGGTTAGCTTCGTTGAGTGTTTAGGGTTCGGTTGGTTAGCTTCGTTGAGTGTTTAGGGTTCGGTTGGTTTTCTTCGTTGAGTGTTTAGGCTCCGGTTGGTTTGCTTCATTGAGTGTTTAGGTTCCGGTTGGTTTGCTTCATTGAGTGTTTAGGTTCCGGTTGGTTCGTTTCGTTGAGTGTTTAGGCTCTGGTTGGTTTGCTTCGTTTAGGTTTTAGGCTCTGATTGGCCCGCTTCGTTGATTGTTTAGGCTCCAGTTGGTTTGCTTTGTTGAGTGTTTAGGCTCCGGTTGGATTGCTTCGTTTAGTGTTTAGGCTCCAGTTGGTTTGCTTCGTTGAGTGTTTAGGCTCCGGTTGGGGTGCTTCAATTAGTGTTTAGGCTCCGGTTGGTTTCGTTGAGTGTTTAAGCTCCGGTTGGTTTGCTTGGTTGAGTGTTTAGGCTCCGGTTGGTTCGCTTCGTTGAGTGTTTAGGCTCCGATTGGTTTCCTTCATTGAGTGTTTAGGTTCCGGTTGGTTAGTTTCGTTGAGTGTTTAGGCACCGGTTGGATTGCTTCGTTTAGTGTTTAGACTCCGGTTGGTTTACTTCGTTGAGTGTTTTGGCTCCGGTTGGTTTGCTTCGTTGAGTGTTTAGGCTCCGGTTGGTTCACTTCGTTGAGTGTTTAGGCTCCGGTTGGTTTGCTTCATTGAGTGTTTAGGTTCCGGTTGGTTCGTTTCGTTGAGGTATTAGGCTCCAGTTGGTTTGCTTCGTTTAGTGTTTAGGCTCCGGTTGGTTTGTTTCGTTGAGTTTTTAGGCTCCGGTTGATTTTCTTCTTTGAGTGTTTAGACTCCGGTTGGTTCGCTTCGTTGAGTGTTTAGGCTCCGGTTGGTTTGCTTCGTTGAGTGTTTAGGCTCCGGTTGGTTCGTTTCGTTGAGTGTTTAGGCTCTGGTTGGTTTGCTTCATTGAGTGTTCAGGCTCCGGTTGGATTATTTCGTTTTGTGTTTAGGCTCCGGTTGGATTGTTTCGTTAAGTGTTGCTTCGTTTAGTGTTTAGGCTCCGGTTGGTTAGCTTCGTTGAGTGTTTAGGATTCGGTTGGTTAGCTTCGTTGAGTGTTTAGGGTTCGGTTGGTTAGCTTCGTTGAGTGTTTAGGCTCCGGTTGGTTTGCTTCATTGAGTGTTTAGGTTCCGGTTGGTTTGCTTCATTGAGTGTTTAGGTTCCGGTTGGTTCGTTTCGTTGAGTGTTTAGGCTCTGGTTGGTTTGCTTCGTTTAGGTTTTAGGCTCTGATTGGCTCGCTTCGTTGATTGTTTAGGCTCCAGTTGGTTTGCTTTGTTGAGTGTTTAGTCTCCGGTTGGATTGCTTCGTTTAGTGTTTAGGCTCCAGTTGGTTTGCTTCGTTGAGTGTTTAGGCTCCGGTTGGGGTGCTTCAATTAGTGTTTAGGCTCCGGTTGGTTTCGTTGAGTGTTTAGGCTCCGGTTGGTTTGCTTGGTTGAGTGTTTAGGCTCCGGTTGGTTCGCTTCGTTGAGTGTTTAGGCTCCGATTGGTTTCCTTCATTGAGTGTTTAGGTTCCGGTTGGTTCGTTTCGTTGAGTGTTTAGGCTCCGGTTGGATTGCTTCGTTTAGTGTTTAGACTCGGGTTGGTTTACTTCGTTGAGTGTTTTGGCTCCGGTTGGTTTGCTTCGTTGAGTGTTTAGGCTCCGGTTGGTTCGCTTCGTTGAGTGTTTAGGCTCCGGTTGGTTTGCTTCATTGAGTGTTTAGGTTCCGGTTGGTTCGTTTCGTTGAGGTATTAGGCTCCAGTTGGTTTGCTTCGTTTAGTGTTTAGGCTCCGGTTGGTTTGTTTCGTTGAGTTTTTAGGCTCCGGTTGATTTTCTTCTTTGAGTGTTTAGACTCCAATTGGTTCGCTTCGTTGAGTGTTTAGGCTCCGGTTGGTTTGCTTCGTTGAGTATTTAGGCTCCGGTTGGTTCGTTACGTTGAGTGTTTAGGCTCCGGTTGGTTTGCTTCATTGAGTGTTCAGGCTCCGGTTGGATTGTTTCGTTTTGTGTTTAGGCTCCGGTTGGATTGTTTCGTTAAGTGTTTAGGCTCTGGTTGGTTTGCTTCGTTTAGTGTTTAGGTTCCGGTTGGTTTGCATCGTTGAGTGTTTATGCTCTGGTTGGTTTGCCTCATTGAGTGATTAGGCTCCGTTTGGTTTGTTTCGTTGAGTGTTTAGGCTCCGGTTGGTTCGTTTCGTTGAGTGTTTTGGTTCCGGTTGGTTCGTTTCGTTGAGTGTTTAGGCTCAGGTTGGTTTCTTCGTTTAGTGTTTAGGCTCCGGTTGGTTAGCTTCGTTGAGTGTTTAGGGTTCAGTTGGTTTGCTTCGTTGAGTGTTTAGGGTCCGGTTGGTTCGCTTCGTTGAGTGTTTAGGCTCCGGTTGGTTTGCTTCATTGAGTGTTTAGGTTCCGGTTGGTTCGTTTCGTTGAGTGTTTAGGCTCTGGTTGGTTTGCTTCGTTTAGGTTTTAGGCTCTGATTGGTTCGCTTCGTTGATTGTTTAGGCTCCAGTTGGTTTGCTTTGTTGAGTGTTTAGGCTCTGGTTGGATTGCTTCGTTTAGTGTTTAGGCTCCAGTTGGTTTGCTTCGTTGAGTGTTTAGGCTCCGGTTGGGGTGCTTCATTGAGTATTTAGGCTCTGGTTGGTTTCGTTGAGTGTTTAGCCTCCGGTTTGATTGCTTCGTTTAGTGTTTAGACTCCCGTTGGTTCGCTTCGTTGAGTGTTTAGGCTCCGGTTGGTTTCCTTCATTGAGTGTTTAGGTTCCGGTTGGTTCGTTTCGTTGAGTGTTTAGGCTGAGGTTGGTTTGCTTCGTTGAGTGTTTAGGCACCGGTTGGTTTGCTTCGTTGATTGTTTAGGCTCCGGTTGGTTTTCTTCGTTGAGTGTTTAGGCTCCGGTTGGATTGCTTCGTTTAGTGTTTAGACTCCGGTTGGTTTACTTAGTTGAGTGTTTTGGCTCTGGTTGGTTTGCTTCGTTGAGTGTTTAGGCTCCGGTTGGTTCGCTTCGTTGAGTGTTTAGGCTCCGGTTGGTTTGCTTCATTGAGTGTTTAGGTTCCGGTTGGTTCGTTTCGTTGAGGTATTAGGCTCCAGTTGGTTTGCTTCGTTTAGTGTTTAGGCTCCGGTTGGTTTGTTTCGTTGAGTTTTTAGGCTCCGGTTGATTTTCTTCTTTGAGTGTTTAGACTCTGGTTGGTTCGCTTCGTTGAGTGTTTAGGCTCCGGTTGGTTTGCTTCGTTGAGTGTTTAGGCTCTGGTTGGTTCGTTTCGTTGAGTGTTTAGGCTCCGGGTGGTTTGCTTCATTGAGTGTTCAGGCTCCGGTTGGATTGTTTCGTTTAGTGTTTAGGCTCCGGTTGGATTATTTCGTTAAGTGTTTAGGCTCTGGTTGGTTTGCTTCGTTTAGTGTTTAGGTTCCGGTTGGTTTGCATCGTTGAGTGTTTATGCTCTGGTTGGTTTGCTTCATTGAGTGATTAGGCTCCGTTTGGTTTGTTTCGTTGAGTGTTTTGGTTCCGGTTGGTTCGTTTCGTTGAGTGTTTAGGCTCTGGTTGGTTTGCTTCGTTGCGTGTTTAGGGTCCGGTTGGTTTGCTTCGTTGATTGTTTAGGGTCCGGTTGGTTTGCTTTGTTGAGTGTTTAGGCTCCGGTTGGTTCGCTTCGTTGAGTGTTTAGGCTCCGGTTGGTTTGCTTCATTGAGTGTTTAGGTTCCGGTTGGTTCGTTTCGTTGAGTGTTTAGGCTCTGGTTGGTTTGCTTCGTTTAGGTTTTAGGCTCTGATTTGTTCGCTTCGTTGATTGTTTAGGCTCCAGTTGGTTTGCTTTGTTGAGTGTTTAGGCTCCGGTTGGATTGCTTCGTTTAGTGTTTAGGCTCCAGTTGGTTTGCTTCGTTGAGTGTTTAGGCTCCGGTTGGGGTGCTTCATTGAGTGTTTAGGCTCCGGTTAGTTTCGTTGAGTGTTTAGGCTCCGGTTGGATTGCTTCGTTTAGTGTTTAGGCTCCCGTTGGTTCGCTTCGTTGAGTGTTTAGGCTCCGGTTGGTTTCCTTCATTGAGTGTTTAGGTTCCAGTTGGTTCGTTTCGTTGAGTGTTTAGGCTCAGGTTGGTTTGCTTCGTTGAGTGTTTAGGCACCGGTTGGTTTGCTTCGTTGATTGTTTAGGCTACGGTTGGTTTTCTCCGTTGAGTGTTTAGGCTCCGAATGGATTGCTTCGTTTAGTGTTTAGACTCCGGTTGGTTTACTTCGTTGAGTGTTTTGGCTCCGGTTGGTTTGCTTCGTTGAGTGTTTAGGCTCCGGTTGGTTTGCTTCATTGAGTGTTTAAGTTCCGGTTGGTTCGTTTCGTTGAGGTATTAGGCTCCAGTTGGTTTGCTTCGTTTAGTGTTTAGGCTTCGGTTGGTTTGTTTCGTTGAGTTTTTAGGCTCCGGTTGATTTTCTTCTTTGAATGTTTAGACTCCGGTTGGTTCGCTTCGTTGAGTGTTTAGGCTCCGGTTGGTTTGCTTCGTTGAGTGTTTAGGTTCCGGTTGGTTCGTTTCGTTGAGTGTTTAGGCTCCGGTTGGATTGCTTCGTTTAGTGTTTAGACTCGGGTTGGTTTACTTCGTTGAGTGTTTTGGCTCCGGTTGGTTTGCTTCGTTGAGTGTTTAGGCTCCGGTTGGTTCGCTTCGTTGAGTGTTTAGGCTCCGGTTGGTTTGCTTCATTGAGTGTTTAGGTTCCGGTTGGTTCGTTTCGTTGAGGTATTAGGCTCCAGTTGGTTTGCTTCGTTTAGTGTTTAGGCTCCGGTTGGTTTGTTTCGTTGAGTTTTTAGGCTCCGGTTGATTTTCTTCTTTGAGTGTTTAGACTCCAATTGGTTCGCTTCGTTGAGTGTTTAGGCTCCGGTTGGTTTGCTTCGTTGAGTATTTAGGCTCCGGTTGGTTCGTTACGTTGAGTGTTTAGGCTCCGGTTGGTTTGCTTCATTGAGTGTTCAGGCTCCGGTTGGATTGTTTCGTTTTGTGTTTAGGCTCCGGTTGGATTGTTTCGTTAAGTGTTTAGGCTCTGGTTGGTTTGCTTCGTTTAGTGTTTAGGTTCCGGTTGGTTTGCATCGTTGAGTGTTTATGCTCTGGTTGGTTTGCCTCATTGAGTGATTAGGCTCCGTTTGGTTTGTTTCGTTGAGTGTTTAGGCTCCGGTTGGTTCGTTTCGTTGAGTGTTTTGGTTCCGGTTGGTTCGTTTCGTTGAGTGTTTAGGCTCAGGTTGGTTTCTTCGTTTAGTGTTTAGGCTCCGGTTGGTTAGCTTCGTTGAGTGTTTAGGGTTCAGTTGGTTTGCTTCGTTGAGTGTTTAGGGTCCGGTTGGTTCGCTTCGTTGAGTGTTTAGGCTCCGGTTGGTTTGCTTCATTGAGTGTTTAGGTTCCGGTTGGTTCGTTTCGTTGAGTGTTTAGGCTCTGGTTGGTTTGCTTCGTTTAGGTTTTAGGCTCTGATTGGTTCGCTTCGTTGATTGTTTAGGCTCCAGTTGGTTTGCTTTGTTGAGTGTTTAGGCTCTGGTTGGATTGCTTCGTTTAGTGTTTAGGCTCCAGTTGGTTTGCTTCGTTGAGTGTTTAGGCTCCGGTTGGGGTGCTTCATTGAGTATTTAGGCTCTGGTTGGTTTCGTTGAGTGTTTAGCCTCCGGTTTGATTGCTTCGTTTAGTGTTTAGACTCCCGTTGGTTCGCTTCGTTGAGTGTTTAGGCTCCGGTTGGTTTCCTTCATTGAGTGTTTAGGTTCCGGTTGGTTCGTTTCGTTGAGTGTTTAGGCTGAGGTTGGTTTGCTTCGTTGAGTGTTTAGGCACCGGTTGGTTTGCTTCGTTGATTGTTTAGGCTCCGGTTGGTTTTCTTCGTTGAGTGTTTAGGCTCCGGTTGGATTGCTTCGTTTAGTGTTTAGACTCCGGTTGGTTTACTTAGTTGAGTGTTTTGGCTCTGGTTGGTTTGCTTCGTTGAGTGTTTAGGCTCCGGTTGGTTCGCTTCGTTGAGTGTTTAGGCTCCGGTTGGTTTGCTTCATTGAGTGTTTAGGTTCCGGTTGGTTCGTTTCGTTGAGGTATTAGGCTCCAGTTGGTTTGCTTCGTTTAGTGTTTAGGCTCCGGTTGGTTTGTTTCGTTGAGTTTTTAGGCTCCGGTTGATTTTCTTCTTTGAGTGTTTAGACTCTGGTTGGTTCGCTTCGTTGAGTGTTTAGGCTCCGGTTGGTTTGCTTCGTTGAGTGTTTAGGCTCTGGTTGGTTCGTTTCGTTGAGTGTTTAGGCTCCGGGTGGTTTGCTTCATTGAGTGTTCAGGCTCCGGTTGGATTGTTTCGTTTAGTGTTTAGGCTCCGGTTGGATTATTTCGTTAAGTGTTTAGGCTCTGGTTGGTTTGCTTCGTTTAGTGTTTAGGTTCCGGTTGGTTTGCATCGTTGAGTGTTTATGCTCTGGTTGGTTTGCTTCATTGAGTGATTAGGCTCCGTTTGGTTTGTTTCGTTGAGTGTTTTGGTTCCGGTTGGTTCGTTTCGTTGAGTGTTTAGGCTCTGGTTGGTTTGCTTCGTTGCGTGTTTAGGGTCCGGTTGGTTTGCTTCGTTGATTGTTTAGGGTCCGGTTGGTTTGCTTTGTTGAGTGTTTAGGCTCCGGTTGGTTCGCTTCGTTGAGTGTTTAGGCTCCGGTTGGTTTGCTTCATTGAGTGTTTAGGTTCCGGTTGGTTCGTTTCGTTGAGTGTTTAGGCTCTGGTTGGTTTGCTTCGTTTAGGTTTTAGGCTCTGATTTGTTCGCTTCGTTGATTGTTTAGGCTCCAGTTGGTTTGCTTTGTTGAGTGTTTAGGCTCCGGTTGGATTGCTTCGTTTAGTGTTTAGGCTCCAGTTGGTTTGCTTCGTTGAGTGTTTAGGCTCCGGTTGGGGTGCTTCATTGAGTGTTTAGGCTCCGGTTAGTTTCGTTGAGTGTTTAGGCTCCGGTTGGATTGCTTCGTTTAGTGTTTAGGCTCCCGTTGGTTCGCTTCGTTGAGTGTTTAGGCTCCGGTTGGTTTCCTTCATTGAGTGTTTAGGTTCCAGTTGGTTCGTTTCGTTGAGTGTTTAGGCTCAGGTTGGTTTGCTTCGTTGAGTGTTTAGGCACCGGTTGGTTTGCTTCGTTGATTGTTTAGGCTACGGTTGGTTTTCTCCGTTGAGTGTTTAGGCTCCGAATGGATTGCTTCGTTTAGTGTTTAGACTCCGGTTGGTTTACTTCGTTGAGTGTTTTGGCTCCGGTTGGTTTGCTTCGTTGAGTGTTTAGGCTCCGGTTGGTTTGCTTCATTGAGTGTTTAAGTTCCGGTTGGTTCGTTTCGTTGAGGTATTAGGCTCCAGTTGGTTTGCTTCGTTTAGTGTTTAGGCTTCGGTTGGTTTGTTTCGTTGAGTTTTTAGGCTCCGGTTGATTTTCTTCTTTGAATGTTTAGACTCCGGTTGGTTCGCTTCGTTGAGTGTTTAGGCTCCGGTTGGTTTGCTTCGTTGAGTGTTTAGGCTCCGGTTGGTTCGTTTCGTTGAGTGTTTAGGCTCCGGTTGGTTTGCTTCATTGAGTGTTCAGGCTCCGGTTGGATTGTTTCGTTTAGTGTTTAGGCTCCGGTTGGATTGTTTCGTTAAGTGTTTAGGCTCTGGTTGGTTTGCTTCGTTTAGTGTTTAGGTTCCGGTTGGTTTGCATCGTTGAGTGTTTATGCGCTGGTTGGTTTGCTTCATTGAGTGATTACGCTCCGTTTGGTTTGTTTCGTTGAGTGTTTAGGCTCCGGTTAGTTCGTTTCATTGAGTGTTTTGGTTCCGGTTGGTTCGTTTCGTTGAGTGTTTAGGCTCGGGTTGTTTTGCTTCGTTGCGTGTTTAGGCTCCGGTTGGTTTGCTTCGTTGCTTGTTTAGGTTCCGGTTGGTTTGCTTCATTGAGTGTTTAGGCTCCGGTTGGATTGCTTCGTTTAGTGTTTAGGCTCCGGTTGGTTAGCTTCGTTGAGTGTGTAGGGTTCGGTTGGTTTGCTTCGTTGATTGTTTAGGGTCCGTTTGGTTCGCTTCGTTGAGTGTTTAGGCTCCGGTTGGTTTGCTTCATTGAGTGTTTAGGTTCCGGTTGGTTCGTTTCGTTGAGTGTTTAGGCTATGGTTGGTTTGCTTCGTTTAGGTTTTAGGCTCTGATTGGTTCGCTTCGTTGATTGTTTAGGCTCCAGTTGGTTTACTTTGTTGAGTGTTTAGGCTCCGGTTGGATTGCTTCGTTTAGTGTTTAGGCTCCAGTTGGTTTGCTTCGTTGAGTGTTTAGGCTCCGGTTGGGGTGCTTCATTGAGTGTTTAGGCTCCGGTTGGTTTCGTTGAGTGTTTAGGCTCCGGTTGGTTTGCTTGGTTGAGTGTTTAGGCTCCGGTTGGTTCGCTTCGTTGAGTGTTTTGGCTCCGGTTGGTTTGCTTCATTGATTGTTTAGGCTCCGAATGGTTTTCCTCGTTGAGTGTTTAGGCTCCGGTTGGATTGCTTCGTTTAGTGTTTAGACTCCGGTTGGTTTACTTCGTTGAGTGTTTTGACTCCGGTTGGTTTGCTTCGTTGAGTGTTTAGGCTCCGGTTGGTTCGCTTCGTTGAGTGTTTAGACTCCGGTTGGATTGCTTCATGGTGTGTTTAGGTTCTGGGTGGTTCGTTTCGTTGAGGTATTAGGCTCCGGTTGGTTTGCTTCGTTTAGTGTTTAGGCTCCGGTTGGTTTGTTTCGTTGAGTTTTTAGGCTCCGGTTGGTTTTCTTCTTTGAGTGTTTAGACTCCGGTTGGTTCGCTTCGTTGAGTGTTTAGGCTCCGGTTGGTTTGCTTCATTGAGTGTTAAGGCTCCGGTTGGTTCGTTTCGTTGAGTGTTTAGGCTCCGGTTGGTTTGCTTCATTGAGTGTTCAGGGTCCGGTTCGATTGTTTCGTTTAGTGTTTCGGCTCCGGTTGGATTGTTTCGTTAAGTGTTTAGGCTCTGGTTGGTTTGCTTCGTTTAGTGTTTAGGCTCCGGTTGGTTTGCATCGTTGAGTGTTTATGCTCTGGTTGGTTTGCTTCATTGAGTGATTAGGCTCCGTTTGGTTTGTTTCGTTGAGTGTTTAGGCTCCGTTTGGTTCGTTTCGTTGAGTGTTTTGGCTCCGGTTGGTTCGTTTCGTTGAGTGTTTAGGCTCTGGTTGGTTTGCTTCGTTGCATGTTTAGGCTCCGGTTGGTTTGCTTCGTTGATTGTTTAGGGCCCGGTTGGTTTGCTTCGTTGAGTGTTTAGGCTCCGGTTGGATTGCTTCGTTTAGTGTTTAGGCTCCGGTTGGTTAGCTTCGTTGAGTGTTTAGGGTTCGGTTGGTTTGCTTCGTTGAGTGTTTAGAGTCCGGTTGGTTCGCTTCGTTGAGTGTTTAGGCTCCGGTTGGTTTGCTTCATTGAGTGTTTAGGTTCCGGTTGGTTCGTTTTGTTGAGTGTTTAGGCTCTGGTTGGTTTGCTTCGTTTAGGTTTTAGGCTCTGATTGGTTCGCTTCGTTGATTGTTTAGGCTCTAGTTGGTTTGCTTTGTTGAGTGTTTAGGCTCCGGTTGGATTGCTTCGTTTAGTGTTTAGGCTCCAGTTGGTTTGCTTCGTTGAGTGTTTAGGCTCCGGTTGGGGTGCTTCATTCAGTGTTTAGGCTCCGGTTGGTTTCGTTGAGTGTTTAGGCTCCGGTTGGTTTGCTTTGTTGAGTGTTTAGGCTCCGGTTGGTTCGCTTCGTTGAGTGTTTAGGCTCCGGTTGGTTTCCTTCATTGAGTGTTTAGGTTCCGGTTGGTTCGTTTCGTTGAGTGTTTAGGCTCAGGTTGGTTTGCTTCGTTGAGTGTTTAGGCTCCGGTTGGTTTGCTTCGTTGATTGTTTAGGCTCCGGTGGTTTTCTTCGTTGAGTGTTTAGGCTCCGGTTGGATTGCTTCGTTTAGTGTTTAGACTCCGGTTGGTTCGCTTCGTTGAGTGTTTAGGCTCCGGTTGGTTTGCTTCGTTGAGTGTTTAGGCTCGGGTTGGTTTGTTTCGTTGAGTGTTTAGGCTCCGGTTGGTTTGCTTCATTGAGTGTTCAGGCTCCAGTTCGATTGTTTCCTTTTGTGTTTAGGCTCCGGTTGGATTGTTTCGTTAAGTGTTTAGGCTCTGGTTGGTTTGCTTCGTTTAGTGTTTAGGCTCCGGTTGGTTTGCATCGTTGAGTGTTTATGCTCTGGTTGGTTTGCTTCATTAAGTGGTTAGGCTCCGTTTGGTTTGTTTCGTTGAGTGTTTAGGCTCCGGTTGGTTTGCTTCGTTGAGTGTTTTGGCTCCAGTTGGTTCGTTTCGTTGAGTGTTTAGGCTCTGGTTGGTTTCGTTGAGTGTTTAGGCTCCGGTTGGTTTTCTTGGTTGAGTGTTTAGGCTCCGGTTGGTTCGCTTCGTTGAGTGTTTAGGCTCCGATTGGTTTCCTTCATTGAGTGTTTAGGTTCCGGTTGGTTCGTTTCGTTGAGTGTTTAGGCTCCGGTTGGATTGCTTCGTTTAGTGTTTAGACTCCGGTTGGTTTACTTTGTTGAGTGTTTTGGCTCCGGTTGGTTCGCTTCGTTGAGTGTTTAGGCTCCGGTTGGTTTGCTTCATTGAGTGTTTAGGTTCCGGTTGGTTCGTTTCGTTGAGGTATTAGGCTCCAGTTGGTTTGCTTCGTTTATTGTTTAGGCTCCGGTTGGTTTGTTTCGTTGAGTTTTTAGGCTCCGATTGATTTTCTTCTTTGAGTGTTTAGACTCCGGTTGGTTCGCTTCGTTGAGTGTTTAGGCTCCGGTTGGTTTGCTTCGTTGAGTATTTAGGCTCCGGTTGGTTCGTTTCGTTGAGTGTTTAGGCTCCGGTTGGTTTGCTTCATTGAGTGTTCAGGCTCCGGTTGGATTGTTTTGTTTTGTGTTTAGGCTCCGGTTGGATTGTTTCGTTAAGTGTTTAGGCTCTGGTTGGTTTGCTTCGTTTAGTGTTTAGGTTCCGGTTGGTTTGCATCGTTGAGTATTTATGCTCTGGTTGGTTTACTTCATAGAGTGATTAGGCTCCGTTTGGTTTGTTTCGTTGAGTTTTTAGGCTCCGGTTGGTTCGTTTTGTTTAGTGTTTTGGTTCCGATTGGTTCGTTTCGTTGAGTGTTTAGGCTCAGGTTGGTTTGCTTCGTTTAGTGTTTAGGCTCTGGTTGGTTAGCTTCGTTGAGTGTTTAGGGTTCGGTTGGTTAGCTTCGTTGAGTGTTTAGGGTTCGGTTGGTTTGCTTCGTTGAGTGTTTAGGCTCCGGTTGGTTTGCTTCATTGAGTGTTTAGGTTCCGGTTGGTTTGCTTCATTGAGTGTTTAGGTTCCGGTTGGTTCGTTTCGTTGAGTGTTTAGGCTCTGGTTGGTTTGCTTCGTTTAGGTTTTAGGCTCTGATTGGCTCGCTTCGTTGATTGTTTAGGCTCCAGTTGGTTTGCTTTGTTGAGTGTTTAGGCTCTGGTTGGATTACTTCGTTTAGTGTTTAGGCTCCAGTTGGTTTGCTTCGTTGAGTGTTTAGGCTCCGGTTGGGGTGCTTCAATTAGTGTTTAGGCTCCGGTTGGTTTCGTTGAGTGTTTAGGCTCCGGTTGGTTTGCTTGGTTGAGTGTTTAGGCTCCGGTTGGTTCGCTTTGTTGAGTGTTTAGGCTCCGATTGGTTTCCTTCATTGAGTGTTTAGGTTCCGGTTGGTTCGTTTCGTTGAGTGTTTAGGCTCCGGTTGGATTGCTTCGTTTAGTGTTTAGACTCCGGTTGGTTTACTTCGTTGAGTGTTTTGGCTCCGGTTGGTTCGCTTCTTTGAGTGTTTAGGTTCCGGTTGGTTTGCTTCATTGAGTGTTTAGGTTCCGGTTGGTTCGCTTCGTTTAGTGTTTAGGCTCCGGTTGGTTTGTTTCGTTGAGTTTTTAGGCTCCGATTGATTTTCTTCTTTGAGTGTTTAGACTCCGGTTGGTTCGCTTCGTTAAGTGTTTAGGCTCCGGTTGGTTTGCTTCGTTGAGTATTTAGGCTCCGGTTGGTTCGCTTCGTTGAGTGTTTAGGCTCCGGTTGGTTTGCTTCATTGAGTGTTCAGGCTCCGGTTGGATTGTTTTGTTTTGTGTTTAGGCTCCGGTTGGATTGTTTCGTTAAGTGTTTAGGCTCTGGTTGGTTTGCTTCGTTTAGTGTTTAGGTTCCGGTTGGTTTGCATCGTTGAGTGTTTATGCTCTGGTTGGTTTACTTCATAGAGTGATTAGGCTCCGTTTGGTTTGTTTCGTTGAGTTTTTAGGCTCCGGTTGGTTCGTTTTGTTGAGTGTTTTGGTTCCGGTTGGTTCGTTTCGTTGAGTGTTTAGGCTCAGGTTGGTTTGCTTCGTTTAGTGTTTAGGCTCCGGTTGGTTAGCTTCGTTGAGTGTTTAGGGTTCGGTTGGTTAGCTTCGTTGAGTGTTTAGGGTTCGGTTGGTTTGCTTCATTGAGTGTTTAGGCTCCGGTTGGTTTGCTTCATTGAGTGTTTAAGTTCCGGTTGGTTTGCTTCATTGAGTGTTTAGGTTCCGGTTGGTTCGTTTCGTTGAGTGTTTAGGCTCTGGTTGGTTTGCTTCGTTTAGGTTTTAGGCTCTGATTGGCTCGCTTCGTTGATTGTTTAGGCTCCAGTTGGTTTGCTTTGTTGAGTGTTTAGGCTCCGGTTGGATTGCTTCGTTTAGTGTTTAGACTCCGGTTGGTTTACTTCGTTGAGTGTTTTGGCTCCGGTTGGTTTGCTTCGTTGAGTGTTTAGGATCCGGTTGGTTCGCTTCGTTGAGTGTTTAGGCTCCGGTTGGTTTGCTTCATTGAGTGTTTAGGTTCCGGTTGGTTCGTTTCGTTGAGGTATTAGGCTCCAGTTGGTTTGCTTCGTTTAGTGTTTAGGCTCCGGTTGGTTTGTTTTGTTGAGTTTTTAGGCTCCGGTTGATTTTCTTCTTTGAGTGTTTAGACTCCGGTTGGTTCGCTTCGTTGAGTGTTTAGGCTCCGGTTGTTTTGCTTCGTTGAGTATTTAGGCTCCGGTTGGTTCTTTTCGTTGAGTGTTTAGGCTCCGGTTGGTTTGCTTCATTGAGTATTCAGGCTCCGGTTGGATTGTTTCGTTTTGTGTTTAGGCTCCGGTTGGATTGTTTCGTTAAGTGTTTAGGCTCTGGTTGGTTTGCTTCGTTTAGTGTTTAGGTTCCGGTTGGTTTGCATCGTTGAGTGTTTATGCTCTGGTTGGTTTGCTTCATTGAGTGATTAGGCTCCGTTTGGTTTGTTTCGTTGAGTGTTTAGGCTCCGGTTTGTTCGTTTCGTTGAGTGTTTTGGTTCCGGTTGGTTCGTTTCGTTGAGTGTTTAGGCTCAGGTTGGTTTGCTTCGTTTATTGTTTAGGCTCCGGTTGGTTAGCTTCGTTGAGTGTTTAGGGTTCGGTTGGTTTGCTTCGTTGAGTGTTTAGGGTCCGGTTGGTTCGCTTCGTTGAGTGTTTAGGCTCCGGTTGGTTTGCTTCATTGAGTGTTTAGGTTCCGGTTGGTTCGTTTCGTTGAGTGTTTAGGCTCTGGTTGGTTTGCTTCGTTTAGGTTTTAGGCTCTGATTGGTTCGCTTCGTTGATTGTTTAGGCTCCAGTTGGTTTGCTTTGTTGAGTGTTTAGGCTCCGGTTGGATTGCTTCGTTTAGTGTTTAGGCTCCAGTTGGTTTGCTTCGTTGAGTGTTTAGGCTCCGGTTGGGGTGCTTCATTGAGTGTTTAGGCTCTGGTTGGTTTCGTTGAGTGTTTAGGCTCTGGTTTGATTGCTTCGTTTAGTGTTTAGACTCCTGTTGGTTCGCTTCGTTGAGTGTTTAGGCTCCGGTTGTTTTCCTTCATTGAGTGTTTAGGTTCCGGTTGGTTCGTTTTGTTGAGTGTTTAGGCTCAGTTTGGTTTGCTTCGTTGAGTGTTTAGGCACCGGTTGGTTTGCTTCGTTGATTGTTTAGGCTCCGGTTGGTTTTCTTCGTTGAGTGTTTAGGCTCCGGTTGGATTGCTTCGTTTAGTGTTTAGACTCCGGTTGGTTTACTTAGTTGAGTGTTTTGGCTCCGGTTGGTTTGCTTCGTTGAGTGTTTAGGCTCCGGTTGGTTCGCTTCGTTGAGTGTTTAAGCTCCGGTTGGTTTGCTTCATTGAGTGTTCAGGCTCCGGTTGGATTGTTTCGTTTAGTGTTTAGGCTCCGGTTGGATTGTTTCGTTAAGTGTTTAGGCTCTGGTTGGTTTGCTTCGTTTAGTGTTTAGGTTCCGGTTGGTTTGCATCGTTGAGTGTTTATGCTCTGGTTGGTTTGCTTCATTGAGTGATTAGGCTCCGTTTGGTTTCTTTCGTTGAGTGTTTTGGTTCCGGTTGGTTCGTTTCGTTGAGTGTTTAGGCTCTGGTTGGTTTGCTTCGTTGCGTGTTTAGGCTCCGGTTGGTTTGCTTCGTTGATTGTTTAGGGTCCGGTTGGTTTGCTTTGTTGAGTGTTTAGGCTCCGGTTGGTTCGCTTCGTTGAGTGTTTAGGCTCCGGTTGGTTTGCTTCATTGAGTGTTTAGGTTCCGGTTGGTTCGTTTCGTTGAGTGTTTAGGCTCTGGTTGGTTTGCTTCGTTTAGGTTTTAGGCTCTGATTGGTTCACTTCGTTGATTGTTTAGGCTCCAGTTGGTTTGCTTTGTTGAGTGTTTAGGCTCCGGTTGGATTGCTTCGTTTAGTGTTTAGGCTCCAATTGGTTTGCTTCGTTGAGTGTTTAGGCTCCGGTTGGGGTGCTTCATTGAGTGTTTAGGCTCCGGTTGGTTTCGTTGAGTGTTTAGGCTCCGGTTGGTTTGCTTGGTTGAGTGTTTAGGCTCCGGTTGGTTTCCTTCATTGAGTGTTTAGGTTCCGGTTGGTTCGTTTCGTTGAGTGTTTAGGCTCAGGTTGGTTTGCTTCGTTGAGTGTTTTGGCTCCGGTTGGTTTGCTTCGTTGATTGTTTAGGCTCCGGATGGTTTTCTTCGTTGAGTGTTTAGGCTCCGGTTGGATTGCTTCGTTTAGTGTTTAGGCTCCGGTTGGTTTACTTCGTTGAGTGTTTTGACTCCGGTTGGTTTGCTTCGTTGAGTGTTTAGGCTCCGGTTGGTTCGCTTCGTTGAGTGTTTAGACTCCGGTTGGATTGCTTCATGGTGTGTTTAGGTTCTGGGTGGTTCGTTTCGTTGAGGTATTAGGCTCCGGTTGGTTTGCTTCGTTTAGTGTTTAGGCTCCGGTTGGTTTGTTTCGTTGAGTTTTTAGGCTCCGGTTGGTTTTCTTCTTTGAGTGTTTAGACTCCGGTTGGTTCGCTTTGTTGAGTGTTTAGGCTCCGGTTGGTTTGCTTCATTGAGTGTTAAGGCTCCGGTTGGTTCGTTTCGTTGATTGTTTAGGCTCCGGTTGGTTTGCTTCATTGAGTGTTCAGGCTCCGGTTCGATTGTTTCGTTTAGTGTTTCGGCTCCGGTTGGATTGTTTCGTTAAGTGTTTAGGCTCTGGTTGGTTTGCTTCGTTTAGTGTTTAGGCTCCGGTTGGTTTGCATCGTTGAGTGTTTATGCTCTGGTTGGTTTGCTTCATTGAGTGATTAGGCTCCATTTGGTTAGTTTTGTTGAGTGTTTAGGCTCCGGTTGGTTCGTTTCGTTGAGTGTTTTGGCTCCGGTTGGTTCGTTTCGTTGAGTGTTTAGGCTCTGGTTGGTTTGCTTCGTTGCATGTTTAGGCTCCGGTTGGTTTGCTTCGTTGATTGTTTAGGGCCCGGTTGGTTTGCTTCGTTGAGTGTTTAGGCTCCGGTTGGATTGATTCGTTTAGTGTTTAGGCTCCGGTTGGTTAGCTTCGTTGAGTGTTTAGGGTTCGGTTGGTTTGCTTCGTTGAGTGTTTAGAGTCCGGTTGGTTCGCTTCGTTGAGTGTTTAGGCTCCAGTTGGTTTGCTTCATTGAGTGTTTAGGTTCCGGTTGGTTCGTTTTGTTGAGTGTTTAGGCTCTGGTTGGTTTGCTTCGTTTAGGTTTTAGGCTCTGATTGGTTCGCTTCGTTGATTGTTTAGGCTCTAGTTGGTTTGCTTTGTTGAGTGTTTAGGCTCCGGTTGGATTGCTTCGTTTAGTGTTTAGGCTCTAGTTGGTTTGCTTCGTTGAGTGTTTAGGCTCCGGTTGGGGTGCTTCATTGAGTATCTAGGCTCCGGTTGGTTTCGTTGAGTGTTTAGGCTCCGGTTGGTTTGCTTGGTTGAGTGTTTAGGCTCTGGTTGGTTCGCTTCGTTGAGTGTTTAGGCTCCGGTTGGTTTCCTTCATTGAGTGTTTAGGTTCCGGTTGGTTCGTTTCGTTGAGTGTTTAGGCTCAGGTTGGTTTACTTCGTTGAGTGTTTAGGCTCCGGTTGGTTTGCTTCGTTGATTGTTTAGGCTCCGGTTGGTTTTCTTCGTTGAGTGTTTAGGCTCCGGTTGGATTGCTTCGTTTAGTGTTTAGACTCCGGTTGGTTTACTTCGTTGAGTGTTTTGGCTCCGGTTGGTTCGCTTCGTTGAGTGTTTAGGCTCCGGTTGGTTTGCTTCATTGAGTGTTTAGGTTCCGGTTGTTTCGTTTCGTTGAGGTATTAGGCTCCGGTTGGTTTGCTTCGTTTAGTGTTTAGGCTCCGGTTGGTTTGTTTCGTTGAGTTTTTAGGCTCCGGTTTGTTTTCTTCTTTGATTGTTTAGACTCCGGTTGGTTCGCTTCGTTGAGTGTTTAGGCTCCGGTTGGTTTGCTTCATTAAGTGTTTAGGCTCCGGTTGGTTTGTTTCGTTGAGTGTTTAGGCTCCGGTTGGTTTGCTTCATTGAGTGTTCAGGCTCCAGTTCGATTGTTTCGTTTAGTGTTTAGGCTCCGGTTGGATTGTTTCGTTAAGTGTTTAGGCTCTGGTTGGTTTGCTTCGTTTAGTGTTTAGGCTCCGGTTGGTTTGCATCGTTGAGTGTTTATGCTCTGGTTGGTTTGCTTCATTAAGTGGTTAGGCTCCGTTTGGTTTGTTTCGTTGAGTGTTTAGGCTCCGGTTGGTTTGCTTCGTTGAGTGTTTTGGCTCCGGTTGGTTCGTTTCGTTGAGTGTTTAGGCTCTGGTTGGTTTGCTTCGTTGCGTGTTTAGGGTCCGATTGGTTTGCTTCGTTGATTGTTTAGGGTCCGGTTGGTTTTCTTTGTTGAGTGTTTTGGCTCCGGTTGGATTGCTTCGTTTAGTGTTTAGGCTACGGTTGGTTAGCTTCGTTGAGTGTTTAGGGTTCGGTTGGTTTGCTTCGTTGAGTGTTTAGAGTCCGGTTGGTTCGCTTCGTTGAGTGTTTAGGCTCCGGTTGGTTTGCTTCATTAAGTGTTTAGGCTCCGGTTGGTTTGTTTCGTTGAGTGTTTAGGCTCCGGTTGGTTTGCTTCATTGAGTGTTCAGGCTCCAGTTCGATTGTTTCGTTTAGTGTTTAGGCTCCGGTTGGATTGTTTCGTTAAGTGTTTAGGCTCTGGTTGGTTTGCTTCGTTTAGTGTTTAGGCTCCGGTTGGTTTGCATCGTTGAGTGTTTATGCTCTGGTTGGTTTGCTTCATTAAGTGGTTAGGCTCCGTTTGGTTTGTTTCGTTGAGTGTTTAGGCTCCGGTTGGTTTGCTTCGTTGAGTGTTTTGGCTCCGGTTGGTTCGTTTCGTTGAGTGTTTAGGCTCTGGTTGGTTTGCTTCGTTGCGTGTTTAGGGTCCGATTGGTTTGCTTCGTTGATTGTTTAGGGTCCGGTTGGTTTTCTTTGTTGAGTGTTTTGGCTCCGGTTGGATTGCTTCGTTTAGTGTTTAGGCTACGGTTGGTTAGCTTCGTTGAGTGTTTAGGGTTCGGTTGGTTTGCTTCGTTGAGTGTTTAGAGTCCGGTTGGTTCGCTTCGTTGAGTGTTTAGGCTCCGGTTGGTTTGCTTCATTGAGTGTTTAGGTTCCGGTTGGTTCGTTTTGTTGAGTGTTTAGGCTCTGGTTAGTTTGCTTCGTTTAGGTTTTAGGCTCTGATTGGTTCGCTTCGTTGATTGTTTAGGCTCTAGTTGGTTTGCTTTGTTGAGTGTTTAGGCTCCGGTTGGATTGCTTCGTTTAGTGTTTAGGCTCCAGTTGGTTTGCTTCGTTGAGTGTTTAGGCTCCGGTTGGGGTGCTTCATTGAGTGTTTAGGCTCCGGTTGGTTTCGTTGAGTGTTTAGGCTCCGGTTGGTTTGCTTGGTTGAGTGTTTAGGCTCCGGTTGGTTCGCTTCGTTGAGTGTTTAGGCTCTGGTTGGTTTCCTTCATTGAGTGTTTAGGTTCCGGTTGGTTCGTTGAGTGTTTAGGCTCAGGTTGGTTTGCTTCGTTGAATGTTTAGGCTTCGGTTGGTTTGCTTCGTTGATTGTTTAGGCTCCGGTTGGTTTTCTTCGTTGAGTGTTTAGGCTCCGGTTGGATTGCTTCGTTTAGTGTTTAGACTCCGGTTGGTTTACTTCGTTGAGTGTTTAGGCTCCGGTTGGTTCGCTTCGTTGAGTGTTTAGGCTCCGGTTGGTTTGCTTCATTGAGTATTTAGGTTCCGGTTGTTTCGTTTCGTTGAGGTATTAGGCTCCGGTTGGTTTGCTTCGTTTAGTGTTTAGGCTCCGGTTGGTTTGTTTCGTTGAGTTTTTAGGCTCCGGTTTGTTTTCTTCTTTGAGTGTTTAGACTCCGGTTGGTTCGCTTCGTTGAGTGTTTAGGCTCCGGTTGGTTTGCTTCATTCAGTGTTTAGGCTCCGGTTGGTTCGTTTTGTTGAATGTTTAGGCTCCGGTTGGTTTGCTTCATTGAGTGTTCAGGCTCCAGTTCAATTGTTTCCTTTAGTGTTTAGGCTCCGGTTGGATTGTTTCGTTAAGTGTTTAGGCTCTGGTTGGTTTGCTTCGTTTAGTGTTTAGGCTCCGGTTGGTTTGCATCGTTGAGTGTTTATGCTCTGGTTGGTTTACTTCATTAAGTGGTTAGGCTCCGTTTGGTTTGTTTCGTTGAGTGTTTAGGCTCCGGTTGGTTCGTTTGGTTGAGTGTTTTTGCTCCGGTTGGTTCGTTTCGTTGAGTGTTTAGGCTCCGGTTGGTTGGCTTCGTTGCGTGTTTAGGCTCCGGTTGATTTGCTTCGTTGATTGTTTAGGGTCCGGTTGGTTTGCTTCGTTGAGTGTTTAGGCTCCTGTTGGATTGCTTCGTTTAGTGTTTAGGCTCCGGTTGGTTAGCTTCGTTGAGTGTTTAGGGTTCGGTTGGTTTGCTTCGTTGAGTGTTTAGGGTCCGGTTGGTTCGCTTCGTTGAGTGTTTAGGCTCCGGTTGGTTTGCTTCATTGAGTGTTTAGGTTCCGGTTGATTCGTTTCGTTGAGTGTTTAGGCTCTGGTTGGTTTGCTTCGTTTAGGTTTTAGGCTCTGATTGGTTCACTTCGTTGATTGTTTAGGCTCCAGTTGGTTTGCTTTGTTGAGTGTTTAGGCTCCGGTTGGTTTGCTTCGTTGAGTGTTTAGGGTCCGGTTGGTTTGCTTCGTTGATTGTTTAGGGTCCGGTTGGTTTCCTTTGTTGAGTGTTTAGGCTCCGGTTGGATTGGTTCGTTTAGTGTTTAGGCTACGGTTGGTTAGCTTCGTTGAGTGTTTAGGGTTCGGTTGGTTTGCTTCGTTGAGTGTTTAGGGTCCGGTTGGTTCGCTTCATTGAGTGTTTAGGCTCCGGTTGGTTTGCTTCATTGAGTGCTTAGGTTCCGATTGGTTCGTTTCGTTGAATGTTTAGGCTCTGGTTGGTTTGCTTCGTTTAGGTTTTAGGCTCTGATTGGTTCGCTTCGTTGATTGTTTAGGCTCTAGTTGGTTTGCTTTGTTGAGTGTTTAGGCTCCGGTTGGATTGCTTCGTTTAGTGTTTAGGCTCCAGTTGGTTTGCTTCGTTGAGTGTTTAGGCTCCGGTTAGGGTGCTTCATTGAGTGTTTAGGCTCCGGTTGGTTTCGTTGAGTGTTTAGGCTCCTGTTGGTTTGCTTGGTTGAGTGTTTAGGCTCCGGTTGGTTCGTTTCGTTGAGTGTTTAGGCTCCGGTTGGTTTACTTCATTGAGTGTTTAGGTTCCGGTTGGATTGCTTCGTTTAGTGTTTAGACTCCGGTTGGTTTACTTCGTTGAGTGTTTTGGCTCCGGTTGGTTTGCTTCGTTGAGTGTTTAGGCTCCGGTTGGTTCACTTCGTTGAGTGTTTAGGCTCCGGTTGGTTTGCTTCATTGGGTGTTTAGGTTCCGGTTGGTTCGTTTCGTTGAGGTATTAGGCTCCGGTTGGTTTGCTTCGTTTAGTGTTTAGGCTCCGGTTGGTTTGTTTCGTTGAGTTTTTAGGCTCCGGTGGGTTTGCTTCATTGAGTGTTTAGGCTCCGGTTGGTTTACTTCGTTGAGTGTTTAGGCTCCGGTTGGTTTGCTTCGTTGAGTGTTTAGGCTTCGGTTGGTTCGTTTCGTTGAGTGTTTAGGCTCCGGTTGGTTTGCTTCATTGAGTGTTTAGGCTCCGGTTCGATTGTTTCGTTTAGTGTTTAGGCTCCGATTGGATTGTTTCGTTAAGTGTTTAGGCTCTGGTTGGTTTGCTTCGTTTAGTGTTTAGGCTCCGGTTGGTTTGCATCGTTGAGTGTTTATGCTCTGGTTGGTTTGCTTCATAGAGTGATTAGGCTCCGTTTGGTTTGTTTCGTTGAGTGTTTAGGCTCCGGTTGGTTCGTTTCGTTGAGTGTTTTGGCTCCGGTTGGTTCGTTTCATTGAGTGTTTAGGCTCCGGTTGGTTTGCTTCGTTGCGTGTTTAGGCTCCGGTTGGTTTGCTTCGTTGATTGTTTAGGGTCCGGTTGGTTTGCTTCGTTGAGTGTTTAGGCTCCGGTTGGATTGCTTCATTTAGTGTTTAGGCTCCGGTTGGTTAGCTTCGTTGAGTGTTTAGGGTTCGGTTGGTTTGCTTCGTTGAGTGTTTAGGGTCCGGTTGGTTCGGTTCGTTGAGTGTTTAGGCTCCGGTTGGTTTGCTTCATTGAGTGTTTAGGTTCCGGTTGGTTCGTTTCGTTGAGTGTTTAGGCTCTGGTTGGTTTCCTTCGTTTAGGTTTTAGGCTCTGATTGGTTCGCTTCGTTGATTGTTTAGGCTCCAGTTGGTTTGCTTTGTTGAGTGTTTAGGCTCCGGTTGGATTGCTTCGTTTAGTGTTTAGGCTCCAGTTGGTTTGCTTCGTTGAGTGTTTAGGCTCCGGTTGGTTTGCTTCGTTGATTGTTTAGGCTCCGGTTGGTTTTCTTCGTTGAGTGTTTAGGCTCCAGTTGGATTGCTTCGTTTAGTGTTTAGACTCCGGTTGGTTTACTTCGTTGAGTGTTTAGGCTCCGGTTGGTTTGCTTCGTTGAGTGTTTAGGCTCCGGTTGGTTCGCTTCGTTGAGTGTTTAGGCTCCGGTTGGTTTGCTTCATTGAGTGTTTAGGTTCCGGTTGGTTCGTTTCGTTGAGGTATTAGGCTCCGGTTGGTTTGCTTCGTTTAGTGTTTAGGCTCCGGTTGGTTTGTTTCGTTGAGTTTTTAGGCTCCGGTTGGTTTTCTTCTTTGAGTGTTTAGACTCTGGTTGGTTCGCTTCGTTGAGTGTTTAGGCTCCGGTTGATTTGCTTCATTAAGTGTTTAGGCTCCGGTTGGTTTACTTCGTTGAGTGTTTAGGCTCCGGTTGGTTTGATTCGTTGAGTGTTTAGGCTCCGGTTGGTTCGTTTCGTTGAGTGTTTCGGCTCTGGTTGGTTTGCTTCATTGAGTGTTTAGGCTCTGGTTCGATTGTTTCGTTTAGTGTTTAGGCTCCGGTTGGATTGTTTCGTTAAGTGTTTAGGCTCTGGTTGGTTTGCTTCGTTTAGTGTTTAGGCTCTGGTTTGTTTGCTTCGTTTAGTGTTTAGGCTCCGGTTGGTTTGCATCGCTGAGTGTTTATGCTCTGGTTGGTTTACTTCATTAAGTGGTTAGGCTCCATTTGGTTTGTTTCGTTGAGTGTTTAGGCTCCGGTTGGTTCGTTTCGTTGAGTGTTTTTGCTCCGGTTGGTTCGTTTCGTTGAGTGTTTAGGCTCCGGTTGGTTGGCTTCGTTGCGTGTTTAGGCTCCGGTTGATTTGCTTCGTTGATTGTTTAGGGTCCGGTTGGTTTGCTTCGTTGAGTGTTTAGGCTCCGGTTGGATTGCTTCGTTTAGTGTTTAGGCTCCGGTTGGTTAGCTTCGTTGAGTGTTTAGGGTTCGGTTGGTTTGCTTCGTTGAGTGTTTAGGGTCCGGTTGGTTCGCTTCGTTGAGTGTTTAGGCTCCGGTTGGTTTGCTTCATTGAGTGTTTAGGTTCCGGTTGATTCGTTTCGTTGAGTGTTTAGGCTCTGGTTGGTTTGCTTCGTTTAGGTTTTAGGCTCTGATTGGTTCACTTCGTTGATTGTTTAGGCTCCAGTTGGTTTGCTTTGTTGAGTGTTTAGGCTCCGGTTGGATAGCTTCGTTTAGTGTTTAGGCTCCAGTTGGTTTGCTTCGTTGAGTGTTTAGGGTCCAGTTGGTTTGCTTCGTTGATTGTTTAGGGTCCGGTTGGTTTCCTTCGTTGAGTGTTTAGGCTCCGGTTGGATTGCTTCGTTTAGTGTTTAGGCTCCGGTTGGTTAGCTTCGTTGAGTGTTTAGGGTTCGGTTGGTTTGCTTCGTTGAGTGTTTAGGGTCCGGTTGGTTCGCTTCATTGAGTGTTTAGGCTCCGGTTGGTTTGCTTCATTGAGTGCTTAGGTTCCGGTTGGTTCGTTTCGTTGAATGTTTAGGCTCTGGTTGGTTTGCTTCGTTTAGGTTTTAGGCTCTGATTGGTTCGCTTCGTTGATTGTTTAGGCTCTAGTTGGTTTGCTTTGTTGAATGTTTAGGCTCCGGTTGGATTGCTTCGTTTAGTGTTTAGGCTCCAGTTGGTTTGCTTCGTTGAGTGTTTAGGCTCCGGTTAGGGTGCTTCATTGAGTGTTTAGGCTCCGGTTGGTTTCGTTGAGTGTTTAGGCTCCTGTTGGTTTGCTTGGTTGAGTGTTTAGGCTCCGGTTGGTTCGTTTCGTTGAGTGTTTAGGCTCCGGTTGATTTACTTCATTGAGTGTTTAGGTTCCGGTTGGATTGCTTCGTTTAGTGTTTAGACTCCAGTTGGTTTACTTTGTTGAGTGTTTTGGCTCCGGTTGGTTTGCTTCGTTGAGTGTTTAGGCTCCGGTTGGTTCGCTTCGTTGAGTGTTTAGGCTCCGGTTGGTTTGCTTCATTGGGTGTTTAGGTTCCGGTTGGTTCGTTTCGTTGAGGTATTAGGCTCCGGTTGGTTTTCTTCGTTTAGTGTTTAGGCTCCGGTTGGTTTGTTTCGTTGAGTTTTTAGGCTCCGGTGGGTTTGCTTCATTGAGTGTTTAGGCTCCGGTTGGTTTACTTCATTGAGTGTTTAGGCTCCGGTTGGTTTGCTTCGTTGAGTGTTTAGGCTTCGGTTGGTTCGTTTCGTTGAGTGTTTAGGCTCCGGTTGGTTTGCTTCATTGAGTGTTTAGGCTCCGGTTCGATTGTTTCGTTTAGTGTTTAGGCTCCGGTTGGATTGTTTCGTTAAATGTTTAGGCTCTGGTTGGTTTGCTTCGTTTAGTGTTTAGGCTCCGGTTGGTTTGCATCGTTGAGTGTTTATGCTCTGGTTGGTTTGCTTCATAGAGTGATTAGGCTCCGTTTGGTTTGTTTCGTTGAGTGTTTAGGCTCCGGTTGGTTCGTTTCGTTGAGTGTTTTGGCTCCGGTTGGTTCGTTTCGTTGAGTGTTTAGGCTCCGGTTGGTTTGCTTCGTTGCGTGTTTAGGCTCCGGTTGGTTTGCTTCGTTGATTGTTTAGGGTCCGGTTGGTTTGCTTCGTTGAGTGTTTAGGCTCCGGTTGGATTGCTTCATTTAGTGTTTAGGCTCCGGTTGGTTAGCTTCGTTGAGTGTTTAGGGTTCGGTTGGTTTGCTTCGTTGAGTGTTTAGGGTCCGGTTGGTTCGGTTCGTTGAGTGTTTAGGCTCCGGTTGGTTTGCTTCATTGAGTGCTTAGGTTCCGGTTGGTTCGTTTCGTTGAGTGTTTAGGCTCTGGTTGGTTTCCTTCGTTTAGGTTTTAGGCTCTGATTGGTTCGCTTCGTTGATTGTTTAGGCTCCAGTTGGTTTGCTTTGTTGAGTGTTTAGGCTCCGGTTGGATTGCTTCGTTTAGTGTTTAGGCTCCAGTTGGTTTGCTTCATTGAGTGTTTAGGCTCCGGTTGGTTTGCTTCGTTGATTGTTTAGGCTCCGGTTGGTTTTCTTCGTTGAGTGTTTAGGCACCGGTTGGATTGCTTCGTTTAGTGTTTAGACTCCGGTTGGTTTACTTCGTTGAGTGTTTAGGCTCCGGTTGGTTTGCTTCGTTGAGTGTTTAGGCTCCGGTTGGTTCGCTTCGTTGAGTGTTTAGGCTCCGGTTGGTTTGCTTCGTTGAGTGTTTAGGTTCCGGTTGGTTCGTTTCGTTGAGGTATTAGGCTCCGGTTGGTTTGCTTCGTTTAGTGTTTAGGCTCCGGTTGGTTTGTTTCGTTGAGTTTTTAGGCTCCGGTTGGTTTTCTTCTTTGAGTGTTTAGACTCTGGTTGGTTCGCTTCGTTGAGTGTTTAGGCTCCGGTTGGTTTGCTTCATTAAGTGTTTAGGCTCCGGTTGGTTTACTTCGTTGAGTGTTTAGGCTCCGGTTGGTTTGATTCGTTGAGTGTTTAGGCTCCGGTTGGTTCGTTTCGTTGAGTGTTTAGGCTCTGGTTGGTTTGCTTCATTGAGTGTTTAGGCTCTGGTTCGATTGTTTCGTTTAGTGTTTAGGCTCCGGTTCAATTGTTTCGTTAAGTGTTTAGGCTCTGGTTGGTTTGCTTCGTTTAGTGTTTAGGGTCCGGTTGGTTTGCATCGTTGAGTGTTTATGCTCTGGTTGGTTTGCTTCATTGAGTGATTAGGCTCCGTTTGGTTTGTTTCATTGAGTGTTTAGGCTCCGGTTGGTTCGTTTCGTTGAGTGTTTTGGCTCCGGTTGGTTCGTTTGGTTGAGTGTTTAGGCTCCGGTTTGTTTGCTTCGTTGCGTGTTTAGGCTCCGGTTGGTTTGCTTCGTTGCGTGTTTAGGCTCCGGTTGGTTTGCTTCGTTGATTGTTTAGGGTCCGGTTGGTTTGCTTCGTTGAGCGTTTAGGCTCCGGTTGGATTGCTTCGTTTAGTGTTTAGGCTCCGGTTGGTTAGCTTCGTTGAGTGTTTAGAGTTCGGTTGGTTTGCTTCGTTGAGTGTTTAGGGTTCGGTTGGTTCGGTTCGTTGAGTGTTTAGGCTCTGGTTGGTTTGCTTCATTGAGTGTTTAGGTTCCGGTTGGTTCATTTCGTTGAGTGTTTAGGCTCTGGTTGGTTTCCTTCGTTTAGGTTTTAGGCTCTGATTGGTTCGCTTCGTTGATTGTTTAGGCTCCAGTTGGTTTGCTTTGTTGAGTGTATAGGCTCCGGTTGGATTGCTTCGTTTAGTGTTTAGGCTCCAGTTGGTTTGCTTCGTTGAGTGTTTAGGCTCCAGTTGGTTTGCTTCGTTGATTGTTTAGGCTCCAGTTGGTTTTCTTTGTTGAGTGTTTAGGCTCCGGTTGGATTGCTTCGTTTAGTGTTTAAACTTCGGTTGGTTTACTTCGTTGAGTGTTTTGGCTCCGGTTGGTTTGCTTCGTTGAGTGTTTAGGCTCCGGTTGGTTCGCTTCGTCGAGTGTTTAAGCTCCGGTTGGTTTGCTTCATTGAGTGTTTAGGTTCCGGTTGGTTCGTTTCGTTGAGGTATTAGGCTCCGGTTGGTTTGCTTCGTTTAGTGTTTAGGCCCCGGTTGGTTTGTTTCGTTGAGTTTTTAGGCTCCGGTTGCTTTTCTTCTTTAAGTGTTTAGACTCCGGTTGGTTCGCTTCGTTTAGGTTTTAGGCTCCGATTGGTTCGCTTCGTTGATTGTTTAGGCTCCAGTTGGTTTGCTTTGTTGAGTGTTTAGGCTCCTGTTGGATTGCTTCGTTTAGTGTTTAGGCTCCAGTTGGTTTGCTTCGTTGAGTGTTTAGGCTCCGGTTGGTTTGCTTCATTGAGTGTTTAGGCTCCGGTTGGTTTCGTTGAGTGTTTGGACTCCGGTTGGATTGTTTCATTGAGTGTTTAGGCTCCGGTTGGTTTGCTTCGTTGAGTGTTTAGGCTCCGGTTGGATTATTTCGTTGAGTGTTTAGGCTCCGGTTGGTTCGCTTTGTTGAGTGCTTAGGCTCCGGTTGGTTCGCTTCGGTTAATGTTTAGGCTCCGGTTGATTTGCTTCGTTGATTGTTTAGGCTCCGGTTGGTTTGCTTCGTTGATTGTTTAGGCTCCGGTTGATTTGCTTCGTTGAGTGTTAAGGCTCCGGTTGGTTTGCTTCATTGATTGTTTAGACTCCAGTTGGTTTGCTTCGTTAAGTGTTTAGGATCCGGTTGGATTGCTTCATTGAGTGTTTAGGATCCGGTGGGTTTGCTTCGTTGAGTGTTTAGGCTCCGGTTGGTTTACTTCGTTGAGTGTTTAGGCTCCGGTTGGTTCGCTTCGTTGAGTGTTTAGGTTCCGGTTGGTTCGCTTCGTTGAGTGTTTAGGTTCTGGTTGGTTTGCTTCGTTGAGTGTTTAGGCTCCGGTTGGTTTGCTTCGTTGAGTGTTTAGGCTCTGGTTAGTTTGCTTCATGTGTTTTTAGGCTCCGGTTGGTTTTCTTCGTTGAGTGTTTAGACTCCGGTTTGTTCGCTTCGTTGAGTGTTTAGGCTCTGGTTGGTTTGCTTCATTGAGTGTTTAGGCTCTGGTTGGTTCGTTTCGTTGAGTGTTTAGCCTCCGGGTGGTTTGCTTCATTGGGTGTTTAGGCTCCGGTTGGAATGTTTCGTTAAGTGTTTAGGCTCCGGTTGGTTCACTTCGTTGAGTGTTTAGGCTCCGGCTGGTTTGCTTCGTTGAGTGTTTAGGCTCGGGTTGGTTTACTTCGTTGAGTGTTTAGGCTCCGGTTGGTTTGCTTCGTTAGGTGTTTAGGCTCCGGTTGGATTGTTTCGTTGAGTGTTTAGGCTCCGGTTGATTTGCTTCGTTGATTGTTTAGGCTACGGTTGGTTTGCTTCGTTGAGTGTTTAGGCTCCGGTTGGATTGCTTCGTTTAGTGTTTAGGTTCCGGTTGGTTTGCTTCGTTGAGTGTTTAGCCTTCGGTTGGTTTGCTTCGTTGAGTGTTTAGGGTCCAGTTGGTTCGCTTGTCGAGTGTTTAGCCTCTGGTTGGTTTGCTTCATTGAGTGTTTAGGTTCCGGTTGGTTCATTTTGTTAAGTGTTTAGGCTCTGGTTGGTTTGCTTCGTTTAGGTTTTAGGCTCCGATTGGTTCGCTTCGTTGATTGTTTAGGCTCCAGTTGGTTTTCTTTGTTGAGTGTTTAGGCTCCTGTTGGATTGCTTCGTTTAGTGTTTAGGCTCCAGTTGGTTTGCTTCGTTGAGTGTTTAGGCTCCGGTTGGTTTGCTTCATTGAGTGTTTAGGCTCCGGTTGGTTTCGTTGAGTGTTTAGACTCCGGTTGGATTGTTTCATTGAGTGTTTAGGCTCCGGTTGGTTTGCTTCGTTGAGTGTTTAGGCTCCGGTTGGATTATTTCGTTGAGTGTTTAGGCTCCGGTTGGTTCTCTTCGTTGAGTGCTTAGGCTCCGGTTTGTTTGCTTCGTTGAGTGTTTAGGCTCCGGTTGGTTTGCTTCGTTGATTGTTTAGGCTCCGGTTGATTTGCTTCGTTGAGTGTTAAGGCTCCAGTTGGTTTGCTTCATTGATTGTTTAGACTCCAGTTGGTTTGCTTCGTTGAGTGTTTAGGATCCGGTTGGATTGCTTCGTTGAGTGTTTAGGATCCGGTGGGTTTGCTTCGTTGAGTGTTTAGGCTCCGGTTGGTTTGCTTCGTTGAGTGTTTAGGCTCCGGTTGGTTTGCTTCGTTGAGTGTTTAGGCTCCGGTTGGATTGTTTCGTTGAGTGTTTAGGCTCCGGTTGGTTTGTTTATTTGAGTGTTTAGGCTCTGGTTGGTTTGCTTCGTTGAGTGTTTAGGCTAAGGTTGGTTTGCTTCGTTGATTGTTTAGGCTCCGGTTTGTTTGCTTCGTTGAGTGTTTAGGCTACGGTTGGATTGCTTCATTTAGTGTTTAGGCTCCGGTTGGTTTGCTTCGTTGAGTGTTTAGCCTCCGGTTCGTTTGCTTCATTGAGTGATTAGGCTCCATTTGGTTTGTTTCGTTGAGTGTTTAGGCTCTGGTTGGTTCGTTTCGTTGAATGTTTTGGCTCTGGTTGGTTCGTTTCGTTGAGTGTTTAGGCTCCGGTTGGTTTGCTTCGTTGAGTGTTTAGGCTCCGGTTGGTTTGCTTCGTTGATTGTTTAGGCTCCGGTTGGTTTGCTTCGTTGAGTGTTTAGGCTCCAGTTGGTTAGCTTCGTTGAGTGTTTAGGTTCCGGTTGGTTCAATTCGTTGAGTGTTTAGGCTCTGGTTGGTTTGCTTCGTTTAGGTTTTAGGCTCCGATTGGTTTGCTTCGTTGATTGTTTAGGCTTCAGTTGGTTTGCTTTGTTGAGTGTTTAGGCTCTGGTTGGATTGCTTCGTTTAGTGTTTAGGCTCCGGTTGGTTTGCTTCGTTGAGTGTTTAGGGTCCGGTTGGTTTGCTTTATTGAGTGTTCAGGCTCCGGTTGGATTGTTTCGTTGAGTGTTTAGGCTCCGGTTGAATTGTTTCGTTGAGTGTTTAGGCTCCGGTTGGTTTGCTTCGTTGAGTGTTTAGGCTCCGGTTGGTTTGTTTCGTTCAGTGTTTAGGCTCCGGTTGGTTCGCTTCGTTGAATGTTTAAGGTTCGGTTGGTTTGCTTCGTTGATTGTTTAGGCTCCGGTTGGTTTCGTTGAGTGTTTAGGCTCCGGTTGATTTACTTCGTTGAGTGTTTAGGCTCAGGTTGGATTGTTTCATTGAGTGTTTAGGCTCCGGTTGGATTGCTTCGTTTAGTGTTTAGCCTCCGGTTCGTTTGCTTCGTTGTGTGTTTAGGCTCCGGTTGATTTGCTTCATTTAGTGTTTAGGTTCCGCTTGGTTTCGTTGAGTGTTTAGGCTCCGGTTGGTTTGCTTCGTTGAGTGTTTAGGCTCCGGTTGGATTGTTTCGTTGAGTGTTTAGGCTCCGGTTTGTTTGCTTCGTTGAGTGTTTAGGCTCCGGTTGGATTATTTCGTTGAGTGTTTAGGCTCCGGTTGGTTCGTTTCGTTGAGTGTTTTGGCTTTGGATGGTTTGGTTCGTTGAGTGTTTAGGCTCCGGTTGGTTTGCTTCGTTGAGTGTTTAGGCTCCGGTTGGATTGTTTCGTTGATTGTTTAGGCTCTGGTTGGTTTCGTTGAGTGTTTAGGCTCCGGTTGGTTTGTTTCATTGAGTGTTTAGGCTCCGATTGGTTTGCTTCGTTGAGTGTTTAGGCCCCGGTTGGTTTGCTTCGTTGATTGTTTACGCTCCGGTTGGTTTGCTTCGTTGAGTGTTTAGACTACGGTTGGATTGCTTCATTTAGTGTTTAGGCTCCGGTTGGTTTGCTTCGTTGAGTGTTTAGGCTCCGGTTGGTTTGCTTCATTGAGTGATTAGGCTCCATTTGGTTTGTATCGTTGAGTGTTTAGGCTCTGGTTGATTCGTTTCGTTGAGTGTTTTGGCTCTGGTTGGTTCGTTTCGTTGAGTGTTTAGGCTCTGGTTGGTTTGCTTCGTTGAGCGTTTAGGCTCCAGTTAGTTTGCTTCGTTGATTGTTTAGGCTCTGGATGGTTTGCTTCGTTGAGTCTTTAGGCTCCGGTCGGTTTGCTTCGTTGAGTGTTTAGGCTCCGGTTGGTTTGCTTCGTTGAGTGTTAAGGCTCCGGTTGGATTGTTTCGTTGATTGTTTAGGCTCTGGTTGGTTTCGTTGAGTGTTTAGGCTCCGGTTGGTTTGTTTCATTGAGTGTTTAGGCTCCGATTGGTTTGCTTCGTTGAGTGTTTAGGCCCCGGTTGGTTTGCTTCGTTGATTGTTTACGCTCCGGTTGGTTTGCTTCGTTGAGTGTTTAGACTACGGTTGGATTGCTTCATTTAGTGTTTAGGCTCCGGTTGGTTTGCTTCGTTGAGTGTTTAGGCTCTAGTTGGTTAGCTTCGTTGAGTGTTTAGGCTCCGGTTGGTTTGCTTCATTGAGTGTTTAGGTTCCGGTTGGTTCGCTTCGTTGATTGTTTAGGCTCCAGTTGGTTTGCTTTGTTGAGTGTTTAGGCTCTGGTTGGATTGCTTCGTTTAGTGTTTAGGCTCCGGTTGGTTTGCTTCGTTGAGTGTTTAGGCTCCGGTGGGTTTGCTTAATTGAGTGTTCAGGCTCCGGTTGGATTGTTTCGCTGAATGTTTAGGCTCCGGTTAGATTGTTTCGTTGAGTGTTTAGGCTCCGGTTGGTTTGCTTCGTTGAGTGTTTAGGCTCCGGTTGGATTGTTTCGTTGAGTGTTTAGGCTCCGGTTGGTTTGCTTCGTTGAGTGTTTAGGCTCCGGTTGGTTTGCTTCGTTGAGTGTTTAGGCTCCGGTTGGTTCGTTTCGTTGAATGTTTAGGCTCCGGTTGGTTTGCTTCGTTGATTGTTTAGGCTCCGGTTGGTTTCGTTGAGTGTTTAGGCTCCGGTTGCTTTATTTCGTTGAGTTTTTAGGCTCCGGTTGGATTGTTTCGTTGATTGTTTAGGCTCCGGTTGGATTGCTTCATTTAGTGTTTAGGCTCCGGTTGGTTTGCTTCGTTGAGTGTTTAGGCTCCGGTTGGTTTGCTTCATTGAGTGTTTAGGTTCCGGTTGGTTTCGTTGAGTGTTTAGACTCCGGTTGGTTTGCTTCGTTGAGTGTTTAGGCTCCGGTTGGATTGTTTCGTTGAGTGTTTAGGCTCCGTTATGTTTGCTTCGTTGAGTGTTTAGGCTCCGGTTGGATTATTTCGTTGAGTATTTAGGCTCCAGTTGGTTCGTTTCGTTGAGTGTTTTGGCTTTGGTTGGTTCGTTTCGTTGAGTGTTTAGGCTCCGGTTGGTTTGATTCGTTGAGTGTTTAGCCTCCGGTTGGTTTGCTTCGTTGATTGTTTAGGCTCCGGTTGGTTTGCTTCGTTGAGTGTTTAGGCTCCGGTTGCATTGCTTCGTTTAGTGTTTAGGCTCCGGTTGGTTTGCTTCGTTGAGTGTTTAGGCTCCGGTTGGTTTGCTTCGTTGAGTGTTTAGGCTCCGGTTGGTTAGCTTCGTTGAGTGTTTAGGCTCCGGTTGGTTTGCTTCATTGAGTGTTTAGGCTCTGGTTGGTCCGTTTCGTTGAGTGTTTAGGCTCCGGTTGGTTTGCTTCATTGAGTGTTTAGGCTCCGGTTGGAATGTTTCGTTAAGTGTTTAGGCTCCGGTTGGTTCGCTTCATTGAGTGTTTAGGCTCCGGTTGGTTCGCTTCGTTGAATGTTTTGTCTCCGGTTGTTTTGCTTCGTTGAGTGTGTAGGCTCCGGTTGGTTTGCTTCGTTGAGTGTTTAGGCTCGGGGTTGTTTGCTTCATAAGTGTTTAGGCTCCGGTTGGATTGTTTCGCTGAATGTTTAGGCTCCGGTGGGTTTGCTTAATTGAGTGTTCAGGCTCCGGTTGGATTGTTTCGCTGAATGTTTAGGCTCCGGTTAGATTGTTTCGTTGAGTGTTTAGGCTCCGGTTGGTTTGCTTCGTTGAGTGTTTAGGCTCCGGTTGGATTGTTTCGTTGAGTGTTTAGGCTCCGGTTGGTTTGCTTCGTTGAGTGTTTAGGCTCCGGTTGGTTTGCTTCGTTGAGTGTTTAGGCTCCGGTTGGTTCGTTTCGTTGAATGTTTAGGCTCCGGTTGGTTTGCTTCGTTGATTGTTTAGGCTCCGGTTGGTTTCGTTGAGTGTTTAGGCTCCGGTTGCTTTACCTCGTTGAGTTTTTAGGCTCCGGTTGGATTGTTTCGTTGATTGTTTAGGCTCCGGTTGGATTGCTTCGTTTAGTGTTTAGGCTCCGGTTGGTTTGCTTCGTTGAGTGTTTAGGCTCCGGTTGGTTTGCTTCATTGAGTGTTTAGGTTCCGGTTGGTTTCGTTGAGTGTTTAGGCTCCGGTTGGTTTGCTTCGTTGAGTGTTTAGGCTCCGGTTGGATTGTTTCGTTGAGTGTTTAGGCTCCATTTTGTTTGCTTCGTTGAGTGTTTAGGCTCCGGTTGGATTATTTCGTTGAGTATTTAGGCTCTGGTTGGTTCGTTTCGTTGAGTGTTTTGGCTTTGGTTGGTTCGATTCGTTGAGTGTTTAGGCTCCGGTTGGTTTGATTCGTTGAGTGTTTAGCCTCCGGTTGGTTTGCTTCGTTGATTGTTTAGGCTCCGGTTGGTTTGCTTCGTTGAGTGTTTAGGCTCCGGTTGCATTGCTTCGTTTAGTGTTTAGGCTCCGGTTGGTTTGCTTCGTTGAGTGTTTAGGCTCTGGTTGGTTTGCTTCGTTGAGTGTTTAGGCTCCGGTTGGTTAGCTTCGTTGAGTGTTTAGGCTCCGGTTGGTTTGCTTCATTGAGTGTTTAGGCTCCGGTTGGTCCGTTTCGTTGAGTGTTTAGGCTCCGGTTGGTTTGCTTCATTGAGTGTTTAGGCTCCGGTTGGAATATTTCGTTAAGTGTTTAGGCTCCGGTTGGTTCGCTTCATTGAGTGTTTAGGCTCCGGTTGATTCGCTTCGTTGAATGTTTTGTCTCCGGTTGTTTTGCTTCGTTGAGTGTGTAGTGTAACACCCCCTTTTTATACCCCCAAATAAATTAAATAAATCAAATAGGCACTTAGAAAATTTATTTCATCAGAGTTTAATTAAAACATGGTATAAAAGAGGCGCATCACATTATCATGAAATTAAACACATACGATACCTGCTCAAAATAGATATGCAACAATGGGTAACCCACATCTCAATATTTAGAATAAAGCGGAAACATCCAAATATTGAATCGATCTCATTCATAAAAGTATATACAACCATCAGTTAATTCATGCTTTACAACATATCCACAGCAGATACATACACATATGTATCACAAAAGAATCAAAACAAATGTAACTCCAAAAGAGTCAAAGGCTTCCTAACTACCCAGATGTTACATATCAGAGCCATTGACCAAAAAGAGTGAAGACATCGCTTCACAAAAAGAACCTCCAGCTTCCTACTCTGCAATGCCTCATAGAGCATTAGAAAACAGCAGAAGGGTGAGAAACAACATCATAACAGTTAATGCATAAAATTGTATATATACATAACTCCATAATTATACAAGTTATACTCAAATTATGTTCTCACCACATTAAGCATATACAAATAATCATGTCTCTACACATACACATGAACATTCACTATATTTTCTCCAAACAGTCACATAAAACATACACAGTTATATTCACACAACCAATGCATCATACACAGATGACTCATGCAACTCATAGAGACCGACACACGACTCTATGCAGATGCAAATGCGGTACCGACTCATTCAACAAATTCCCTAAGGAATCGAGTATTCAGCAGATCCTCCACGGGATCAAGTACTCAGCAGATTCTCCACGGAATCAAATATTCATCAGATTCTCCACGGAATCGAATATTCAGCAGATCCTCCACGGGATCAAGTACTCAGCAGATTCTCCACGGAATCAAATACTCTAACCAATCCTCCACGGGATTACATGTTATGACCGATTCTCCGAGGAATCACACAATGCAACCGATTCTCCAAGGAATCACTCAATGCAACCGATTCTCCACGGAATCGAATATAACCATCGTATCATACGAGGTTCTACAAATCCTCCACGGGATCAATCACAAAAACGCATACTATGTTCACAAACATACTCATTGCATTTATCACATACATCACATATATTCATTATGCATTCACATTATACACCATTTCACACAAGGTTTACATACCTATTAATCCATCAATGCATTTCTATCTAATTCGAGCAAACGCACAACATTATCAAACGATTAAGATTCACAATCGGCTCCACAATCTAGGATTCACGCCTTTCGGCCACCCACAGCACAACATGTTGAAACGGTTCACACATCAATCATTCATATAGGCATTAATCATAATTGAATCAACCAAACATCATGCCATGAACAAAAAGCAAAACAAATAACACTGCCAGGTTCGCCAACCTTCGCCTGGCGAAGCCACGCAGCGAATGCTCGCTGGCCTTCGCCTGGCGAACTCCCCAGCGAAGTCCACTGGGAGTAATTCTGGAATTACTCGCTGAGGCTCGCTACCCACTCGCCTGGCGAACCTTCGCCAACTCACCTCGCCTGGCGAACTTGCCAGCGAATACAGGGTATTAGCTTCTGACTTGCTTCGCTACAGCTCGCTGGGCTTCGCCTGGCGAACTTGCGAAGACAGAACTTCCATGGCTGTCTCAAAGCCCAAACTCCACACAACCAACCGATTAAATCCAAACCAGTCACAGTAGCACAACCCAACCATCACCCGACTAAACTACATCGTCTAATCCGAGTTCTAACCGATTAAAACCTCATTCTACTCCCAAAACCAACTTCTAACCTAAGTGGAAAAAGAGTAGAACTCTACAAAATCCACACACATACACATACAATCATATACATCAAAGAGATGATGGAGTTTCACACCCTTACCGATCGATTGCAAGCTTTGGTAATGACTCCTTGATGATTCTAGGTTTTCCTCTCCACTTTCTCTTCTCTTTCTCTTGTTTTTCTTCTTATGTTACTATCTTCTTCCTTTTTTCCTCTCTTATTCTATTTCTATCTCTATTTCTTTCCTCTCAAATTCTTTCCAACACTTATCAATCAATTCTTACACTAAAGTGCTAAATGTCTAAAATGCCCTTTTTACTCTAATTCCCCGAAAACTCTCTGAATCGGTAAAAATAGATAAAATAAGCAAAACACCACATAGCAATATATAATTTCTCAATTTAAAATAAACATCAATTAAATAAATTAAAAGACTCAACAATTTAATGGGAATTCAGAATCGGGGCGTTACAACTCTCCCCCACTTTAGAAATTTTCGTCCTCGAAAATATCACCTGATTCAAACAACTCTGGATGCGATTCTCGCATCTTGCTCTCCAATTCCCAAGTCATGTTGCCTTCCGCGGCACCTCCCCAGGACACTTTCACAAGCGCAATATCCTTGCCTCTTAGTTTCTTAACTTCACGGTCCAAAATACTAACCGGTAAAACTTCAACTGTAAGGTTATCTCTTACTTCCACTTCATCCATTGGAATAACATGTGACGGATCCGGAACATACTTCCGAAGTTGCGAGACATGGAATACATCATGCAAATTCGAAAGATTCGGAGGCAACGCCACACGATAAGCCACAGCACCAACTCGTGCGACAATCTGATACGGACCAATAAAACGAGAAGTCAACTTTCTCGACTTCAAAGCACGACCCACGCCCGTAACCGGTGTAACTCTCAAAAACACATGGTCGCCCTCTTGAAACTCGAGATCCTTTCTCCTTTTATCATGATAACTTTTCTGTCTATTCTGAGAAGCTCTCATCTTTTCCCGAATAAATTTCACCTTTTCCGTCGTTTGCTGTACCATTTCAGGACCAACTACCGACCTTTCACCCGTCTCATGCCAACACAGAGGTGTTCGACATCTCCGTCCATATAAAGCCTCAAATGGCGCCATACCGATACTCGAATGGAAACTGTTATTATAGGTGAACTCAATCAACGCTAAATAACCGTCCCACGCACCACCTTGTTCAAGCACACAAGCACGCAACAGATCTTCTAACGATTGAATCGTCCTCTCGGTTTGACCATCCGTTTGCGGATGATATGCCGAACTCAATCTCAACTTAGAACCCAAGGCACCTTGCAAACTCTCCCAAAATCTTGAAGTAAATCTAGGATCTCTATCCGACACAATACTCTTAGGAACTCCATGAAGCTTCACAATAGTGCCAACATAAATCTCGGCCAACCTTTCCAAAGAATAAGTAATATCAATCGGAATAAAGTGAGCCGATTTAGTAAGCCTATCAACAATCACCCAAATAGCATTATGTCCTCTTTGTGTATTCGGCAATCCCGTAACAAAATCCATCGATATACTATCCCATTTCCATTCCGGAATATCCAACGGTTGCATCAATCCACTAGGCTTCTGATGCTCCACCTTAGACTTCTGACAAGTCAAACACGAGTACACAAAACGAGCAACATCGCTTTTCAATCCAGACCACCAAAAGATCTTCTTCAAATCCTGATACATCTTATTCGCTCCCGGATGAATACTTAAGTTACTCCGATGTCCCTCTTCCAATATCATCTTTTTCAAATCCGCGTCATCGGGAATACAAATACGACCTCGAAACCTCAAAACTCCTAATTCATCAACGTTGAAATCTTCATTTCCATTCGTCATCAAATCCACAAATTTCAAATCCAACTTTTGCTTTTCACACACTGTAGTAAGGAAATCATTCGTGACATGCAACATACCAAGTTTCACACTACTCGGCGTTAACTCACAAACCAAACTCAAATCTCTAAAGTTCTCCAAGAGTTCCCACTCTCTAACCATCAAAGTAGACACGTGCAACGACTTCCGACTTAAGGCATCGGCTACCACATTCGCCTTACCCGGATGATAATTTAAACCAAAATCATAGTCCTTCAAAAGTTCTAGCCATCTCCTTTGCCTCATATTCAATTCCTTTTGATCAAACAAATACTTCAAACTCTTGTGATCGCTAAAAACTTCAAATCTTGCACCATAAAGATAGTGCCTCCAAATTTTCAAAACGAACACCACGGCCGCTAACTCCAAATCATGAGTAGGGTAATTCTTTTCATGCACTCTCAACTGCCTAGAAGCATACGCCACGACCTTCCCATCTTGCATCAATACACCACCCAATCCTGACAAAGAAGCATCACAATAAACCACAAAAGGTTCCGTAGGATTCGGCAAAATCAAAACTGGCGCTGTTGTTAACCTTCTCTTTAATTCCATGAAACTCTCTTCACAATTAACATCCCAAATAAAAACCTTTCCTTTACAAGTCAACTGCGTTAACGGAAGTGCTAACCTTGAAAATCCTTCGATAAACCTCCGGTAGTAACCGGCCAAGCCCAAAAAGCTTCGAATTTCCGTAACCGATCTTGGAGTCTCCCATTGCATTACCGCATCGATCTTGGATGGATCCACACTAATACCATTGCCGGAAATAATATGCCCAAGAAAACTCACCTCCGACAACCAAAACTCACACTTAGACAACTTTGCGTACAACTTCTTCTCTTTCAAAATCCGCAACACAATCCTTAAATGTTCTTCGTGTTCCTCTCGAGACTTAGAATAAATCAAAATGTCATCGATAAACACCACCACAAAACGATCCAACTGCTCGTGGAAGATACGGTTCATATACTCCATGAAAACACCCGGCGCATTAGAAACTCCGAATGGCATCACCGTATACTCGTAGTGACCATATCGTGTTCTAAAAGCCGTCTTCGAAATATCTTCTTCCTTAACCCGAATCTGGTGATAACCGGATCTTAAATCAATCTTACTAAAAACATGGGCTCCAACCAATTGATCCATCAAATCATCGATTCTCGGAAGCGGATACTTGTTCTTAATTGTTACCTTATTCAACTGCCGATAATCAATACACAATCGCATACTACCATCCTTCTTCTTTACCAACAATACCGGCGCACCCCAAGGAGAGACACTTGGTCTTACAAATCTCTTATCCAACAAATCATTCAACTGCTTCTTCAATTCCACCAACTCCGATGCCGACATCCGATACAGGGCCATCGAAATCGGTCTAGTACCCTGAACTAGATCAATAGAAAATTCAACCTCTCTCTTTGGCGGCACATCCGCAACATCTTCCGGAAACACTTCGGGAAATTCACAAACCACAGGAAACACGTCGAGCTCAACTTTGCTCTCCACCGACAACGATGCAAACAAACCAAACACCTGAGCTTCGTCCGCTAAAAGTTTCTTCAACTCTTTAGTGGAAAGAAAACTCTCGTTTTCACCATCTTCCAAAGAAGGAAACCTTACTAACTTGTGATAGCAATCCAAATGAACTCTATTAAATTGCAACCAATTCATACCCAAGATTACGTCCAAACCTTCCAACGGCAAACACACTAAATCCATAACGAAGTCCTTACCATACATGGTCAAAGGACAACTTGCACACACCAAAGAAGTAGTTACCGACCCCGAAGCGGGAGTCCCAATAACCATACCACTACCCAAAGAAACCATACACAAATCCAACCGCTTAGCACACACAAGAGAAATGAACGAGTGAGTCGCTCCAGTATCAATAATAGCAACTAAAGGCATATCATTAATAAAGCATGTACCTTTAATCAAACGATCTGCCGCATTAGTGGCGTCTGAACCTGCTAATGCGAATACTTTTCCGCCCGCCGGAGCTTGCTTCGGTTTGGTACAATTCGGGCTAATGTGACCCACCTCGCCACAATTAAAACACTTCACAGCATTTTTTCTACACTCTGCTGCATCATGACCAAAGAGTCCACAGTTGGAACACTTCGCCTTGAACTTTCCACAATCATAAGACTTGTGGCCCATCACGCCACACTTAAAACATTTGATCGCGCCGGAACCTCCTCCGGGTCTCCTATCAAAGTTTCCCTTATGTTTGCCCTTCTCAGCAGGCGTCACATAAGGTCCGCTTCGTACTTGCTGCTTCCCTCTCCTCTCGCTCAAACCCTTATAATGAGTAGAACGAGCTCTACTGTCTTCTTCATAAATCCTACAGCACTCGGTCAAATCCGAAAATCTTCTTATCCTTTGATAACCTACTGCTTGCTTTATCTCCGGACGCAAGCCATTCTCATACTTGATACATTTGGAAAATTCCGCCGTAACCGCATCATAGTGAGGGTGAAACTTCACTAACTCAGTAAACTTAGCGGTGTAGTCCACCACCGACATATTACCCTGTTTCAACTCCAGAAATTCCATTTCTCTCTTCCCTTTAACACTTTCGGGATAATACTTCCTTAGAAACTCAGCACGAAATAAATCCCACGTAATCTCCTCGTCGTCGACCTCAAGAACTTGCCTCATGCTGACCCACCAGTCATCGGCCTCTTCTCTCAGCATGTGAGTCCCTAGTCTCACCTTATTCCCTTCAGCACAATCCATCACCCTAAAAATTCTCTCAATTTCCTTTAACCATATCTGAGCACCATCCGGATCAAATCTCCCTTTAAACACCGGTGGTTGGTTCTTCCTGAACTCATCATTCGCATTCACGATAGGTGCACCCTGCACAGCTCTGGCCATAGCCTCTAACGCCGCTGCCATAGCATTGTCATTACGACCTGCCATATTCTGAGGATTCCCAAAAATAACAACAAGGTTAAACAACCGTTCAACCAACACAACAACAAGACAGACACGACTGACTCAACACTGGCTCTGATACCACTTAATGTAACACCCCCTTTTTATACCCCCAAATAAATTAAATAAATCAAATAGGCACTTAGAAAATTTATTTCATCAGAGTTTAATTAAAACATGGTATAAAAGAGGCGCATCACATTATCATGAAATTAAACACATACGATACCTGCTCAAAATAGATATGCAACAATGGGTAACCCACATCTCAATATTTAGAATAAAGCGGAAACATCCAAATATTGAATTGATCTCATTCATAAAAGTATATACAACCATCAGTTAATTCATGCTTTACAACATATCCACAGCAGATACATACACATATGTATCACAAAAGAATCAAAACAAATGTAACTCCAAAAGAGTCAAAGGCTTCCTAACTACCCAGATGTTACATATCAGAGTCATTGACCAAAAAGAGTGAAGACATCGCTTCACAAAAAGAACCTCCAGCTTCCTACTCTGCAATGCCTCATAGAGCATTAGAAAACAGCAGAAGGGTGAGAAACAACATCATAACAGTTAATGCATAAAATTGTATATATACATAACTCCACAATTATACAAGTTATACTCAAATTATGTTCTCACCACATTAAGCATATACAAATAATCATGTCTCTACACATACACATGAACATTCACTATATTTTCTCCAAACAGTCACATAAAACATACACAGTTATATTCACACAACCAATGCATCATACACAGATGACTCATGCAACTCATAGAGACCGACACACGACTCTATGCAGATGCAAATGCGGTACCGACTCATTCAACAAATTCCCTAAGGAATCGAGTATTCAGCAGATCCTCCACGGGATCAAGTACTCAGCAGATTCTCCACGGAATCAAATATTCATCAGATTCTCCACGGAATCGAATATTCAGCAGATCCTCCACGGGATCAAGTACTCAGCAGATTCTCCACGGAATCAAATACTCTAACCAATCCTCCACGGGATTACATGTTATGACCGATTCTCCGAGGAATCACACAATGCAACCGATTCTCCAAGGAATCACTCAATGCAACCGATTCTCCACGGAATCGAATATAACCATCGTATCATACGAGGTTCTACAAATCCTCCACGGGATCAATCACAAAAACGCATACTATGTTCACAAACATACTCATTGCATTTATCACATACATCACATATATTCATTATGCATTCACATTATACACCATTTCACACAAGGTTTACATACCTATTAATCCATCAATGCATTTCTATCTAATTCGAGCAAACGCACAACATTATCAAACGATTAAGATTCACAATCGGCTCCACAATCTAGGATTCACGCCTTTCGGCCACCCACAGCACAACATGTTGAAACGGTTCACACATCAATCATTCATATAGGCATTAATCATAATTGAATCAACCAAACATCATGCCATGAACAAAAAGCAAAACAAATAACACTGCCAGGTTCGCCAACCTTCGCGTGGCGAAGCCACGCAGCGAATGCTCGCTGGCCTTCGCCTGGCGAACTCCCCAGCGAAGTCCACTGGGAGTAATTCTGGAATTACTCGCTGAGGCTCGCTACCCACTCGCCTGGCGAACCTTCGCCAACTCACCTCGCCTGGCGAACTTGCCAGCGAATACAGGGTATTAGCTTCTGACTTGCTTCGCTACAGCTCGCTGGGCTTCGCCTGGCGAAGCTTCGCTGCCATTCGCCTGGCGAACTTGCGAAGACAGAACTTCCATGGCTGTCTCAAAGCCCAAACTCCACACAACCAACCGATTAAATCCAAACCAGTCACAGTAGCACAACCCAACCATCACCCGACTAAACTACATCGTCTAATCCGAGTTCTAACCGATTAAAACCTCATTCTACTCCCAAAACCAACTTCTAACCTAAGTGGAAAAAGAGTAGAACTCTACAAAATCCCCACACATACACATACAATCATATACATCAAAGAGATGATGGAGTTTCACACCCTTACCGATCGATTGCAAGCTTTGGTAATGACTCCTTGATGATTCTAGGTTTTCCTCTCCACTTTCTCTTCTCTTTCTCTTGTTTTTCTTCTTATGTTACTATCTTCTTCCTTTTTTCCTCTCTTATTCTATTTCTATCTCTATTTCTTTCCTCTCAAATTCTTTCCAACACTTATCAATCAATTCTTACACTAAAGTGCTAAATGTCTAAAATGCCCTTTTTACTCTAATTCCCCGAAAACTCTCTGAATCGGTAAAAATAGATAAAATAAGCAAAACACCACATAGCAATATATAATTTCTCAATTTAAAATAAACATCAATTAAATAAATTAAAAGACTCAACAATTTAATGGGAATTCAGAATCGGGGCGTTACATGTAGGCTCCGGTTGGTTTGCTTTGTTGAGTGTTTAGGCTCGGGGTTGTTTGCTTCATAAGTGTTTAGGCTCCGGTTGGTTTGCTTCGTTGAGTGTTTAGGCTCCGGTTGGATTGTTTGTTTGAGTGTTTAGGCTCTGGTTGGTTTCGTTGAGTGTTTAGGCTCCGGTTGGTTTGCTTCGTTGAGTGTTTAGGCTCCGGTTGGTTTGCTTCTTGATTGTTTAGGCTCCGGTTGGTTTGCTTCGATGAGTGTTTAGGCTACGGTTGGATTGCTTCATTTATTGTTTAGGCTCCGATTGGTTTGCTTCGTTGAGTGTTTAGGCTCCGGTTGGTTTGCTTCATTGAGTGATTAGGCTCCATTTGGTTTGTTTCGTTGAGTGTTTCGGCTCTGGTTGGTTAGTTTCGTTGAGTGTTTTGGCTCTGGTTGGATCATTTTGTTGAGTGTTTTGGCTCCGGTTGGTTTGCTCCGTTGAGTGTTTAGGCTCCGGTTGGTTTGCTTCGTTGATTGTTTAGGATCCAGTTGGTTTGCTTCATTGAGTGTTTAGGCTCCGGTTGGATTGCTTCGTTTAGTGTTTAGGCTCCGGTTGGTTTGCTTCGTTGAGTATTTAGGCTCCGGTTGGTTTGCTTCGTTGAGTGTTTAGGCTCTAGTTGGTTAGCTCCGTTGAGTGTTTAGGCTCCGGTTGGTTTGCTTCATTGAGTGTTTAGGTTCCGGTTGGTTCGTTTCGTTGAGTGTTTAGGCTCTGGTTGGATTGCTTCGTTTAGTGTTTAGGCTCCGGTTGTTTTGCTTCGTTGAGTGTTTAGGCTCCGGTTGGTTTGCTTTATTGAGTGTTCAGGCTCCGATTGGATTGTTTCGTTGAGTGTTTAGGCTCCGGTTGGATTGTTTCGTTGAGTGTTTAGGCTCCGGTTGGTTTGCTTTGTTGAGTGTTTAGGCTCCGGTTGGTTTGCTTCGTTGAGTGTTTAGGCTCCGGTTGGTTCGCTTCGTTGAATGTTTAGGCTCCGGTTGGTTTGCTTCGTTGATTGTTTAGGCTCCGGTTGGTTTCGTTGAGTGTTTAGGCTCCGGTTATTTTACTTCGTTGAGTGTTTAGGCTTCGGTTGGATTGTTTCGTTGAGTGTTTAGGCTCCGGTTGGATTGCTGCGTTTAGTGTTTAGGCTCCGGTTGGTTTGCTTTGTTGAGTGTTTAGGCTCCGGTTGGTTTGCTTCGTTGAGTGTTTAGGCTCTAGTTGTTTAGCTTTGTTGAGTGTCTAGGCTCCGGTTGGTTTGCTTCATTGAGTGTTTAGGTTCCGGTTGGTTCAATTCGTTGAGTGTTTAGGCTCTGGTTGGTTTGCTTCTTTTAGGTTTTAGGCTCCGATTGGTTCGCTTCGTTGATTGTTTAGGCTCCAGTTGGTTTGCTTTGTTGAGTGTTTAGGCTCTGGTTAGATTGCTTCGTTTAGTGTTTAGGTTCCGGTTGGTTTGCTTTATTGAGTGTTCAGGCTCCCGTTGTATTGTTTCGTTGAGTGTTTAGGCTCCAGTTGGATTGCATCGTTTAGTGTTTAGGCTCCGGTTGGTTTGCTTTGTTGAGTGTTTAGGCTCCGGTTGGTTTGCTTCGTTGAGTGTTTAGGCTCCGGTTGGTTCGCTTCGTTGAATGTTTAGGCTCTGGTTGGTTTGCTTCGTTGATTGTTTAGGCTCCGGTTGGTTTCATTGAGTGTTTAGGCTTCGGTTGGATTGTTTCGTTGAGTGTTTAGGCTCCGGTTGGATTGCTTCGTTTAGTGTTTAGGCTCCGGTTGGTTTGCTTCGTTGAGTGTTTAGGCTCCAGTTGGTTTGCTTCGTTGAATGTTTAGGCTCTAGTTGTTTAGCTTTGTTGAGTGTTTAGGCTCCGGTTGGTTTGCTTCATTGAGTGTTTAGGTTCCGGTTGGTTCGTTTCGTTGAGTGTTTAGGCTCTGGTTGGTTTGCTTCGTTTAGGTTTTAGGCTCCGATTGGTTCGCTTCGTTGATTGTTTAGGCTCCAGTTGGTTTGCTTTGTTGAGTATTTAGGCTCTGGTTGGATTGCTTCGTTTAGTGTTTAGGTTCCGGTTGGTTTGCTTTATTGAGTGTTCAGGCTCCGGTTGGATTGTTTCGTTGAGTGTTTAGGCTCCGGTTGGATTGCTTCGTTTAGTGTTTAGGCGATGGTTGGTTTGCTTTGTTGAGTGTTTAGGCTTCGGTTGGTTTGCTTCGTTGAGTGTTTAGGCTCCGGTTGGTTCGCTTCGTTGAATGTTTAGGCTCTGGTTGGTTTGCTTCGTTGAGTGTTTAGGCTCCGGTTGGTTTGCTTTATTGAGTGTTCAGGCTCCGGTTGGATTGTTTCGTTGACTGTTTAGGCTCCGGTTAGATTGTTTCGTTGAGTGTTTAGGCTCCGGTTGGTTTGCTTCGTTGAGTGTTTAGGCTCCGGTTGGTTTGTTTCGTTGAGTGTTTAGGCTCTGGTTGGTTCGCTTCGTTGAATGTTTAGGCTCCGGTTGGTTTGCTTCGTTGATTGTTTAGGCTCCGGTTGGTTTCGTTGAGTATTTAGGCTCCGGTTGATTTACTTCGTTGAGTGTTTAGGCTCCGGTTGGATTGTTTCGTTGAGTGTTTAGGCTCCGGTTGGATTGCATCGTTTAGTGTTTAGGCTCCGGCTGGTTTGCTTCGTTGTGTGTTTAGGCTCCGGTTGATTTGCTTCATCGAGTGTTTAGGTTCCGGTTGGTTTCGTTGAGCGTTTAGGCTCCGGTTGGTTTGCTTCGTTGAGTGTTTAGGGTCCGGTTGGATTGTTTCGTTGAGTGTTTAGGCTCCGGTTTGTTTGCTTCGTTGAGTGTTTAGGCTCCGGTTGGATTATTTCGTTGAGTGTTTAGGCTCCGGTTGGTTTGCTTCGTTGAGTGTTTAGGCTCCGGTTGGTTTGCTTCATTTAGTGTTTAGGTTCCGGTTGGTTTGCTTTGTTGAGTGTTTAGGCTCCGGTTGGTTTGCTTCGTTGAGTGTTTAGGCTCCGGTTGGATTGTTTCGTTGAGTGTTTAGGCTCCGGTTGGTTTGCTTTGTTGAGTGTTTAGGCTCCGGTTGGTTTGCTTCGTTGAGTGTTTAGGCTCCGGTTGGTTTGCTTCGTTGATTGTTTAGGCTCCGGTTGGTTTGCTTCATTGAGTGTTTAGACTACGGTTGGATTGCTTCATTTAGTGTTTAGGCTCCGGTTGGTTTGCTTTGTTGAGTGTTTAGGCTCCGGTTGGTTTGCTTCATTGAGTGATTAGGCTCCATTTGGTTTGTATCGTTGAGTGTTTAGGCTCTGGTTGGTTCGTTTCGTTGAGTGTTTTGGCTCTGGTTGGTTCGTTTCGTTGAGTGTTTAGGCTCCGGTTGGTTTGCTTCGTTGAGTGTTTAGGGTCCGGTTGGTTTGCTTCGTTGATTGTTTAGGCTCCGGTTGGTTTGCTTCGTTAAGTGTTTAGGCTCCGGTTGGATTGCTTCGTTTAGTGTTTAGGCTCCGGTTGGTTTGCTTCGTTGAGTGTTTAGGCTCCGGTTGGTTTGCTTCGTTGAGTGTTTAGGCTCTAGTTGGTTAGCTTTGTTGAGTGTTTAGGCTCCGGTTGGTTTGCTTCATTGAGTGTTTAGGTTCCGGTTGGTTCGCTTCGTTGATTGTTTAGGCTCCAGTTGGTTTGCTTTGTTAAGTGTTTAGGCTCTGGTTGGATTGCTTCGTTTAGTGTTTAGGCTCCGGTTGGTTTGCTTCGTTGAGTGTTTAGGCTCCGGTGGGTCTGCTTAATTGAGTGTTCAGGCTCCGGTTGGATTGTTTCGCTGAATGTTTAGGCTCCGGTTAGATTGTTTCGTTGAGTGTTTAGGCTCCGGTTGGTTTGCTTCGTTGAGTGTTTAGGCTCCGGTTGGATTGTTTCGTTGAGTGTTTAGGCTCCGGTTGGTTTGCTTAGTTGAGTGTTTAGGCTCCGGTTGGTTTGCTTCGTTGAGTGTTTAGGCTCCGGTTGGTTCGTTTTGTTGAATGTTTAGGCTCCGGTTGGTTTGCTTCGTTGATTGTTTTGGCTCCGGTTGGTTTCGTTGAGTGTTTAGGCTCCGGTTGCTTTACTTCATTGAGTTTTTAGGCTCTGGTTGGATTGTTTCGTGGATTGTTTAGGCTCCGGTTGGATTGCTTCGTTTAGTGTTTAGGCTCCGGTTGGTTTGCTTCGTTGAGTGTTTAGGCTCCGGTTGGTTTGCTTCATTGAGTGTTTAGGTTCCGGTTGGTTTCGTTGAGTGTTTAGGCTCCGGTTGGTTTGCTTCGTTGAGTGTTTAGGCTCCGATTGGATTGTTTCGTTGAGTGTTTAGGCTCCGTTTTGTTTGCTTCGTTGAGTGTTTAGGCTCCGGTTGGATTATTTCGTTGAGTATTTAGGCTCCGGTTGGTTCGTTTCGTTGAGTGTTTTGGCTTTGGTTGGTTCGTTTCGTTGAGTGTTTAGGCTCCGGTTGGTTTGATTCGTTGAGTGTTTAGCCTCCGGTTGGTTTGCTTCGTTGATTGTTTAGGCTCCGGTTGGTTTGCTTCGTTGAGCGTTTAGGCTCCGGTTGCATTGCTTCGTTTAGTGTTTAGGCTCCGGTTGGTTTGCTTCGTTGAGTGTTTAGGCTCCGTTTGGTTTGCTTCGTTGAGTGTTTAGGCTCCGGTTGGTTAGCTTCGTTGAGTGTTTAGGCTCCGGTTGGTTTGCTTCATTGAGTGTTTAGGCTCCGGTTGGTCCGTTTCGTTGAGTGTTTAGGCTCCGGTTGGTTTGCTTCATTGAGTGTTTAGGCTCCGGTTGGAATGTTTCGTTAAGTGTTTAGGCTCCGGTTGGTTCGCTTCATTGAGTGTTTAGGCTCCGGTTGGTTCGCTTCGTTGAATGTTTTGTCTCCGGTTGTTTTGCTTTGTTGAGTGTGTAGGCTCCCGTTGGTTTGCTTCGTTGAGTGTTTAAGCTCGGGGTTGTTTGCTTCATTAAGTGTTTAGGCTCCGGTTGGCTTGCTTCGTTGAGTGTTTAGGCTCTGGTTGGTTTCGTTGAGTGTTTAGGCTCCGGTTGGTTTGCTTCGTTGAGTGTTTAGGCTCCGGTTGGTTTGCTTCGTTGATTGTTTAGGCTCCGGTTGGTTTGCTTCGATGAGTGTTTAGGCTACGGTTGGTTTGCTTCATTTAGTGTGTAGGCTCCGATTGGTTTGCTTCGTTGAGTGTTTAGGCTCCGGTTGGTTTGCTTCATTGAGTGATTAGGCTCCATTTGTTTTGTTTCGTTGAGTGTTTCGGCTCTGGTTGGTTCGTTTCGTTGAGTGTTTTGGCTCTGGTTGGATCATTTTGTTGAGTGTTTAGGCTCCGGTTGGTTTGCTCCGTTAAGTGTTTAGGCTCCGGTTGGTTTGCTTCGTTGATTGTTTAGGATCCAGTTGGTTTGCTTCGTTGAGTGTTTAGGCTCCGGTTGGATTGCTTCGTTTAGTGTTTAGGCTCCGGTTGGTTTGCTTCGTTGAGTGTTTAGGCTCCGGTTGGTTTGCTTCGTTGAGTGTTTAGGCTCTAGTTGGTTAGCTTCGTTGAGTGTTTAGGCTCCGATTGGTTTGCTTCATTGAGTGTTTAGGTTCCGGTTGGTTCGTTTTGTTGAGTGTTTAGGCTCTGGTTGGATTGCTTCGTTTAGTGTTTAGGCTCCGGTTGTTTTGCTTCGTTGAGTGTTTAGGCTCCGGTTGGTTTGCTTTATTGAGTGTTCAGGCTCCGGTTGGATTGTTTCGTTGAGTGTTTAGGCTCCGGTTGGATTGTTTCGTTGAGTGTTTAGGCTCCGGTTGGTTTGCTTTGTTGAGTGTTTAGGCTCCGGTTGGTTTGCTTCGTTGAGTGTTTAGGCTCCGGTTGGTTCGCTTCGTTGAATGTTTAGGCTCCGGTTGGTTTGCTTCGTTGATTGTTTAGGCTCCGGTTGGTTTCGTTGAGTGTTTAGGCTCCGGTTAATTTACTTCGTTGAGTGTTTAGGCTTCGGTTGGATTGTTTCGTTGAGTGTTTAGGCTCCGGTTGGATTGCTTCGTTTAGTGTTTAGGCTCCGGTTGGATTGCTTCGTTGATTGTTTAGGCTCCGGTTGGATTGCTTCGTTTAGTGTTTAGGCTCCGGTTGGTTTGCTTCGTTGAGTATTTAGGCTCCGGTTGGTTTGCTTCGTTGAGTGTTTAGGCTCTAGTTGGTTAGCTTCGTTGAGTGTTTAGGCTCCGGTTGGTTTGCTTCATTGAGTGTTTAGGTTCCGGTTGGTTCGTTTCGTTGAGTGTTTAGGCTCTGGTTGGATTGCTTCGTTTAGTGTTTAGGCTCCGGTTGTTTTGCTTCGTTGAGTGTTTAGGCTCCGGTTGGTTTGCTTTATTGAGTGTTCAGGCTCCGATTGGATTGTTTCGTTGAGTGTTTAGGCTCCGGTTGGATTGTTTCGTTAAGTGTTTAGGCTCCGGTTGGTTTGCTTTGTTGAGTGTTTAGGCTCCGGTTGGTTTGCTTCGTTGAGTGTTTAGGCTCCGGTTGGTTCGCTTCGTTGAATGTTTAGGCTCCGGTTGGTTTGCTTCGTTGATTGTTTAGGCTCCGGTTGGTTTCGTTGAGTGTTTAGGCTCCGGTTATTTTACTTCGTTGAGTGTTTAGGCTTCGGTTGGATTGTTTCGTTGAGTGTTTAGGCTCCGGTTGGATTGCTTCGTTTAGTGTTTAGGCTCCGGTTGGTTTGCTTTGTTAAGTGTTTAGGCTCCGGTTGGTTTGCTTCGTTGAGTGTTTAGGCTCTAGTTGTTTAGCTTTGTTGAGTGTCTAGGCTCCGGTTGGTTTGCTTCATTGAGTGTTTAGGTTCCGGTTGGTTCAATTCGTTGAGTGTTTAGGCTCTGGTTGGTTTGCTTCTTTTAGGTTTTAGGCTCCGATTGGTTCGCTTCGTTGATTGTTTAGGCTCCAGTTGGTTTGCTTTGTTGAGTGTTTAGGCTCTGGTTAGATTGCTTCGTTTAGTGTTTAGGTTCCGGTTGGTTTGCTTTATTGAGTGTTCAGGCTCCGGTTGTATTGTTTCGTTGAGTGTTTAGGCTCCAGTTGGATTGCTTCGTTTAGTGTTTAGGCTCCGGTTGGTTTGCTTTGTTGAGTGTTTAGGCTCCGGTTGGTTTGCTTCGTTGAGTGTTTAGGCTCCGGTATGTTCGCTTCGTTGAATGTTTAGGCTCTGGTTGGTTTGCTTCGTTGATTGTTTAGGCTCCGGTTGGTTTCATTGAGTGTTTAGGCTTCTGTTGGATTGTTTCGTTGAGTGTTTAGGCATCCGGTTGGATTGCTTCGTTTAGTGTTTAGGCTCCGGTTGGTTTGCTTCAATGAGTGTTTAGGCTACGGTTGGTTTGCTTCGTTGAGTGTTTAGGCTCTAGTTGTTTAGCTTTGTTGAGTGTTTAGGCTCCGGTTGGTTTGCTTCATTGAGTGTTTAGGTTCCGGTTGGTTCGTTTCGTTGAGTGTTTAGGCTCTGGTTGGTTTGCTTCGTTTAGGTTTTAGGCTCCGATTGGTTCGCTTCGTTGATTGTTTAGGCTCCAGTTGGTTTGCTTTGTTGAGTATTTAGGCTCTGGTTGGATTGCTTCGTTTAGTGTTTAGGTTCCGGTTGGTTTGCTTTATTGAGTGTTCAGGCTCCGGTTGGATTGTTTCGTTGAGTGTTTAGGCTCCGGTTGGATTGCTTCGTTTAGTGTTTAGGCTATGGTTGGTTTGCTTTGTTGAGTGTTTAGGCTTCGGTTGGTTTGCTTCGTTGAGTGTTTAGGCTCCGGTTGGTTCGCTTCGTTGAATGTTTAGGCTCCGGTTGGTTTGCTTCGTTGAGTGTTTAGGCTCCGGTTGGTTTGCTTTATTGAGTGTTCAGGCTCCGGTTGGATTGTTTCGTTGAGTGTTTAGGCTCCGGTTAGATTGTTTCGTTGAGTGTTTAGGCTCCGGTTGGTTTGCTTTGTTGAGTGTTTAGGCTCCGGTTGGTTTGTTTCGTTGAGTGTTTAGGCTCTGGTTGGTTCGCTTCGTTGAATGTTTAGGCTCCGGTTGGTTTGCTTCGTTGATTGTTTAGGCTCCGGTTGGTTTCGTTGAGTATTTAGGCTCCGGTTGATTTACTTCGTTGAGTGTTTAGGCTCCGGTTGGATTGTTTCGTTGAGTGTTTAGGCTCCGGTTGGATTGCATCGTTTAGTGTTTAGGCTCCGGCTGGTTTGCTTCGTTGTGTGTTTAGGCTCCGGTTGATTTGCTTCATCGAGTGTTTAGGTTCCGGTTGGTTTCGTTGAGTGTTTAGGCTCCGGTTGGTTTGCTTCGTTGAGTGTTTAGGGTCCGGTTGGATTGTTTCGTTGAGTGTTTAGGCTCCGGTTTGTTTGCTTCGTTGAGTGTTTAGGCTCCGGTTGGATTATTTCGTTGAGTGTTTAGGCTCCGGTTGGTTTGCTTCGTTGAGTGTTTAGGCTCCGGTTGGTTTGCTTCATTTAGTGTTTAGGTTCCGGTTGGTTTGCTTCGTTGAGTGTTTAGGCTCCGGTTGGTTTGCTTCGTTGAGTGTTTAGGCTCCGGTTGGATTGTTTCGTTGAGTGTTTAGGCTCCGGTTGGTTTGCTTTGTTGAGTGTTTAGGCTCCGGTTGGTTTGCTTCGTTGAGTGTTTAGGCTCCGGTTGGTTTGCTTCGTTGATTGTTTAGGCTCCGGTTGGTTTGCTTCATTGAGTGTTTAGACTATGGTTGGATTGCTTCATTTAGTGTTTAGGCTCTGGTTGGTTTGCTTTGTTGAGTGTTTAGGCTCCGGTTGGTTTGCTTCATTGAGTGATTAGGCTCCATTTGGTTTGTATCGTTGAGTGTTTAGGCTCTGGTTGGTTCGTTTCGTTGAGTGTTTTGGCTCTGGTTGGTTCGGTTCGTTGAGTGTTTAGGCTCCGGTTGGTTTGCTTCGTTGAGTGTTTAGGCTCCGGTTGGTTTGCTTCGTTGATTGTTTAGGCTCCGGTTGGTTTGCTTCGTTAAGTGTTTAGGCTCCGGTTGGATTGCTTCGTTTAGTGTTTAGGCTCCGGTTGGTTTGCTTCGTTGAGTGTTTAGGCTCCGGTTGGTTTGCTTCGTTGAGTGTTTAGGCTCTAGTTGGTTAGCTTCGTTGAGTGTTTAGGCTCCGGTTGGTTTGCTTCATTGAGTGTTTAGGTTCCGGTTGGTTCGCTTCGTTGATTGTTTAGGCTCCAGTTGGTTTGCTTTGTTAAGTGTTTAGGCTCTGGTTGGATTGCTTCGTTTAGTGTTTAGGCTCCAGTTGGTTTGCTTCGTTGAGTGTTTAGGCTCCGGTGGGTCTGCTTAATTGAGTGTTCAGGCTCCGGTTGGATTGTTTTGCTGAATGTTTAGGCTCCGGTTAGATTGTTTCGTTGAGTGTTTAGGCTCCGGTTGGTTTGCTTCGTTGAGTGTTTAGGCTCCGGTTGGATTGTTTCATTGAGTGTTTAGGCTCCGGTTGGTTTGCTTAGTTGAGTGTTTAGGCTCCGGTTGGTTTGCTTCGTTGAGTGTTTAGGCTCCGGTTGGTTTGCTTCGTTGAGTGTTTAGGCTCTAGTTGGTTAGCTTCGTTGAGTGTTTAGGCTCCGGTTGGTTTGCTTCATTGAGTGTTTAGGTTCCGGTTGGTTCGCTTCGTTGATTGTTTAGGCTCCAGTTGGTTTGCTTTGTTAAGTGTTTAGGCTCTGGTTGGATTGCTTCGTTTAGTGTTTAGGCTCCAGTTGGTTTGCTTCGTTGAGTGTTTAGGCTCCGGTGGGTCTACTTAATTGAGTGTTCAGGCTCCGGTTGGATTGTTTTGCTGAATGTTTAGGCTCCGGTTAGATTGTTTCGTTGAGTGTTTAGGCTCCGGTTGGTTTGCTTCGTTGAGTGTTTAGGCTCCGGTTGGATTGTTTCGTTGAGTGTTTAGGCTCCGGTTGGTTTGCTTAGTTGAGTGTTTAGGCTCCGGTTGGTTTGCTTCGTTGAGTGTTTAGGCTCCGGTTGGTTCGTTTCGTTGAATGTTTAGGCTCCGGTTGGTTTGCTTCGTTGATTGTTTTGGCTCCGGTTGGTTTCGTTGAGTGTTTAGGCTCCGGTTGCTTTACTTCATTGAGTTTTTAGGATCCGGTTGGATTGTTTCGTGGATTGTTTAGGCTCCGGTTGGATTGCTTCGTTTAGTGTTTAGGCTCCGGTTGGTTTGCTTCGTTGAGTGTTTAGGCTCCGGTTGGTTTGCTTCATTGAGTGTTTAGGTTCCGGTTGGTTTCGTTGAGTGTTTAGACTCCGGTTGGTTTGCTTCGTTGAGCTTTTAGGCTCCGATTGGATTGTTTTGTTGAGTGTTTAGGCTCCGTTTTGTTTGCTTCGTTGAGTGTTTAGGCTCCGGTTGGATTATTTCGTTGAGTATTTAGGCTCCGGTTGGTTCGTTTCGTTGAGTGTTTTGGCTTTGGTTGGTTCGTTTCGTTGAGTGTTTAGGCTCCGGTTGGTTTGATTCGTTGAGTGTTTAGCCTCCGGTTGGTTTGCTTCGTTGATTGTTTAGGCTCCGGTTGGTTTGCTTCGTTGAGTGTTTAGGCTCTGGTTGCATTGCTTCGTTTAGTGTTTAGGCTCCGGTTGGTTTGCTTCGTTGAGTGTTTAGGCTCCGGTTGGTTTGCTTCGTTGAGTGTTTAGGCTCCGGTTGGTTAGCTTCGTTGAGTGTTTAGGCTCCGGTTGGTTTGCTTCATTGAGTGTTTAGGCTCCGGTTGGTCCGTTTCGTTGAGTGTTTAGGCTCCGGTTGGTTTGCTTCATTGAGTGTTTAGGCTCCGGTTGGAATGTTTCGTTAAGTGTTTAGGCTCCGGTTGGTTCGCTTCATTGAGTGTTTAGGCTCCGGTTGGTTCGCTTCGTTGAATGTTTTGTCTCCGGTTGTTTTGCTTCGTTGAGTGTGTAGGCTCCGGTTGGTTTGCTTCGTTGAGTGTTTAGGCTCGGGGTTGTTTGCTTCATTAAGTGTTTAGGCTCCGGTTGGCTTGCTTCGTTGAGTGTTTAGGCTCTGGTTGGTTTCGTTGAGTGTTTAGGCTCCGGTTGGTTTGCTTCGTTGAGTGTTTAGGCTCCGGTTGGTTTGCTTCGTTGATTGTTTAGGCTCCGGTTGGTTTGCTTCGATGAGTGTTTAGGCTACGGTTGGTTTGCTTCATTTAGTGTGTAGGCTCCGATTGGTTTGCTTCGTTGAGTGTTTAGGCTCCGGTTGGTTTGCTTCATTGAGTGATTAGGCTCCATTTGGTTTGTTTCGTTGAGTGTTTCGGCTCTGGTTGGTTCGTTTCGTTGAGTGTTTTGGCTCTGGTTGGATCATTTTGTTGAGTGTTTAGGCTCCGGTTGGTTTGCTCCGTTAAGTGTTTAGGCTCCGGTTGGTTTGCTTCGTTGATTGTTTAGGATCCAGTTGGTTTGCTTCGTTGAGTGTTTAGGCTCCGGTTGGATTGCTTCGTTTAGTGTTTAGGCTCCGGTTGGTTTGCTTCGTTGAGTGTTTAGGCTCCGGTTGGTTTGCTTCGTTGAGTGTTTAGGCTCTAGTTGGTTAGCTTCGTTGAGTGTTTAGGCTCCGATTGGTTTGCTTCATTGAGTGTTTAGGTTCCGGTTGGTTCGTTTTGTTGAGTGTTTAGGCTCTGGTTGGATTGCTTCGTTTAGTGTTCAGGCTCCGGTTGTTTTGCTTCGTTGAGTGTTTAGGCTCCGGTTGGTTTGCTTTATTGAGTGTTCAGGCTCCGGTTGGATTGTTTCGTTGAGTGTTTAGGCTCCGGTTGGATTGTTTCGTTGAGTGTTTAGGCTCCGGTTGGTTTGCTTTGTTGAGTGTTTAGGCTCCGGTTGGTTTGCTTCGTTGAGTGTTTAGGCTCCGGTTGGTTCGCTTCGTTGAATGTTTAGGCTCCGGTTGGTTTGCTTCGTTGATTGTTTAGGCTCCGGTTGGTTTCGTTGAGTGTTTAGGCTCCGGTTAATTTACTTCGTTGAGTGTTTAGGCTTCGGTTGGATTGTTTCGTTGAGTGTTTAGGCTCCGGTTGGATTGCTTCGTTTAGTGTTTAGGCTCCGGTTGGTTTGCTTCGTTGAGTGTTTAGGTTCCGGTTGATTTGCTTCGTTGAGTGTTTAGGCTCTAGTTGTTTAGCTTTGTTGAGTGTCTAGGCTCCGGTTGGTTTGCTTCATTGAGTGTTTAGGTTCCGGTTGATTCGTTTCGTTGAGTGTTTAGGCTCTCGTTGGTTTGCTTCGTTTAGGTTTTAGGCTCCGATTGGTTCGCTTCGTTGATTGTTTAGGCTCCAGTTGGTTTGCTTTGTTGAGTGTTTAGGCTCTAGTTAGATTGCTTCGATTAGTGTTTAGGTTCCGGTTGGTTTGCTTTATTGAGTGTTCAAGCTCCGGTTGTATTGTTTCGTTGAGTGTTTAGGCTCCAGTTGGATTGCTTCGTTTAGTGTTTAGGCTCCGGTTGGTTTGCTTTGTTGAGTGTTTAGGCTCCGGTTGGTTTGCTTCGTTGAGTGTTTAGGCTCCGGTTGGTTGGCTTCGTTGAATGTTTAGGCTCCGGTTGGTTTGCTTCGTTGATTGTTTAGGCTCCGGTTGGTTTCGTTGAGTGTTTAGGCTTCGGTTGGATTGTTTCGTTGAGTGTTTAGGCTCCAGTTGGATTGCTTCGTTTAGTGTTTAGGCTCCGGTTGGTTTGCTTCGTTGAGTGTTTAGGCTCCGGTTGGTTTGCTTCGTTGAGTGTTTAGGCTCTAGTTGTTTAGCTTTGTTGAGTGTTTAGGCTCCGATTGGTTTGCTTCATTGAGTGTTTAGGTTCCGGTTGGTTCGTTTCGTTGAGTGTTTAGGCTCTGGTTGGTTTGCTTCGTTTATGTTTTAGGATCCGATTGGTTCGCTTCGTTGATTGTTTAATCTCCAGTTGGTTTGCTTTGTTGAGTATTTAGGCTCTGGTTGGATTGCTTCGTTTAGTGTTTAGGTTCCGGTTGGTTTGCTTTATTGAGTGTTCAGGCTCCGGTTGGATTGTTTCGTTGAGTGTTTAGGCTCCGGTTGGATTGCTTCGTTTATTGTTTAGGCTCCGGTTGGTTTGCTTTGTTGAGTGTTTAGGCTTCGGTTGGTTTGCTTCGTTGAGTGTTTAGGCTCCGGTTGGTTCGCTTCGTTGAATGTTTAGGCTCCGGTTGGTTTGCTTCGTTGAGTGTTTAGGCTCCGGTTGGTTTGCTTTATTGAGTGTTCAGGCTCCGGTTGGATTGTTTCGTTGAGTGTTTAGGCTCCGGTTAGATTGTTTCGTTGAGTGTTTAGGCTCCGGTTGGTTTGCTTCGTTGAGTGTTTAGGCTCCGGTTGGTTTGTTTCGTTGAGTGTTTAGGCTCTGGTTGGTTCGCTTCGTTGAATGTTTAGGCTCCGGTTGGTTTGCTTCGTTGATTGTTTAGGCTCCGGTTGGTTTCGTTGAGTATTTAGGCTCCGGTTGATTTACTTCGTTGAGTGTTTAGGCTCCGGTTGGATTGTTTCGTTGAGTGTTTAGGCTCCGGTTGGATTGCTTCGTTTAGTGTTTAGGCTCCGGTTGGTTTGCTTCGTTGTGTGTTTAGGCTCCGGTTGATTTGCTTCATCGAGTGTTTAGGTTCCGGTTGGTTTCGTTGAGTGTTTAGTCTCCGGTTGGTTTGCTTCGTTGAGTGTTTAGGGTCCGGTTGGATTGTTTCGTTGAGTGTTTAGGCTCCGGTTTGTTTGCTTTGTTGAGTGTTTAGGCTCCGGTTGGATTATTTCGTTGAATGTTTAGGCTCCGGTTGGTTTGCTTCGTTGAGTGTTTAGACTCCGGTTGGTTTGCTTCATTTAGTGTTTAGGTTCCGGTTGGTTTGCTTCGTTGAGTGTTTAGGCTCCGGTTGGTTTGCTTCGTTGAGTGTTTAGGCTCCGGTTGGATTGTTTCGTTGAGTGTTTTGGCTCTGGTTGGTTCGTTTCGTTGAGTGTTTAGGCTCCGGTTGGTTTGCTTCGTTGAGTGTTTAGGCTCCGGTTGGTTTGCTTCGTTGATTGTTTAGGCTCCGGTTGGTTTGCTTCGTTGAGTGTTTAGGCTCCGGTTGGATTGCTTCGTTTAGTGTTTAGGCTCCGGTTGGTTTGCTTCGTTGAGTGTTTAGGCTCCGGTTGGTTTGCTTCGTTGAGTGTTTAGGCTCCGGTTGGTTTGCTCTGTTGATTGTTTAGGATCCGGTTGGTTTCGTTGAGTGTTTAGGCTCCGGTTGATTTACTTCGTTGAGTTTTTAGGCTCCGGTTGGATTGTTTGGTTGAGTGTTTAGGCTCCGGTTGGATTGCTTCGTTTAGTGTTTAGGCTCCGGTTGGTTTGCTTCGTTGAGTGTTTAGGCTCCGGTTGTAACGCCCCGATTCTGAATTCCCATTAATTGTTGAGTCTTTTAATTTATTTAATTGATGTTTATTTTAAATTGAGAAATTATATATTGCTATGTGGTGTTTTGCTTATTTTATCTATTTTTACCGATTCAGAGAGTTTTCGGGGAATTAGAGTAAAAAGGGCATTTTAGACATTTAGCACTTTAGTGTAAGAATTGATTGATAAGTGTTGGAAAGAATTTGAGAGGAAAGAAATAGAGATAGAAATAGAATAAGAGAGGAAAAAAAGGAAGAAGATAGTAACATAAGAAGAAAAACAAGAGAAAGAAAAGAGGAGAAGAGAAAGAGAAGAGAAAGTGGAGAGGAAAACCTAGAATCATCAAGGAGTCATTACCAAAGCTTGCAATCGATCGGTAAGGGTGTGAAACTCCATCATCTCTTTAATGTATATGATTGTATGTGTATGTGTGTGGATTTTGTAGAGTTCTACTCTTTTTCCACTTAGGTTAGAAGTTGGTTTTGGGAGTAGAATGAGGTTTTAATCGGTTAGAACTCGGATTAGACGATGTAGTTTAGTCGGGTGATGGTTGGGTTGTGCTACTGTGACTGGTTTGGATTTAATCGGTTGGTTGTGTGGAGTTTGGGCTTTGAGACAGCCATGGAAGTTCTGTCTTCGCAAGTTCGCCAGGCGAATGGCAGCGAAGCTTCGCCAGGCGAAGCCCAGCGAGCTGTAGCGAAGCAAGTCAGAAGCTAATATTCTGTATTTGCTGGCAAGTTCGCCAGGCGAAGTGAGTTGGCGAAGGTTCGCCAGGCGAGTGGGTAGCGAGCCTCAGCGAGTAATTCCAGAATTACTCCCAGTGGCCTTCGCTGGGGAGTTCGCCAGGCGAAGGCCAGCGAGCATTCGCTGCGTGGCTTCGCCAGGCGAAGGTTGGCGAACCTGGCAGTGTTATTTGTTTTGCTTTTTGTTCATGGCATGATGTTTGGTTGATTCAATTATGATTAATGCCTATATGAATGATTGATGTGTGAACTGTTTCAACATGTTGTGCTGTGGGTGGCCGAAAGGCGTGAATCCTAGATTGTGGAGCCGATTGTGAATCTTAATCGTTTGATAATGTTGTGCGTTTGCTCGAATTAGATAGAAATGCATTGATGGATTAATAGGTATGTAAACCTTGTGTGAAATGGTGTATAATGTGAATGCATAATGAATATATGTGATGTATGTGATAAATGCAATGAGTATGTTTGTGAACATAGTATGCGTTTTTGTGATTGATCCCGTGGAGGATTTGTAGAACCTCGTATGATACGATGGTTATATTCGATTCCGTGGAGAATCGGTTGCATTGAGTGATTCCTTGGAGAATCGGTTGCATTGTGTGATTCCTCGGAGAATCGGTCATAACATGTAATCCCGTGGAGGATTGGTTAGAGTATTTGATTCCGTGGAGAATCTGCTGAGTACTTGATCCCGTGGAGGATCTGCTGAATATTCGATTCCGTGGAGAATCTGATGAATATTTGATTCCGTGGAGAATCTGCTGAGTACTTGATCCCGTGGAGGATCTGCTGAATACTCGATTCCTTAGGGAATTTGTTGAATGAGTCGGTACCGCATTTGCATCTGCATAGAGTCGTGTGTCGGTCTCTATGAGTTGCATGAGTCATCTGTGTATGATGCATTGGTTGAATGAATATAACTGTGTACGTTATATATGATTGTTTGGAGGAACATATAGTGAATGTTCATGTGTATGTGTAGAGACATGATTATTTGTATATGCTTAACGTGGTGAGAACATGTTTGAGTATGACTTGTATAATCATGAATATATGTATATATACAATTTTATGCATTAACTGTTATGATGTTGTTTCTCACCCTTCTGCTGTTTTCTAATGCTCTATGAGGCATTGCAGAGTAGGAAGCTGGAGGTTCTTTTTGTGAAGCGATGTCTTCATTCTTTTTGGTCAATGGCTCTGATATGTAACATCTGGGTAGTTAGGAAGCCTTTGACTCTTTTGGAGTTACATTTGTTTTGATTCTTTTGTGATACATATGTGTATGTATCTGCTGTGGATATGTTGTAAAGCATGAATTAACTGATGGTTGTATATACTTTATGAATGAGATCGATTCAATATTTGGATGTTTCCGCTTTATTCTAAATATTGAGATGTGGGTTACCCATTGTTGCATATCTATTTTGAGCAGGTATCGTATGTGTTTAATTTCATGATAATGTAATGCGCCTCTTTTATACCATGTTTTAATTAAACTCTGATGAAATAAATTTTCTAAGTGCCTAATTGATTTATTTAATTTATTTGGGGGTATAGAAAGGGGGTGTTACACCGGTTGGTTTGCTTCATTGAGTGTTTAGGTTCCGGTTGGTTTCGTTGAGTGTTTAGGCTCCGGTTGGTTTGCTTCGTTGAGTGCTTAGGCTTCGGTTGGATTGTTTCGTTGAGTGTTTAGGCTCCGGTTTGTTTGCTTCGTTGAGTGTTTAGGCTCCGGTTGGATTATTTCGTTGAGTGTTTAGGTTCCGGTTGGTTTGCTTCGTTGAGTGTTTAGGCTCCGGTTGGTTTGCTTCGTTTAGTGTTTAGGCTCCGGTTGGTTTGCTTTGTTGAGTGTTTAGGCTCCGGTTGGTTTGCTTTATTGAGTGTTTAGGCTCCGATTGGATTGTTTCGTTGAGTGTTTAGGCTCCGGTTGGATTGTTTCGTTGAGTGTTTAGGCTCCGGTTGGTTTGCTTTGTTGAGTGTTTAGGCTCTGGTTGGTTTGCTTCGTTGAGTGTTTAGGCCCCGGTTGGTTTGCTTCGTTGATTGTTTACGCTCCGGTTGGTTTGCTTCGTTGAGTGTTTAGACTACGGTTGGATTGCTTCATTTAGTGTTTAGGCTCCGGTTGGTTTGCTTCGTTGAGTGTTTAGGCTCCGGATGGTTTGCTTCATTGACTGATTAGGCTCCATTTGGTTTGTATCGTTGAGTGTTTAGGCTCTGGTTGGTTCGTTTCGTTGAGTGTTTTGGCTCTGGTTGGTTCGTTTCGTTGAGTGTTTAGACTCCGGTTGGTTTGCTTCGTTGAGTGTTTAGGCTCCGGTTGGTTTGCTTCGTTGATTGTTTAGGCTCCGGTTGGTTTGCTTCGTTAAGTGTTTAGGCTCCGGTTGAATCGCTTCGTTTAGTGTTTAGGCTCCGGTTGGTTTGCTTCGTTGAGTGTTTAGGCTCCGGTTGGTTTGCTTCGTTGAGTGTTTAGGCTCTAGTTGGTTAGCTTCGTTGAGTGTTTAGGCTTCGGTTGGTTTGCTTCATTGAGTGTTTAGGTTCCGGTTGGTTCGCTTCGTCGATTGTTTAGGCTCCAGTTGGTTTGCTTTGTTGAGTGTTTAGGCTCTGGTTGGATTGCTTCATTTAGTGTTTAGGCTCCGGTTGGTTTGCTTCGTTGAGTGTTTAGGCTCCGGTTGGTTTGCTTTATTGAGTGTTCAGGCTCCGGTTGGATTGTTTCGTTGAATGTTTCGGCTCCGGTTGGATTGTTTCTTTGAGTGTTTAAGCTCCGGTTGGTTTGCTTCGTTGAGTGTTTAGGCTCCGGTTGGATTGTTTCGTTGAGTGTTTAGACTCCGGTTGGTTTGCTTCGTCGAGTGTTTAGGCTCCGGTTGGTTTGCTTCTTTGAGTGTTTAGGCTCCGGTTGGTTCGCTTCGTTGAATGTTTAGGCTCCGGTTGGTTTGCTCTGTTGATTGTTTAGGATCCGGTTGGTTTCGTTGAGTGTTTAGGCTCCGGTTGATTTACTTCGTTGAGTTTTTAGGCTCCGGTTGGATTGTTTGGTTGAGTGTTTAGGCTCCGGTTGGATTGCTTCGTTTAGTGTTTAGGCTCCGGTTGGTTTGCTTCGTTGAGTGTTTAGGCTCCGGTTTGTTTGCTTCATTGAGTGTTTAGGTTCCGGTTGGTTTCGTTGAGTGTTTAGGCTCTGGTTGGTTTGCTTCGTTGAGTGTTTAGGCTTCGGTTGGATTGTTTCGTTGAGTGTTTAGGCTCCGGTTTGTTTGCTTCGTTGAGTGTTTAGGCTCCGGTTGGATTATTTCGTTGAGTGTTTAGGCTCCGGTTGGTTTGCTTCGTTGAGTGTTTAGGCTCCGGTTGGTTTGCTTCGTTTAGTGTTTAGGCTCCGGTTGGTTTTCTTCGTTGAGTGTTTAGGCTCCGGTTGGTTTGCTTTATTGAGTGTTTAGGCTCCGGTTGGATTGTTTCGTTGAGTGTTTAGGCTTTGTTTGGATTGTTTCATTGAGTGTTTAGGCTCCGGTTGGTTTGCTTTGTTGAGTGTTTAGGCACCGGTTGGTTTGCTTCGTTGAGTGTTTAGGCTCCCTTGGTTTGCTTCGTTGATTGTTTAGGCTCCGGTTGGTTTGCTTCATTGAGTGTTTAGGTTCCGGTTGGTTTCGTTGAGTGTTTAGGCTCCGGTTGGTTTGCTTCGTTGAGTGTTTAGGCTTCGGTTGGATTGTTTCGTTGAGTGTTTAGGCTCCGGTTTGTTTGCTTCGTTGAGTGTTTAGGCTCCGGTTGGATTATTTCGTTGAGTGTTTAGGCTCCGGTTGGTTTGCTTCGTTGAGTGTTTAGGCTCCGGTTGGTTTGCTTCGTTTAGTGTTTAGGCTCCGGTTGGTTTGCTTTGTTGAGTGTTTAGGCTCCGGTTGGTTTGCTTTATTGAGTGTTTAGGCTCCGATTGGATTGTTTCGTTGAGTGTTTAGGCTCCGGTTGGATTGTTTCGTTGAGTGTTTAGGCTCCGGTTGGTTTGCTTTTTTGAGTGTTTAGGCTCTGGTTGGTTTGCTTCGTTGAGTGTTTAGGCCCCGGTTGGTTTGCTTCGTTGATGGTTTACGCTCCGGTTGGTTTGCTTCGTTGAGTGTTTAGACTACGGTTGGATTGCTTCATTTAGTGTTTAGGCTCCGGTTGGTTTGCTTCGTTGAGTGTTTAGGCTCCGGATGGTTTGCTTCATTGAGTGATTAGGCTCCATTTGGTTTGTATCGTTGAGTGTTTAGGCTCTGGTTGGTTCGTTTCGTTGAGTGTTTTGGCTCTGGTTGGTTCGTTTCGTTGAGTGTTTAGGCTCCGGTTGGTTTGCTTCGTTGAGTGTTTAGGCTCCGGTTGGTTTGCTTCGTTGATTGTTTAGGCTCCGGTTGGTTTGCTTCGTTAAGTGTTTAGGCTCCGGTTGGATTGCTTCGTTTAGTGTTTAGGCTCCGGTTGGTTTGCTTCGTTGAGTGTTTAGGCTCCGGTTGGTTTGCTTCGTTGAGTGTTTAGGCTCTAGTTGGTTAGCTTCGTTGAGTGTTTAGGCTTCGGTTGGTTTGCTTCATTGAGTGTTTAGGTTCCGGTTGGTTCGCTTCGTCGATTGTTTAGGCTCCAGTTGGTTTGCTTTGTTGAGTGTTTAGGCTCTGGTTGGATTGCTTCATTTAGTGTTTAGGCTCCGGTTGGTTTGCTTCGTTGAGTGTTTAGGCTCCGGTTGGTTTGCTTTATTGAGTGTTCAGGCTCCGGTTGGATTGTTTCGTTGAATGTTTCGGCTCCGGTTGGATTGTTTCTTTGAGTGTTTAGGCTCCGGTTGGTTTGCTTCGTTGAGTGTATAGGCTCCGGTTGGATTGTTTCGTTGAGTGTTTAGGCTCCGGTTGGTTTGCTTCGTCGAGTGTTTAGGCTCCGGTTGGTTTGCTTCTTTGAGTGTTTAGGCTCCGGTTGGTTCGCTTCGTTGAATGTTTAGGCTCCGGTTGGTTTGCTCTGTTGATTGTTTAGGATCCGGTTGGTTTCGTTGAGTGTTTAGGCTTCGGTTGATTTACTTCGTTGAGTTTTTAGGCTCCGGTTGGTTTGCTTCGTTTAGTGTTTAGGCTCCGGTTGGTTTTCTTCGTTGAGTGTTTAGGCTCCGGTTGGTTTGCTTTATTAGGTGTTTAGGCTCCGGTTGGATTGTTTCGTTGAGTGTTTAGGCTTTGGTTGGATTGTTTCATTGAGTGTTTAGGCTCCGGTTGGTTTGCTTCGTTGAGTGTTTAGGCTCCGGTTGGTTTGCTTCGTTTAGTGTTTAGGCTCCGGTTGGTTTGCTTTGTTGAGTGTTTAGGCTCCGGTTGGTTTGCTTTATTGAGTGTTTAGGCTCCGATTGGATTGTTTCGTTGAGTGTTTAGGCTCCGGTTGGATTGTTTCGTTGAGTGTTTAGGCTCCGGTTGGTTTGCTTTTTTGAGTGTTTAGGCTCTGGTTGGTTTGCTTCGTTGAGTGTTTAGGCCCCGGTTGGTTTGCTTCGTTGATGGTTTACGCTCCAGTTGGTTTGCTTCGTTGAGTGTTTAGACTACGGTTGGATTGCTTCATTTAGTGTTTAGGCTCCGGTTGGTTTGCTTCGTTGAGTGTTTAGGCTCCGGATGGTTTGCTTCATTGAGTGATTAGGCTCCATTTGGTTTGTATCGTTGAGTGTTTAGGCTCTGGTTGGTTCGTTTCGTTGAGTGTTTTGGCTCTGGTTGGTTCGTTTCGTTGAGTGTTTAGGCTCCGGTTGGTTTGCTTCGTTGAGTGTTTAGGCTCCGGTTGGTTTGCTTCGTTGATTGTTTAGGCTCCGGTTGGTTTGCTTCGTTAAGTGTTTAGGCTCCGGTTGGATTGCTTCGTTTAGTGTTTAGGCTCCGGTTGGTTTGCTTCGTTGAGTGTTTAGGCTCCGGTTGGTTTGCTTCGTTGAGTGTTTAGGCTCTAGTTGGTTAGCTTCGTTGAGTGTTTAGGCTTCGGTTGGTTTGCTTCATTGAGTGTTTAGGTTCCGGTTGGTTCGCTTCGTCGATTGTTTAGGCTCCAGTTGGTTTGCTTTGTTGAGTGTTTAGGCTCTGGTTGGATTGCTTCATTTAGTGTTTAGGCTCCGGTTGGTTTGCTTCGTTGAGTGTTTAGGCTCCGGTTGGTTTGCTTTATTGAGTGTTCAGGCTCCGGTTGGATTGTTTCGTTGAATGTTTCGGCTCCGGTTGGATTGTTTCTTTGAGTGTTTAGGATCCGGTTGGTTTGCTTCGTTGAGTGTATAGGCTCCGGTTGGATTGTTTCGTTGAGTGTTTAGGCTCCGGTTGGTTTGCTTCGTCGAGTGTTTAGGCTCCGGTTGGTTTGCTTCTTTGAGTGTTTAGGCTCCGGTTGGTTCGCTTCGTTGAATGTTTAGGCTCCGGTTTGTTTGCTCTGTTGATTGTTTAGGATCCGGTTGGTTTCGTTGAGTGTTTAGGCTTCGGTTGATTTACTTCGTTGAGTTTTTAGGCTCCGGTTGGTTTGCTTCGTTTAGTGTTTAGGCTCCGGTTGGTTTTCTTCGTTGAGTGTTTAGGCTCCGGTTGGTTTGCTTTATTGAGTGTTTAGGCTCCGGTTGGATTGTTTCGTTGAGTGTTTAGGCTTTGGTTGGATTGTTTCATTGAGTGTTTAGGCTCCGGTTGGTTTGCTTCGTTGAGTGTTTAGGCTCCGGTTGGTTTGCTTCGTTTAGTGTTTAGGCTCCGGTTGGTTTGCTTTGTTGAGTGTTTAGGCTCCGGTTGGTTTGCTTTATTGAGTGTTTAGGCTCCGATTGGATTGTTTCGTTGAGTGTTTAGGCTCCGGTTGGATTGTTTCGTTGAGTGTTTAGGCTCCGGTTGGTTTGCTTTGTTGAGTGTTTAGGCTCTGGTTGGTTAGCTTCGTTGAGTGTTTAGGCCCCGGTTGGTTTGCTTCGTTGATTGTTTACGCTCCGGTTGGTTTGCTTCGTTGAGTGTTTAGACTACGGTTGGATTGCTTCATTTAGTGTTTAGGCTCCGGTTGGTTTGCTTCGTTGAGTGTTTAGGCTCCGGATGGTTTGCTTCATTGAGTGATTAGGCTCCATTTGGTTTGTATCGTTGAGTGTTTAGGCTCTGGTTGGTTCGTTTCGTTGAGTGTTTTGGCTCTGGTTGGTTCGTTTCGTTGAGTGTTTAGGCTCCGGTTGGTTTGCTTCGTTGAGTGTTTAGGCTCCGGTTGGTTTGCTTCGTTGATTGTTTAGGCTCCGGTTGGTTTGCTTCGTTAAGTGTTTAGGCTCCGGTTGGATTGATTCGTTTAGTGTTTAGGCTCCGGTTAGTTTGCTTCGTTGAGTGTTTAGGCTCCGGTTGGTTTGCTTCGTTGAGTGTTTAGGCTCTAGTTGGTTAGCTTCGTTGAGTGTTTAGGCTTCGGTTGGTTTGCTTCATTGAGTGTTTAGGTTCCGGTTGGTTCGCTTCGTCGATTGTTTAGGCTCCAGTTGGTTTGCTTTGTTGAGTGTTTAGGCTCTGGTTGGATTGCTTCATTTAGTGTTTAGGCTCCAGTTGGTTTGCTTCGTTGAGTGTTTAGGCTCCGGTTGGTTTGCTTTATTGAGTGTTCAGGCTCCGGTTGGATTGTTTCGTTGAATATTTCGGCTCCGGTTGGATTGTTTCTTTGAGTGTTTAGGCTCCGGTTGGTTTGCTTCGTTGAGTGTTTAGGCTCCGGTTGGATTGTTTCGTTGAGTGTTTAGGCTCCGGTTGGTTTGCTTCGTCGAGTGTTTAGGCTCCGGTTGGTTTGCTTCTTTGAGTGTTTAGGCTCCGGTTGGTTCGCTTCGTTGAATGTTTAGGCTCCGGTTGGTTTGCTCTGTTGATTGTTTAGGATCCGGTTGGTTTCGTTGAGTGTTTAGGCTCCAGTTGATTTACTTCGTTGAGTTTTTAGGCTCCGGTTGGATTGTTTGGTTGAGTGTTTAGGCTCCGGTTGGATTGCTTCGTTTAGTGTTTAGGCTCCGGTTGGTTTGCTTCGTTGAGTGTTTAGGCTCCGGTTTGTTTGCTTCATTGAGTGTTTAGGTTCCGGTTGGTTTCGTTGAGTGTTTAGGCTCTGGTTGGTTTGCTTCGTTGAGTGTTTAGGCTTCGGTTGGATTGTTTCGTTGAGTGTTTAGGCTCCGGTTTGTTTGCTTCGTTGAGTGTTTAGGCTCCGGTTGGATTATTTCGTTGAGTGTTTAGGCTCCGGTTGGTTTGCTTCGTTGAGTGTTTAGGCTCCGGTTGGTTTGCTTCGTTTAGTGTTTAGGCTCCGGTTGGTTTTCTTCGTTGAGTGTTTAGGCTCCGGTTGGTTTGCTTTATTGAGTGTTTAGGCTCCGGTTGGATTGTTTCGTTGAGTGTTTAGGCTTTGTTTGGATTGTTTCATTGAGTGTTTAGGCTCCGGTTGGTTTGCTTTGTTGAGTGTTTAGGCACCGGTTGGTTTGCTTCGTTGAGTGTTTAGGCTCCCTTGGTTTGCTTCGTTGATTGTTTAGGCTCCGGTTGGTTTGCTTCATTGAGTGTTTAGGTTCCGGTTGGTTTCGTTGAGTGTTTAGGCTCCGGTTGGTTTGCTTCGTTGAGTGTTTAGGCTTCGGTTGGATTGTTTCGTTGAGTGTTTAGGCTCCGGTTTGTTTGCTTCGTTGAGTGTTTAGGCTCCGGTTGGATTATTTCGTTGAGTGTTTAGGCTCCGGTTGGTTTGCTTCGTTGAGTGTTTAGGCTCCGGTTGGTTTGCTTCGTTTAGTGTTTAGGCTCCGGTTGGTTTGCTTTGTTGAGTGTTTAGGCTCCGGTTGGTTTGCTTTATTGAGTGTTTAGGCTCCGATTGGATTGTTTCGTTGAGTGTTTAGGCTCCGGTTGGATTGTTTCGTTGAGTGTTTAGGCTCCGGTTGGTTTGCTTTTTTGAGTGTTTAGGCTCTGGTTGGTTTGCTTCGTTGAGTGTTTAGGCCCCGGTTGGTTTGCTTCGTTGATGGTTTACGCTCCGGTTGGTTTGCTTCGTTGAGTGTTTAGACTACGGTTGGATTGCTTCATTTAGTGTTTAGGCTCCGGTTGGTTTGCTTCGTTGAGTGTTTAGGCTCCGGATGGTTTGCTTCATTGAGTGATTAGGCTCCATTTGGTTTGTATCGTTGAGTGTTTAGGCTCTGGTTGGTTCGTTTCGTTGAGTGTTTTGGCTCTGGTTGGTTCGTTTCGTTGAGTGTTTAGGCTCCGGTTGGTTTGCTTCGTTGAGTGTTTAGGCTCCGGTTGGTTTGCTTCGTTGATTGTTTAGGCTCCGGTTGGTTTGCTTCGTTAAGTGTTTAGGCTCCGGTTGGATTGCTTCGTTTAGTGTTTAGGCTCCGGTTGGTTTGCTTCGTTGAGTGTTTAGGCTCCGGTTGGTTTGCTTCGTTGAGTGTTTAGGCTCTAGTTGGTTAGCTTCGTTGAGTGTTTAGGCTTCGGTTGGTTTGCTTCATTGAGTGTTTAGGTTCCGGTTGGTTCGCTTCGTCGATTGTTTAGGCTCCAGTTGGTTTGCTTTGTTGAGTGTTTAGGCTCTGGTTGGATTGCTTCATTTAGTGTTTAGGCTCCGGTTGGTTTGCTTCGTTGAGTGTTTAGGCTCCGGTTGGTTTGCTTTATTGAGTGTTCAGGCTCCGGTTGGATTGTTTCGTTGAATGTTTCGGCTCCGGTTGGATTGTTTCTTTGAGTGTTTAGGCTCCGGTTGGTTTGCTTCGTTGAGTGTATAGGCTCCGGTTGGATTGTTTCGTTGAGTGTTTAGGCTCCGGTTGGTTTGCTTCGTCGAGTGTTTAGGCTCCGGTTGGTTTGCTTCTTTGAGTGTTTAGGCTCCGGTTGGTTCGCTTCGTTGAATGTTTAGGCTCCGGTTGGTTTGCTCTGTTGATTGTTTAGGATCCGGTTGGTTTCGTTGAGTGTTTAGGCTTCGGTTGATTTACTTCGTTGAGTTTTTAGGCTCCGGTTGGTTTGCTTCGTTTAGTGTTTAGGCTCCGGTTGGTTTTCTTCGTTGAGTGTTTAGGCTCCGGTTGGTTTGCTTTATTAGGTGTTTAGGCTCCGGTTGGATTGTTTCGTTGAGTGTTTAGGCTTTGGTTGGATTGTTTCATTGAGTGTTTAGGCTCCGGTTGGTTTGCTTCGTTGAGTGTTTAGGCTCCGGTTGGTTTGCTTCGTTTAGTGTTTAGGCTCCGGTTGGTTTGCTTTGTTGAGTGTTTAGGCTCCGGTTGGTTTGCTTTATTGAGTGTTTAGGCTCCGATTGGATTGTTTCGTTGAGTGTTTAGGCTCCGGTTGGATTGTTTCGTTGAGTGTTTAGGCTCCGGTTGGTTTGCTTTTTTGAGTGTTTAGGCTCTGGTTGGTTTGCTTCGTTGAGTGTTTAGGCCCCGGTTGGTTTGCTTCGTTGATGGTTTACGCTCCGGTTGGTTTGCTTCGTTGAGTGTTTAGACTACGGTTGGATTGCTTCATTTAGTGTTTAGGCTCCGGTTGGTTTGCTTCGTTGAGTGTTTAGGCTCCGGATGGTTTGCTTCATTGAGTGATTAGGCTCCATTTGGTTTGTATCGTTGAGTGTTTAGGCTCTGGTTGGTTCGTTTCGTTGAGTGTTTTGGCTCTGGTTGGTTCGTTTCGTTGAGTGTTTAGGCTCCGGTTGGTTTGCTTCGTTGAGTGTTTAGGCTCCGGTTGGTTTGCTTCGTTGATTGTTTAGGCTCCGGTTGGTTTGCTTCGTTAAGTGTTTAGGCTCCGGTTGGATTGCTTCGTTTAGTGTTTAGGCTCCGGTTGGTTTGCTTCGTTGAGTGTTTAGGCTCCGGTTGGTTTGCTTCGTTGAGTGTTTAGGCTCTAGTTGGTTAGCTTCGTTGAGTGTTTAGGCTTCGGTTGGTTTGCTTCATTGAGTGTTTAGGTTCCGGTTGGTTCGCTTCGTCGATTGTTTAGGCTCCAGTTGGTTTGCTTTGTTGAGTGTTTAGGCTCTGGTTGGATTGCTTCATTTAGTGTTTAGGCTCCGGTTGGTTTGCTTCGTTGAGTGTTTAGGCTCCGGTTGGTTTGCTTTATTGAGTGTTCAGGCTCCGGTTGGATTGTTTCGTTGAATGTTTCGGCTCCGGTTGGATTGTTTCTTTGAGTGTTTAGGATCCGGTTGGTTTGCTTCGTTGAGTGTATAGGCTCCGGTTGGATTGTTTCGTTGAGTGTTTAGGCTCCGGTTGGTTTGCTTCGTCGAGTGTTTAGGCTCCGGTTGGTTTGCTTCTTTGAGTGTTTAGGCTCCGGTTGGTTCGCTTCGTTGAATGTTTAGGCTCCGGTTTGTTTGCTCTGTTGATTGTTTAGGATCCGGTTGGTTTCGTTGAGTGTTTAGGCTTCGGTTGATTTACTTCGTTGAGTTTTTAGGCTCCGGTTGGTTTGCTTCGTTTAGTGTTTAGGCTCCGGTTGGTTTTCTTCGTTGAGTGTTTAGGCTCCGGTTGGTTTGCTTTATTGAGTGTTTAGGCTCCGGTTGGATTGTTTCGTTGAGTGTTTAGGCTTTGGTTGGATTGTTTCATTGAGTGTTTAGGCTCCGGTTGGTTTGCTTCGTTGAGTGTTTAGGCTCCGGTTGGTTTGCTTCGTTTAGTGTTTAGGCTCCGGTTGGTTTGCTTTGTTGAGTGTTTAGGCTCCGGTTGGTTTGCTTTATTGAGTGTTTAGGCTCCGATTGGATTGTTTCGTTGAGTGTTTAGGCTCCGGTTGGATTGTTTCGTTGAGTGTTTAGGCTCCGGTTGGTTTGCTTTGTTGAGTGTTTAGGCTCTGGTTGGTTAGCTTCGTTGAGTGTTTAGGCCCCGGTTGGTTTGCTTCGTTGATTGTTTACGCTCCGGTTGGTTTGCTTCGTTGAGTGTTTAGACTACGGTTGGATTGCTTCATTTAGTGTTTAGGCTCCGGTTGGTTTGCTTCGTTGAGTGTTTAGGCTCCGGATGGTTTGCTTCATTGAGTGATTAGGCTCCATTTGGTTTGTATCGTTGAGTGTTTAGGCTCTGGTTGGTTCGTTTCGTTGAGTGTTTTGGCTCTGGTTGGTTCGTTTCGTTGAGTGTTTAGGCTCCGGTTGGTTTGCTTCGTTGAGTGTTTAGGCTCCGGTTGGTTTGCTTCGTTGATTGTTTAGGCTCCGGTTGGTTTGCTTCGTTAAGTGTTTAGGCTCCGGTTGGATTGATTCGTTTAGTGTTTAGGCTCCGGTTAGTTTGCTTCGTTGAGTGTTTAGGCTCCGGTTGGTTTGCTTCGTTGAGTGTTTAGGCTCTAGTTGGTTAGCTTCGTTGAGTGTTTAGGCTTCGGTTGGTTTGCTTCATTGAGTGTTTAGGTTCCGGTTGGTTCGCTTCGTCGATTGTTTAGGCTCCAGTTGGTTTGCTTTGTTGAGTGTTTAGGCTCTGGTTGGATTGCTTCATTTAGTGTTTAGGCTCCAGTTGGTTTGCTTCGTTGAGTGTTTAGGCTCCGGTTGGTTTGCTTTATTGAGTGTTCAGGCTCCGGTTGGATTGTTTCGTTGAATATTTCGGCTCCGGTTGGATTGTTTCTTTGAGTGTTTAGGCTCCGGTTGGTTTGCTTCGTTGAGTGTTTAGGCTCCGGTTGGATTGTTTCGTTGAGTGTTTAGGCTCCGGTTGGTTTGCTTCGTCGAGTGTTTAGGCTCCGGTTGGTTTGCTTCTTTGAGTGTTTAGGCTCCGGTTGGTTCGCTTCGTTGAATGTTTAGGCTCCGGTTGGTTTGCTCTGTTGATTGTTTAGGATCCGGTTGGTTTCGTTGAGTGTTTAGGCTCCAGTTGATTTACTTCGTTGAGTTTTTAGGCTCCGGTTGGATTGTTTGGTTGAGTGTTTAGGCTCCGGTTGGATTGCTTCGTTTAGTGTTTAGGCTCCGGTTGGTTTGCTTCGTTGAGTGTTTAGGCTCCGGTTTTTTTGCTTCATTGAGTGTTTAGGTTCCGGTTGGTTTCGTTGAGTGTTTAGGCTCTGGTTGGTTTGCTTCGTTGAGTGTTTAGGCTTCGGTTGGATTGTTTCGTTGAGTGTTTAGGCTCCGGTTTGTTTGCTTCGTTGAGTGTTTAGGCTCCGGTTGGATTATTTCGTTGAATGTTTAGGCTCCGGTTGGTTTGCTTCGTTGAGTGTTTAGGCTCCGGTTGGTTTGCTTCGTTTAGTGTTTAGGCTCCGGTTGGTTTTCTTCGTTGAGTGTTTAGGCTCCGGTTGGTTTGCTTTATGGAGTGTTTAGGCTCCGGTTGGATTGTTTCGTTGAGTGTTTAGGCTTTGGTTGGATTGTTTCATTGAGTGTTTAGGCTCCGGTTGGTTTGCTTTGTTGAGTGTTTAGGCACCGGTTGGTTTGCTTCGTTGAGTGTTTAGGCTCCGGTTGGTTTGCTTCGTTGATTGTTTAGGCTCCGGTTGGTTTGCTTCATTGAGTGTTTAGGTTCCGGTTGGTTTCGTTGAGTGTTTAGGCTCCGGTTGGTTTGCTTCGTTGAGTGTTTAGACTTCGGTTGGATTGTTTCGTTGAGTGTTTAGGCTCCGGTTTGTTTGCTTCGTTGAGTGTTTAGGCTCCGGTTGGATTATTTCGTTGAGTGTTTAGGCTCCGGTTGGTTTGCTTCGTTGAGTGTTTAGGCTCCGGTTGGTTTGCTTCGTTTAGTGTTTAGGCTCCGGTTGGTTTGCTTTGTTGAGTGTTTAGGCTCCGGTTGGTTTGCTTTATTGAGTGTTTAGGCTCCGATTGGATTGTTTCGTTGAGTGTTTAGGCTCCGGTTGAATTGTTTCGTTGAGTGTTTAGGCTCCGGTTGGTTTGCTTTGTTGAGTGTTTAGGCTCTGGTTGGTTTGCTTCGTTGAGTGTTTAGGCCCCGGTTGGTTTGCTTCGTTGATTGTTTACGCTCCGGTTGGTTTGCTTCGTTGAGTGTTTAGACTACGGTTGGATTGCTTCATTTAGTGTTTAGGCTCCGGTTGGTTTGCTTTGTTGAGTGTTTAGGCTCCGGATGGTTTGCTTCATTGAGTGATTAGGCTCCATTTGGTTTGTATCGTTGAGTGTTTAGGCTCTGGTTGGTTCGTTTCGTTGAGTGTTTTGGCTCTGGTTGGTTCGTTTCGTTGAGTGTTTAGGCTCCGGTTGGTTTGCTTCGTTGATTGTTTAGGCTCCGGTTGGTTTGCTTCGTTAAGTGTTTAGGCTCCGGTTGGATTGCTTCGTTTAGTGTTTAGGCTCCGGTTGGTTTGCTTCGTTGAGTGTTTAGGCTCCGGTTGGTTTGCTTCGTTGAGTGTTTAGGCTCTAGTTGGTTAGCTTCGTTGAGTGTTTAGGCTTCGGTTGGTTTGCTTCATTGAGTGTTTAGGTTCCGGTTGGTTCGCTTCATCGATTGTTTAGGCTCCAGTTGGTTTGCTTTGTTGAGTGTTTAGGCTCTGATTGGATTGCTTCATTTAGTGTTAAGGCTCCGGTTGGTTTGCTTCGTTGAGTGTTTAGGCTCCGGTTGGTTTGCTTTATTGAGTGTTCAGGCTCCGGTTGGATTGTTTCGTTGAATGTTTCGGCTCCGGTTGGATTGTTTCTTTGAGTGTTTAGGCTCCGGTTGGTTTGCTTCGTTGAGTGTTTAGGCTCCGGTTGGATTGTTTCGTTGAGTGTTTAGGCTCCGGTTGGTTTGCTTCGTCGAGTGTTTAGGCTCCGGTTGGTTTGCTTCTTTGAGTGTTTAGGCTCCGGTTGGTTCGCTTCGTTGAATGTTTAGGCTCCGGTTGGTTTGCTCTGTTGATTGTTTAGGATCCAGTTGGTTTCGTTGAGTGTTTAGGCTCCGGTTGATTTACTTCGTTGAGTTTTTAGCCTCCGGTTGGATTGTTTGGTTGAGTGTTTAGGCTCCGGTTGGATTGCTTCGTTTAGTGTTTAGCTTCCGGTTGGTTTGCTTCGTTGAGTGTTTAGGCTCCGGTTTGTTTGCTTCATTGAGTGTTTAGGTTCCGGTTGGTTTCGTTGAGTGTTTAGGCTCTGGTTGGTTTGCTTCGTTGAGTGTTTAGGCTTCGGTTGGATTGTTTCGTTGAGTGTTTAGGCTCCGCTTTGTTTGCTTCGTTGAGTGTTTAGGCTCCGGTTGGATTATTTCGTTGAGTGTTTAGGCTCCGGTTGGTTTGCTTCGTTGAGTGTTTAGGCTCCGGTTGGTTTGCTTCGTTTAGTGTTTAGGCTCCGGTTGGTTTTCTTCGTTGAGTGTTTAGGCTCCGGTTGGTTTGCTTTATTGAGTGTTTAGGCTCCGGTTGGATTGTTTCGTTGAGTGTTTAGGCTTTGGTTGGATTGTTTCATTGAGTGTTTAGGCTCCGGTTGGTTTGCTTTGTTGAGTGTTTAGGCACCGGTTGGTTTGCTTCGTTGAGTGTTTAGGCTCCGGTTGGTTTGCTTCGTTGATTGTTTAGGCTCCGGTTGGTTTGCTTCATTTAGTGTTTAGACTACGGTTGGATTGCTTCATTTAGTGTTTAGGATCCGGTTGGTTTGCTTCGTTGAGTGTTTAGGCTCCGGTTGGTTTGCTTCATTGAGTGATTAGGCTCCATTTGGTTTGTATCGTTGAGTGTTTAGGCTCTGGTTGGTTCGTTTCGTTGAGTGTTTTGGCTCTGGTTGGTTCGTTTCGTTGAGTGTTTAGGCTCCGGTTGGTTTGCTTCGTTGAGTGTTTAGGCTCCGGTTTGTTTGCTTCGTTGATTGTTTAGGCTCCAGTTGGTTTGCTTCGTTGAGTGTTTAGGCTCCGGTTGGATTGCTTCGTTTAGTGTTTAGCCTCCGGTTGGTTTGCTTCGTTGAGTGTTTAGGCTCCGGTTGGTTTGCTTCGTTGAGTGTTTAGGCTCTAGTTGGTTAGCTTCGTTGAGTGTTTAGGCTTCGGTTGGTTTGCTTCATTGAGTGTTTAGGTTCCGCTTGGTTCGCTTCGTCGATTGTTTAGGCTCCAGTTGGTTTGCTTTGTTGAGTGTTTAGGCTCTGGTTGGATTGCTTCATTTAGTGTTTAGGCTCCGGTTGGTTTGCTTCGTTGAGTGTTTAGGCTCCGGTTGGTTTGCTTTATTGAGTGTTCAGGCTCCGGTTGGATTGTTTCGTTGAATGTTTCGGCTCCGGTTGGATTGTTTCGTTGAGTGTTTAGGCTCCGGTTGGTTTGCTTCGTTGAGTGTTTAGGCTCCGGTTGGATTGTTTCGTTGAGTGTTTAGGCTCCGGTTGGTTTGCTTCGTCGAGTGTTTAGGCTCCGGTTGGTTTGCTTCGTTGAGTGTTTAGGCTCCGGTTGGTTCGCTTCGTTGAATGTTTAGGCTCCGGTTGGTTTGCTTCGTTGATTGTTTAGGCTCCGGTTGATTTCGTTGAGTGTTTAGGCTCCGGTTGATTTACTTCGTTGAGTTTTTAGGCTCCGGTTGGATTGTATCGTTGAGAGTTTAGGCTCTGGTTGGATTGCTTCGTTTAGTGTTTAGGCTCCGGTTGGTTTGCTTCGTTGAGTGTTTAGGCTCCGGTTGGTTTGCTTCATTGAGTGTTTAGGTTCCGGTTGGTTTCGTTGAGTGTTTAGGCTCCGGTTGGTTTGCTTCGTTGAGTGTTTAGGCTTCGGTTGGATTGTTTCATTGAGTGTTTAGGCTCCGATTTGTTTGCTTCGTTGAGTTTTTAGGCTCCGGTTGGATTATTTCGTTGAGTGTTTAGGTTCCGGTTGTTTTGCTTCGTTGAGTGTTTAGGCTCCGGTTGGTTTGCTTCGTTTAGTGTTTAGGCTCCGGTTGGTTTGCTTCGTTGAGTTTTTAGGCTCCGGTTGGTTTGCTTTATTGAGTGTTCAGGCTCCGGTTGGATTGTTTCGTTGAGTGTTTAGGCTTTGGTTGGATTGTTTCATTGTGTGTTTCGGCTCCGGTTGGTTTGCTTCGTTGATTGTTTAGGCTCCGGTTGGTTTACTTCATTGAGTGTTTAGACTACGGTTGGATTGCTTCATTTAGTGTTTAGGATCCGGTTGGTTTGCTTCGTTGAGTGTTTAGGCTCCGGTTGGTTTGCTTCATTGAGTGATTAGGCTCCATTTGGTTTGTATCGTTGAGTGTTTAGGCTCTGGTTGGTTCATTTTGTTGAGTGTTTTGGCTCTGGTTGGTTCGTTTCGTTGAGTGTTTAGGCTCCGGTTGGTTTGCTTCGTTGAGTGTTTAGGCTCCGGTTGGTTTTCTTCATTGATTGTTTAGGCTCCAGTTGATTTGCTTCGTTGAGTGTATAGGCTCCGATTGCATTGCTTCGTTTAGTGTTTAGGCTCCGGTTGGTTTGCTTCGTTGAGTGTTTAGGCTCCGGCTGGTTTGCTTCTTTGAGTGTTTAGGATCTAGTTGGTTAGCTTCGTTGAGTGTTTAGGCTTCGGTTGGTTTGCTTCATTGAGTGTTTAGGTTCCGGTTGGTTCGCTTCGTTGATTGTTTAGGCTCCAGTTGATTTGCCTTGTTGAGTGTTTAGGCTCTGGTTGGATTGCTTCGTTTAGTGTTTAGGCTCCGGTTTGTTTGCTTCGTTGAGTGTTTAGGCTCCGGTTGGTTTGCTTTATTGAGTGTTCAGGCTTCAGTTGGATTGTTTCGTTGAATGTTTATGCTCCGGTTGGATTGTTTCGTTGAGTGTTTAGGCTCCGGTTGGTTTGCTTCGTTGAGTGTTTAGGCTCCGGTTGGATTGTTTCGTTGAGTGTTTAGGCTCCGGTTGGTTTGCTTCGTTGAGTGTTTAGGCTCCGGTTGGTTTGCTTCGTTGAGTGTTTAGGCTCCGGTTGGTTCGCTTCGTTGAATGTTTAGGCTCCGGTTGGTTTGCTTCGTTGATTGTTTAGGCTCCGGTTGGTTTCGTTGAGTGTTTAGGCTCCGGTTGATTTACTTCGTTGAGTTTTTAGGCTCCGGTTGGATAGTTTCGTTGAGTGTTTAGGCTCCGGTTGGATCGCTTCGTTTAGTGTTTAGGCTCCGGTTGGTTTGCTTCGTTGAGTGTTTAGGCTCCAGTTGGTTTGCTTCATTGAGTGTTTAGGTTTCGGTTGGTTTCGTTGAGTGTTTAGGCTCCGGTTGGTTTGCTTCGTTGAGTGTTTAGGCTCCGGTTGGTTTGCTTCATTGAGTGATTAGGCTCCATTTGGTTTGTATCGTTGAGTGTTTAGGCTCTGGTTGGTTCGTTTCGTTGAGTGTTTTGGCTCTGGTTGGTTCGTTTCGTTGAGTGTTTAGGCTCCGGTTGGTTTGCTTCGTTGAGTGTTTAGGCTCCGGTTGGTTTTCTTCGTTGATTGTTTAGGCTCCGGTTGATTTGCTTCGTTGAGTGTATAGGCTCCGATTGCATTGCTTCGTTTAGTGTTTAGGCTCCGGTTGGTTTGCTTCGTTGAGTGTTTAGGCTCCGGCTGGTTTGCTTCTTTGAGTGTTTAGGCTCTAGTTGGTTAGCTTCGTTGAGTGTTTAGGCTTCGGTTGGTTTGCTTCATTGAGTGTTTAGGTTCCGGTTGGTTCGCTTCGTTGATTGTTTAGGCTCCAGTTGATTTGCCTTGTTGAGTGTTTAGGCTCTGGTTGGATTGCTTCGTTTAGTGTTTAGGCTCCAGTTTGTTTGCTTTGTTGAGTGTTTAGGCTCCGGTTGGTTTGCTTTATTGAGTGTTCAGGCTCCAGTTGGATTGTTTCGTTGAATGTTTATGCTCCGGTTGGATTGTTTCGTTGAGTGTTTAGGCTCCGGTTGGTTTGCTTCGTTGAGTGTTTAGGCTCCGGTTGGATTGTTTCGTTGAGTGTTTAGGCTCCGGTTGGTTTGCTTCGTTGAGTGTTTAGGCTCCAGTTGGTTTGCTTCGTTGAGTGTTTAGGCTCCGGTTGGTTCGCTTCGTTGAATGTTTAGGCTCCGGTTGGTTTGCTTCGTTGAATGTTTAGGCTCCGGTTGGTTTGCTTCGTTGAGTGTTTAGGCTTCGGTTGGATTGTTTCATTGAGTGTTTAGGCTCCGATTTGTTTGCTTCGTTGAGTTTTTAGGCTCCGGTTGGATTATTTCGTTGAGTGTTTAGGTTCCGGTTGTTTTGCTTCGTTGAGTGTTTAGGCTCCGGTTGGTTTGCTTCGTTTAGTGTTTAGGCTCCGGTTGGTTTGCTTCGTTGAGTTTTTAGGCTCCGGTTGGTTTGCTTTATTGAGTGTTCAGGCTCCGGTTGGATTGTTTCGTTGAGTGTTTAGGCTTTGGTTGGATTGTTTCATTGTGTGTTTCGGCTCCGGTTGGTTTGCTTTGTTGAGTGTTTAGGCACCGGTTGGTTTGCTTCGTTGAGTGTTTAGGCTCCGGTTGGTTTTGCTTCGTTGATTGTTTAGGCTCCGGTTGGTTTACTTCATTGAGTGTTTAGACTACGGTTGGATTGCTTCATTTAGTGTTTAGGATCCGGTTGGTTTGCTTCGTTGAGTGTTTAGGCTCCGGTTGGTTTGCTTCATTGAGTGATTAGGCTCCATTTGGTTTGTATCGTTGAGTGTTTAGGCTCTGGTTGGTTCATTTTGTTGAGTGTTTTGGCTCTGGTTGGTTCGTTTCGTTGAGTGTTTAGGCTCCGGTTGGTTTGCTTCGTTGAGTGTTTAGGCTCCGGTTGGTTTTCTTCGTTGATTGTTTAGGCTCCAGTTGATTTGCTTCGTTGAGTGTATAGGCTCCGATTGCATTGCTTCGTTTAGTGTTTAGGCTCCGGTTGGTTTGCTTCGTTGAGTGTTTAGGCTCCGGCTGGTTTGCTTCTTTGAGTGTTTAGGATCTAGTTGGTTAGCTTCGTTGAGTGTTTAGGCTTCGGTTGGTTTGCTTCATTGAGTGTTTAGGTTCCGGTTGGTTCGCTTCGTTGATTGTTTAGGCTCCAGTTGATTTGCCTTGTTGAGTGTTTAGGCTCTGGTTGGATTGCTTCGTTTAGTGTTTAGGCTCCGGTTTGTTTGCTTCGTTGAGTGTTTAGGCTCCGGTTGGTTTGCTTTATTGAGTGTTCAGGCTCCAGTTGGATTGTTTCGTTGAATGTTTATGCTCCGGTTGGATTGTTTCGTTGAGTGTTTAGGCTCCGGTTGGTTTGCTTCGTTGAGTGTTTAGGCTCCGGTTGGATTGTTTCGTTGAGTGTTTAGGCTCCGGTTGGTTTGCTTCGTTGAGTGTTTAGGCTCCGGTTGGTTTGCTTCGTTGAGTGTTTAGGCTCCGGTTGGTTCGCTTCGTTGAATGTTTAGGCTCCGGTTGGTTTGCTTCGTTGATTGTTTAGGCTCCGGTTGGTTTCGTTGAGTGTTTAGGCTCCGGTTGATTTACTTCGTTGAGTTTTTAGGCTCCGGTTGGATAGTTTCGTTGAGTGTTTAGGCTCCGGTTGGATCGCTTCGTTTAGTGTTTAGGCTCCGGTTGGTTTGCTTCGTTGAGTGTTTAGGCTCCAGTTGGTTTGCTTCATTGAGTGTTTAGGTTTCGGTTGGTTTCGTTGAGTGTTTAGGCTCCGGTTGGTTTGCTTCGTTGAGTGTTTAGGCTCCGGTTGGTTTGCTTCATTGAGTGATTAGGCTCCATTTGGTTTGTATCGTTGAGTGTTTAGGCTCTGGTTGGTTCGTTTCGTTGAGTGTTTTGGCTCTGGTTGGTTCGTTTCGTTGAGTGTTTAGGCTCCGGTTGGTTTGCTTCGTTGAGTGTTTAGGCTCCGGTTGGTTTTCTTCGTTGATTGTTTAGGCTCCGGTTGATTTGCTTCGTTGAGTGTATAGGCTCCGATTGCATTGCTTCGTTTAGTGTTTAGGCTCCGGTTGGTTTGCTTCGTTGAGTGTTTAGGCTCCGGCTGGTTTGCTTCTTTGAGTGTTTAGGCTCTAGTTGGTTAGCTTCGTTGAGTGTTTAGGCTTCGGTTGGTTTGCTTCATTGAGTGTTTAGGTTCCGGTTGGTTCGCTTCGTTGATTGTTTAGGCTCCAGTTGATTTGCCTTGTTGAGTGTTTAGGCTCTGGTTGGATTGCTTCGTTTAGTGTTTAGGCTCCAGTTTGTTTGCTTTGTTGAGTGTTTAGGCTCCGGTTGGTTTGCTTTATTGAGTGTTCAGGCTCCAGTTGGATTGTTTCGTTGAATGTTTATGCTCCGGTTGGATTGTTTCGTTGAGTGTTTAGGCTCCGGTTGGTTTGCTTCGTTGAGTGTTTAGGCTCCGGTTGGATTGTTTCGTTGAGTGTTTAGGCTCCGGTTGGTTTGCTTCGTTGAGTGTTTAGGCTCCAGTTGGTTTGCTTCGTTGAGTGTTTAGGCTCCGGTTGGTTCGCTTCGTTGAATGTTTAGGCTCCGGTTGGTTTGCTTCGTTGAATGTTTAGGCTCCGGTTGGTTTGCTTCGTTGAGTGTTTAGGCTTCGGTTGGATTGTTTCATTGAGTGTTTAGGCTCCGATTTGTTTGCTTCGTTGAGTTTTTAGGCTCCGGTTGGATTATTTCGTTGAGTGTTTAGGTTCCGGTTGTTTTGCTTCGTTGAGTGTTTAGGCTCCGGTTGGTTTGCTTCGTTTAGTGTTTAGGCTCCGGTTGGTTTGCTTCGTTGAGTTTTTAGGCTCCGGTTGGTTTGCTTTATTGAGTGTTCAGGCTCCGGTTGGATTGTTTCGTTGAGTGTTTAGGCTTTGGTTGGATTGTTTCATTGTGTGTTTCGGCTCCGGTTGGTTTGCTTTGTTGAGTGTTTAGGCACCGGTTGGTTTGCTTCGTTGAGTGTTTAGGCTCCGGTTGGTTTTGCTTCGTTGATTGTTTAGGCTCCGGTTGGTTTACTTCATTGAGTGTTTAGACTACGGTTGGATTGCTTCATTTAGTGTTTAGGATCCGGTTGGTTTGCTTCGTTGAGTGTTTAGGCTCCGGTTGGTTTGCTTCATTGAGTGATTAGGCTCCATTTGGTTTGTATCGTTGAGTGTTTAGGCTCTGGTTGGTTCATTTTGTTGAGTGTTTTGGCTCTGGTTGGTTCGTTTCGTTGAGTGTTTAGGCTCCGGTTGGTTTGCTTCGTTGAGTGTTTAGGCTCCGGTTGGTTTTCTTCGTTGATTGTTTAGGCTCCAGTTGATTTGCTTCGTTGAGTGTATAGGCTCCGATTGCATTGCTTCGTTTAGTGTTTAGGCTCCGGTTGGTTTGCTTCGTTGAGTGTTTAGGCTCCGGCTGGTTTGCTTCTTTGAGTGTTTAGGATCTAGTTGGTTAGCTTCGTTGAGTGTTTAGGCTTCGGTTGGTTTGCTTCATTGAGTGTTTAGGTTCCGGTTGGTTCGCTTTGTTGATTGTTTAGGCTCCAGTTGATTTGCCTTGTTGAGTGTTTAGGCTCTGGTTGGATTGCTTCGTTTAGTGTTTAGGCTCCGGTTTGTTTGCTTCGTTGAGTGTTTAGGCTCCGGTTGGTTTGCTTTATTGAGTGTTCAGGCTCCAGTTGGATTGTTTCGTTGAATGTTTATGCTCCGGTTGGATTGTTTCGTTGAGTGTTTAGGCTCCGGTTGGTTTGCTTCGTTGAGTGTTTAGGCTCCGGTTGGATTGTTTCGTTGAGTGTTTAGGCTCCGGTTGGTTTGCTTCGTTGAGTGTTTAGGCTCCGGTTGGTTTGCTTCGTTGAGTGTTTAGGCTCCGGTTGGTTCGCTTCGTTGAATGTTTAGGCTCCGGTTGGTTTGCTTCGTTGATTGTTTAGGCTCCGGTTGGTTTCGTTGAGTGTTTAGGCTCCGGTTGATTTACTTCGTTGAGTTTTTAGGCTCCGGTTGGATAGTTTCGTTGAGTGTTTAGGCTCCGGTTGGATCGCTTCGTTTAGTGTTTAGGCTCCGGTTGGTTTGCTTCGTTGAGTGTTTAGGCTCCAGTTGGTTTGCTTCATTGAGTGTTTAGGTTTCGGTTGGTTTCGTTGAGTGTTTAGGCTCCGGTTGGTTTGCTTCGTTGAGTGTTTAGGCTCCGGTTGGTTTGCTTCATTGAGTGATTAGGCTCCATTTGGTTTGTATCGTTGAGTGTTTAGGCTCTGGTTGGTTCGTTTCGTTGAGTGTTTTGGCTCTGGTTGGTTCGTTTCGTTGAGTGTTTAGGCTCCGGTTGGTTTGCTTCGTTGAGTGTTTAGGCTCCGGTTGGTTTTCTTCGTTGATTGTTTAGGCTCCGGTTGATTTGCTTCGTTGAGTGTATAGGCTCCGATTGCATTGCTTCGTTTAGTGTTTAGGCTCCGGTTGGTTTGCTTCGTTGAGTGTTTAGGCTCCGGCTGGTTTGCTTCTTTGAGTGTTTAGGCTCTAGTTGGTTAGCTTCGTTGAGTGTTTAGGCTTCGGTTGGTTTGCTTCATTGAGTGTTTAGGTTCCGGTTGGTTCGCTTCGTTGATTGTTTAGGCTCCAGTTGATTTGCCTTGTTGAGTGTTTAGGCTCTGGTTGGATTGCTTCGTTTAGTGTTTAGGCTCTAGTTTGTTTGCTTCGTTGAGTGTTTAGGCTCCGGTTGGTTTGCTTTATTGAGTGTTCAGGCTCCAGTTGGATTGTTTCGTTGAATGTTTATGCTCCGGTTGGATTGTTTCGTTGAGTGTTTAGGCTCCGGTTGGTTTGCTTCGTTGAGTGTTTAGGCTCCGGTTGGTTTGCTTCGTTGAGTGTTTAGGCTCCAGTTGGTTTGCTTCGTTGAGTGTTTAGGCTCCGGTTGGTTCGCTTCGTTGAATGTTTAGGCTCCAGTTGGTTTGCTTCGTTGAATGTTTAGGCTCCGGTTGGTTTGCTTCGTTGAGTGTTTAGGCTTCGGTTGGATTGTTTCATTGAGTGTTTAGGCTCCGATTTGTTTGCTTCGTTGAGTTTTTAGGCTCCGGTTGGATTATTTCGTTGAGTGTTTAGGTTCCGGTTGTTTTGCTTCGTTGAGTGTTTAGGCTCCGGTTGATTTGCTTCGTTTAGTGTTTAGGCTCCGGTTGGTTTGCTTCGTTGAGTTTTTAGGCTCCGGTTGGTTTGCTTTATTGAGTGTTCAGGCTCCGGTTGGATTGTTTCGTTGAGTGTTTAGGCTTTGGTTGGATTGTTTCATTGTGTGTTTCGGCTCCGGTTGGTTTGCTTTGTTGAGTGTTTAGGCACCGGTTGGTTTGCTTCGTTGAGTGTTTAGGCTCCGGTTGGTTTTGCTTCGTTGATTGTTTAGGCTCCGGTTGGTTTACTTCATTGAGTGTTTAGACTACGGTTGGATTGCTTCATTTAGTGTTTAGGATCCGGTTGGTTTGCTTCGTTGAGTGTTTAGGCTCCGGTTGGTTTGCTTCATTGAGTGATTAGGCTCCATTTGGTTTGTATCGTTGAGTGTTTAGGCTCTGGTTGGTTCATTTTGTTGAGTGTTTTGGCTCTGGTTGGTTTGTTTCGTTGAGTGTTTAGGCTCCGGTTGGTTTGCTTCGTTGAGTGTTTAGGCTCCGGTTGGTTTTCTTCGTTGATTGTTTAGGCTCCAGTTGATTTGCTTCGTTGAGTGTATAGGCTCCGATTGCATTGCTTCGTTTAGTGTTTAGGCTCCGGTTGGTTTGCTTCGTTGAGTGTTTAGGCTCCGGCTGGTTTGCTTCTTTGAGTGTTTAGGATCTAGTTGGTTAGCTTCGTTGAGTGTTTAGGCTTCGGTTGGTTTGCTTCATTGAGTGTTTAGGTTCCGGTTGGTTCGCTTCGTTGATTGTTTAGGCTCCAGTTGATTTGCCTTGTTGAGTGTTTAGGCTCTGGTTGGATTGCTTCGTTTAGTGTTTAGGCTCCGGTTTGTTTGCTTCGTTGAGTGTTTAGGCTCCGGTTGGTTTGCTTTATTGAGTGTTCAGGCTCCAGTTGGATTGTTTCGTTGAATGTTTATGCTCCGGTTGGATTGTTTCGTTGAGTGTTTAGGCTCCGGTTGGTTTGCTTCGTTGAGTGTTTAGGCTCCGGTTGGATTGTTTCGTTGAGTGTTTAGGCTCCGGTTGGTTTGCTTCGTTGAGTGTTTAGGCTCCGGTTGGTTTGCTTCGTTGAGTGTTTAGGCTCCGGTTGGTTCGCTTCGTTGAATGTTTAGGCTCCGGTTGGTTTGCTTCGTTGATTGTTTAGGCTCCGGTTGGTTTCGTTGAGTGTTTAGGCTCCGGTTGATTTACTTCGTTGAGTTTTTAGGCTCCGGTTGGATAGTTTCGTTGAGTGTTTAGGCTCCGGTTGGATCGCTTCGTTTAGTGTTTAGGCTCCGGTTGGTTTGCTTCGTTGAGTGTTTAGGCTCCAGTTGGTTTGCTTCATTGAGTGTTTAGGTTTCGGTTGGTTTCGTTGAGTGTTTAGGCTCCGGTTGGTTTGCTTCGTTGAGTGTTTAGGCTCCGGTTGGTTTGCTTCATTGAGTGATTAGGCTCCATTTGGTTTGTATCGTTGAGTGTTTAGGCTCTGGTTGGTTCGTTTCGTTGAGTGTTTTGGCTCTGGTTGGTTCGTTTCGTTGAGTGTTTAGGCTCCGGTTGGTTTGCTTCGTTGAGTGTTTAGGCTCCGGTTGGTTTTCTTCGTTGATTGTTTAGGCTCCGGTTGATTTGCTTCGTTGAGTGTATAGGCTCCGATTGCATTGCTTCGTTTAGTGTTTAGGCTCCGGTTGGTTTGCTTCGTTGAGTGTTTAGGCTCCGGCTGGTTTGCTTCTTTGAGTGTTTAGGCTCTAGTTGGTTAGCTTCGTTGAGTGTTTAGGCTTCGGTTGGTTTGCTTCATTGAGTGTTTAGGTTCCGGTTGTTTTGCTTCGTTGAGTGTTTAGGCTCCGGTTGGTTTGCTTCGTTTAGTGTTTAGGCTCCGGTTGGTTTGCTTCGTTGAGTTTTTAGGCTCCGGTTGGTTTGCTTTATTGAGTGTTCAGGCTCCGGTTGGATTGTTTCGTTGAGTGTTTAGGCTTTGGTTGGATTGTTTCATTGTGTGTTTCGGCTCCGGTTGGTTTGCTTTGTTGAGTGTTTAGGCACCGGTTGGTTTGCTTCGTTGAGTGTTTAGGCTCCGGTTGGTTTTGCTTCGTTGATTGTTTAGGCTCCGGTTGGTTTACTTCATTGAGTGTTTAGACTACGGTTGGATTGCTTCATTTAGTGTTTAGGATCCGGTTGGTTTGCTTCGTTGAGTGTTTAGGCTCCGGTTGGTTTGCTTCATTGAGTGATTAGGCTCCATTTGGTTTGTATCGTTGAGTGTTTAGGCTCTGGTTGGTTCATTTTGTTGAGTGTTTTGGCTCTGGTTGGTTCGTTTCGTTGAGTGTTTAGGCTCCGGTTGGTTTGCTTCGTTGAGTGTTTAGGCTCCGGTTGGTTTTCTTCGTTGATTGTTTAGGCTCCAGTTGATTTGCTTCGTTGAGTGTATAGGCTCCGATTGCATTGCTTCGTTTAGTGTTTAGGCTCCGGTTGGTTTGCTTCGTTGAGTGTTTAGGCTCCGGCTGGTTTGCTTCTTTGAGTGTTTAGGATCTAGTTGGTTAGCTTCGTTGAGTGTTTAGGCTTCGGTTGGTTTGCTTCATTGAGTGTTTAGGTTCCGGTTGGTTCGCTTCGTTGATTGTTTAGGCTCCAGTTGATTTGCCTTGTTGAGTGTTTAGGCTCTGGTTGGATTGCTTCGTTTAGTGTTTAGGCTCCGGTTTGTTTGCTTCGTTGAGTGTTTAGGCTCCGGTTGGTTTGCTTTATTGAGTGTTCAGGCTCCAGTTGGATTGTTTCGTTGAATGTTTATGCTCCGGTTGGATTGTTCCGTTGAGTGTTTAGGCTCCGGTTGGTTTGCTTCGTTGAGTGTTTAGGCTCCGGTTGGATTGTTTCGTTGAGTGTTTAGGCTCCGGTTGGTTTGCTTCGTTGAGTGTTTAGGCTCCGGTTGGTTTGCTTCGTTGAGTGTTTAGGCTCCGGTTGGTTCGCTTCGTTGAATGTTTAGGCTCCGGTTGGTTTGCTTCGTTGATTGTTTAGGCTCCGGTTGGTTTCGTTGAGTGTTTAGGCTCCGGTTGATTTACTTCGTTGAGTTTTTAGGCTCCGGTTGGATAGTTTCGTTGAGTGTTTAGGCTCCGGTTGGATCGCTTCGTTTAGTGTTTAGGCTCCGGTTGGTTTGCTTCGTTGAGTGTTTAGGCTCCAGTTGGTTTGCTTCATTGAGTGTTTAGGTTTCGGTTGGTTTCGTTGAGTGTTTAGGCTCCGGTTGGTTTGCTTCGTTGAGTGTTTAGGCTCCGGTTGGTTTGCTTCATTGAGTGATTAGGCTCCATTTGGTTTGTATCGTTGAGTGTTTAGGCTCTGGTTGGTTCGTTTCGTTGAGTGTTTTGGCTCTGGTTGGTTCGTTTCGTTGAGTGTTTAGGCTCCGGTTGGTTTGCTTCGTTGAGTGTTTAGGCTCCGGTTGGTTTTCTTCGTTGATTGTTTAGGCTCCGGTTGATTTGCTTCGTTGAGTGTATAGGCTCCGATTGCATTGCTTCGTTTAGTGTTTAGGCTCCGGTTGGTTTGCTTCGTTGAGTGTTTAGGCTCCGGCTGGTTTGCTTCTTTGAGTGTTTAGGCTCTAGTTGGTTAGCTTCGTTGAGTGTTTAGGCTTCGGTTGGTTTGCTTCATTGAGTGTTTAGGTTCCGGTTGGTTCGCTTCGTTGATTGTTTAGGCTCCAGTTGATTTGCCTTGTTGAGTGTTTAGGCTCTGGTTGGATTGCTTCGTTTAGTGTTTAGGCTCTAGTTTGTTTGCTTCGTTGAGTGTTTAGGCTCCGGTTGGTTTGCTTTATTGAGTGTTCAGGCTCCAGTTGGATTGTTTCGTTGAATGTTTATGCTCCGGTTGGATTGTTTCGTTGAGTGTTTAGGCTCCGGTTGGTTTGCTTCGTTGAGTGTTTAGGCTCCGGTTGGTTTGCTTCGTTGAGTGTTTAGGCTCCAGTTGGTTTGCTTCGTTGAGTGTTTAGGCTCCGGTTGGTTCGCTTCGTTGAATGTTTAGGCTCCAGTTGGTTTGCTTCGTTGAATGTTTAGGCTCCGGTTGGTTTGCTTCGTTGAGTGTTTAGGCTTCGGTTGGATTGTTTCATTGAGTGTTTAGGCTCCGATTTGTTTGCTTCGTTGAGTTTTTAGGCTCCGGTTGGATTATTTCGTTGAGTGTTTAGGTTCCGGTTGTTTTGCTTCGTTGAGTGTTTAGGCTCCGGTTGATTTGCTTCGTTTAATGTTTAGGCTCCGGTTGGTTTGCTTCGTTGAGTTTTTAGGCTCCGGTTGGTTTGCTTTATTGAGTGTTCAGGCTCCGGTTGGATTGTTTCGTTGAGTGTTTAGGCTTTGGTTGGATTGTTTCATTGTGTGTTTCGGCTCCGGTTGGTTTGCTTTGTTGAGTGTTTAGGCACCGGTTGGTTTGCTTCGTTGAGTGTTTAGGCTCCGGTTGGTTTTGCTTCGTTGATTGTTTAGGCTCCGGTTGGTTTACTTCATTGAGTGTTTAGACTACGGTTGGATTGCTTCATTTAGTGTTTAGGATCCGGTTGGTTTGCTTCGTTGAGTGTTTAGGCTCCGGTTGGTTTGCTTCATTGAGTGATTAGGCTCCATTTGGTTTGTATCGTTGAGTGTTTAGGCTCTGGTTGGTTCATTTTGTTGAGTGTTTTGGCTCTGGTTGGTTTGTTTCGTTGAGTGTTTAGGCTCCGGTTGGTTTGCTTCGTTGAGTGTTTAGGCTCCGGTTGGTTTTCTTCGTTGATTGTTTAGGCTCCAGTTGATTTGCTTCGTTGAGTGTATAGGCTCCGATTGCATTGCTTCGTTTAGTGTTTAGGCTCCGGTTGGTTTGCTTCGTTGAGTGTTTAGGCTCCGGCTGGTTTGCTTCTTTGAGTGTTTAGGATCTAGTTGGTTAGCTTCGTTGAGTGTTTAGGCTTCGGTTGGTTTGCTTCATTGAGTGTTTAGGTTCCGGTTGGTTCGCTTCGTTGATTGTTTAGGCTCCAGTTGATTTGCCTTGTTGAGTGTTTAGGCTCTGGTTGGATTGCTTCGTTTAGTGTTTAGGCTCCGGTTTGTTTGCTTCGTTGAGTGTTTAGGCTCCGGTTGGTTTGCTTTATTGAGTGTTCAGGCTCCAGTTGGATTGTTTCGTTGAATGTTTATGCTCCGGTTGGATTGTTTCGTTGAGTGTTTAGGCTCCGGTTGGTTTGCTTCGTTGAGTGTTTAGGCTCCGGTTGGATTGTTTCGTTGAGTGTTTAGGCTCCGGTTGGTTTGCTTCGTTGAGTGTTTAGGCTCCGGTTGGTTTGCTTCGTTGAGTGTTTAGGCTCCGGTTGGTTCGCTTCGTTGAATGTTTAGGCTCCGGTTGGTTTGCTTCGTTGATTGTTTAGGCTCCGGTTGGTTTCGTTGAGTGTTTAGGCTCCGGTTGATTTACTTCGTTGAGTTTTTAGGCTCCGGTTGGATAGTTTCGTTGAGTGTTTAGGCTCCGGTTGGATCGCTTCGTTTAGTCTTTAGGCTCCGGTTGGTTTGCTTCGTTGAGTGTTTAGGCTCCAGTTGGTTTGCTTCATTGAGTGTTTAGGTTTCGGTTGGTTTCGTTGAGTGTTTAGGCTCCGGTTGGTTTGCTTCGTTGAGTGTTTAGGCTCCGGTTGGTTTGCTTCATTGAGTGATTAGGCTCCATTTGGTTTGTATCGTTGAGTGTTTAGGCTCTGGTTGGTTCGTTTCGTTGAGTGTTTTGGCTCTGGTTGGTTCGTTTCGTTGAGTGTTTAGGCTCCGGTTGGTTTGCTTCGTTGAGTGTTTAGGCTCCGGTTGGTTTTCTTCGTTGATTGTTTAGGCTCCGGTTGATTTGCTTCGTTGAGTGTATAGGCTCCGATTGCATTGCTTCGTTTAGTGTTTAGGCTCCGGTTGGTTTGCTTCGTTGAGTGTTTAGGCTCCGGCTGGTTTGCTTCTTTGAGTGTTTAGGCTCTAGTTGGTTAGCTTCGTTGAGTGTTTAGGCTTCGGTTGGTTTGCTTCATTGAGTGTTTAGGTTCCGGTTGGTTCGCTTCGTTGATTGTTTAGGCTCCAGTTGATTTGCCTTGTTGAGTGTTTAGGCTCTGGTTGGATTGCTTCGTTTAGTGTTTAGGCTCCAGTTTGTTTGCTTCGTTGAGTGTTTAGGCTCCGGTTGGTTTGCTTTATTGAGTGTTCAGGCTCCAGTTGGATTGTTTCGTTGAATGTTTATGCTCCGGTTGGATTGTTTCGTTGAGTGTTTAGGCTCCGGTTGGTTTGCTTCGTTGAGTGTTTAGGCTCCGGTTGGATTGTTTCGTTGAGTGTTTAGGCTCCGGTTGGTTTGCTTCGTTGAGTGTTTAGGCTCCAGTTGGTTTGCTTCGTTGAGTGTTTAGGCTCCGGTTGGTTCGCTTCGTTGAATGTTTAGGCTCCGGTTGGTTTGCTTCGTTGATTGTTTAGGCTCCGGTTGGTTTCGTTGAGTGTTTAGGCTCCGGTTGATTTACTTCGTTGAGTTTTTAGGCTCCGGTTGGATAGTTTCGTTGAGTGTTTAGGCTCCGGTTGGATCGCTTCGTTTAGTGTTTAGGCTCCGGTTGGTTTGCTTCGTTGAGTGTTTAGGCTCCAGTTGGTTTGCTTCATTGAGTGTTTAGGTTCCGGTTGGTTTCGTTGAGTGTTTAGGCTCCGGTTGGTTTGCTTCGTTGAGTGTTTAGGCTCCGGTTGGATTGTTTCGTTGAGTGTTTAGGCTCCGGTTTGTTTACTTCGTTGAGTGTTTAGGCTCCGGTTGGATTATTTCATTGAGTGTTTAGGCTCCGGTTGGTTCGTTTCGTTGAGTGTTTTGGCTTTGGTTGATTCGTTTCGTTGAGTGTTTAGGCTCCAGTTGGTTTTCTACGTTGAGTGTTTAGGCTCTGGTTGGTTTGCTTCGTTGATTGTTTAGGCTCCGGTTGGTTTGCTTCGTTGAGTGTTTAAGCTCCGGTTGGATTGCTTCGTTTAGTGTTTAGGCTCCGGTTGGTTTGCTTCGTTAAGTGTTTAGGCTCCGGTTGGTTTGCTTCGTTGAGTGTTTAGGCTCCGGTTGGTTTGCTTCGTTTAGTGTTTAGGCTCCGGTTGGTTTGCTTCGTTGAGTGTTTAGGCTCCGGTTGGTTTGCTTTATTGAGTGTTCAGGCTCCGGTTGGATTGTTTCGTTGAGTGTTTAGGCTTTGGTTGGATTGTTTCATTGAGTGTTTAGGCTCCGGTTTGTTTGCTTTGTTGAGTGTTTAGGCTCCGGTTGGTTTGCTTCGTTGAGTGTTTAGGCTCCGGTTGGTTTGCTTCGTTGATTGTTTAGGCTCCGGTTGGTTTGCTTCATTGAGTGTTTAGACTACGGTTGGATTGCTTCATTTAGTGTTTAGGCTCCGGTTGGTTTGCTTCGTTGAGTGTTTAGGCTCCGGTTGGTTTGCTTCATTGAGTGATTAGGCTCTATTTGGTTTGTATCGTTGAGTGTTTAGGCTCTGGTTGGTTCGTTTCGTTGAGTGTTTTGGCTCTGGTTGGTTCGTTTCGTTGAGTGTTTAGGCTCCGGTTGGTTCGCTTCGTTGAGTGTTTAGGCTCCGGTTGGTTTGCTTCGTTGATTGTTTAGGCTCCGGTTGGTTTGCTTCGTTGAGTGTTTAGGCTCCGGTTGGATTGCTTCGTTTAGTGTTTAGGCTCTGGTTGGTTTGCTTCGTTGAGTGTTTAGGCTCCAGTTGGTTTGCTTCGTTGAGTGTTTAGGCTCTAGTTGGTTAGCTTCGTTGAGTGTTTAGGCTTCGGTTGGTTTGCTTCATTGAGTGTTTCGGTTCCGGTTGGTTCGCTTCGTTGATTGTTTAGGCTCCAGTTGGTTTGCTTTGTTGAGTGATTAGGCTCTGGTTGGATTGCTTCATTTAGTGTTTAGGCTCTGGTTGGTTTGCTTCGTTGAGTGTTTAGGCTCCGGTTGGTTTGCTTTATTGAGTGTTCAGGCTCCGGTTGGATTGTTTCGTTGAATGTTTCGGCTCCGGTTGGATTGTTTCGTTGAGTGTTTAGGCTCCGGTTGGTTTGCTTCGTTGAGTGTTTAGGCTCCGGTTGGATTGTTTCGTTGAGTGTTTAGGCTCCGGTTGGTTTCCTTCGTCGAGTGTTTAGGCTCCGGTTGGTTTGCTTCGTTGAGTGTTTAGGCTCCGGTTGGTTCGCTTTGTTGAATGTTTAGGCTCCGGTTGGTTTGCTTCGTTGATTGTTTAGGCTCCGGTTGGTTTCGTTGAGTGTTTAGGCTCCGGTATATTTACTTCGTTGAGTTTTTAGGCTCCGGTTGGATTGTATCGTTGAGTGTTTAGGCTCCGGTTGGATTGCTTCGTTTAGTGTTTAGGCTCCGGTTGGTTTGCTTCGTTGAGTGTTTAGGCTCCGGTTGGTTTGCTTCATTGAGTGTTTAGGTTCCGGTTGGTTTCGTTGAGTGTTTAGGCTCCGGTTGGTTTGCTTCGTTGAGTGTTTAGGCTCCGGTTGGTTTTCTTCGTTGAGTGTTTAGGCTCCGGTTTGTTTGCTTCGTTGAGTGTTTAGGCTCCGGTTGGATTATTTCATTGAGTGTTTAGGCTCCGGTTGGTTTCCTTCGTTGAGTGTTTAGGCTCCGGTTGGTTTGCTTCGTTTAGTGTTTAGGCTCCGGTTGGTTTGCTTCGTTGAGTGTTTATGCTCTGGTTGGTTTGCTTTATTGAGTGTTCAGGCTCCGGTTGGATTGTTTCGTTGAGTGTTTAGGCTTTGGTTGGATTGTTTCATTGAGTGTTTAGGCTCCGGTTGGTTTGCTTTGTTGAGTGTTTAGGCACCGATTGGTTTGCTTCGTTGAGTGTTTAGGCTCCGGTTGGTTTGCTTCGTTGATTGTTTAGGCTCTGGTTGGTTTGCTTAATTGAGTGTTTAGAATACGGTTGGATTGCTTCATTTAGTGTTTAGGATCCGGTTGGTTTGCTTCGTTGAGTGTTTAGGCTCCGGTTGGTTTGCTTCATTGAGTGATTAGGCTCCATTTGGTTTGTATCGTTGAGTGTTTAGGCTCTGGTTGGTTCGTTTCGTTGAGTGTTTTGGCTCTGGTTGGTTCGTTTCGTTGAGTGTTTAGGCTCCGGTTGGTTTGCTTCGTTGAGTGTTTAGGCTCCGGTTTGTTTGCTTCGTTGATTGTTTAGGCTCCGGTTGGTTTGCTTCGTTGAGTGTTTAGGCTCCGGTTGGATTGCTTCGTTTAGTGTTTAGGCTCCGGTTGGTTTGCTTCGTTGAGTGTTTAGGCTCCGGTTGGTTTGCCTCGTTGAGTGTTTAGGCTCTAGTTGGTTAGCTTCGTTGAGTGTTTAGGCTTCGGTTGGTTTGCTTCATTGAGTGTTTAGGTTCCGGTTGGTTCGCTTCGTTGATTGTTTAGGCTCCAGTTGGTTTGCTTTGTTGAGTCTTTAGGCTCTGGTTGGATTGCTTCATTTAGTGTTTAGGCTCCGGTTGGTTTGCTTCGTTGAGTGTTTAGGCTCCGGTTGGTTTGCTTTATTGAGTGTTCAGGCTCCGGTTGGATTGTTTCGTTGAATGTTTCGGCTCCGGTTGGATTGTTTCGTTGAGTGTTTAGGCTCCGGTTGGTTTGCTTCGTTGAGTGTTTAGGCTCCGGTTGGATTGTTTCGTTGAGTGTTTAGGCTCCGGTTGGTTTGCTTCGTCGAGTGTTTAGGCTCCGGTTGTGTTGCGGTGGAAATAGGATCACAAACTATTAATGAGTTTGAATCGCAATTCAATTCACAACCGCTCTTTGATTTATCCGAAGGAAAAGGTCAAAAGAGGGAAAACCTATTTTGCATCGTAAACACAATGCGGGGAAAGATCTAGGGTTCGGGGGTTGGTTAAATTTAGGGAAGGTATTAGCACCCTAAACTTCTGTAGTACTCTACAGGAACCTTTTGTTCAAATGTTTACTACTGCTTTATTTATTTGCTTAAGGTATATGTACAAAGGATTAAAAGTGAGAAAGGAGACCTGAGGGGTTAATTCTAAGTTTACTCGGCAAGACATCGCATCTTGTGCCTACGTATCCTTACGGGAGTGGAATCAGAGTAATCGTAGTTCCCCTCAAAAGGGAGGTTAGAGACTTCTTGACTGTGGTCAAGGTCTCACGGGGAATAAACGCATCTTAAAGACACGCTTACGTGGAGTGTGGAAACTCCAAATCTCTACGTTGAATTGTTAAGTTGTAATTAGGGTTAAATTAGGTTAGGGATTCCGCGGCGGGAAACCCTAAAATGAGCGCGGCGGCTCTTTGACCTAATGCTAGGGGTAAAATTGTAATCTTGCCTGCGGCGAGGCATTTGTGAAAAATTAGGGTTTGTAAGGTGTAAGGGTTGAAGTTGAGGACTATTGGCGCGGCGACCAAAAGCTAGACCTAACCTTCGGATGAGTGTAATTTGACAAAAGTATTGATGAAGAGGTGTGAGAGATTTAAATCATGCAAGCGGAAATAAAATGCGGAAAGTAAACGCGATTGTTGGTTCGCGAGGTTATAACCAAGAAACAGATACAATATGATAATGAATTTTGAATTGATAAAACAAATAACGGCAAACATAATAAACTGCAAAACGAACAAACAACGTTAGTGGGCAGGATCAGACGGCAAATTATGAGATGATGGAGAATAAAAAGTGCCAGATTCGAGATTTTCTGACATGAAGAGAAAGTTTTTGGTTTAGGCTTAAAAGGGAGTTTTAATGTTAAATGTATATATAAAAAAATTAAATTTAATTCTCAATCATAGTTTGGTTTTTTAAAAAAAGTTTTATGTTATTATAAAAAATTTGTTTATTATTAAAAAAACATTTTAATTAGTACAAAAAAAAAATCCAGTTGTTATTTTTTAAAAAACAGTTTTTACTATTAATTGGAAAAAGATTTTAATGCTATTTTAAAAAAACCAATTTTAATATTTAATTAGAAAAAGGTTTTAATAATATTTAAAATAATAATAAACAAAATAAAAATAGAAAAATGAAAGGGGTTGGGCCGGTAGTTACATCCGGACCCAACCCGGTCGTGTACAGCTAGTAACCAGAAGGCACATGAATTAGGGTTTCAACCCTAATTCTTCTCGCGGCGCATTTTTTTGTTTCATCTTCTCCGTGCTTTGCCTCATCCTTTGTTTCGCTTTCGCCTTTCTCTTCCACTATCCATGATGAAATCCTGAAAAACCAGTTGTAAACATCAGATGTAAAGATGAAAGATGATTCCTTGCTTACGTTTGACGGTGGTATCGGCGATTGACGGATGATGGGGCGATGATAATGATGCTCCGAGTCTTGAGATTGTTTGCTCGCCGTTCAGATGAGCGGCGCTGGTGAACTTTCTTCAAGGGATCTCGTTCGTGTTTTGGCGATGAGCTTCGATGATCTTCTCCTCGCCGCCGTTTTCACACTCTCGCTTGCTTTGTCTCTGTCTCGTCTTTCGTACGTAGTCGCTAGGGTTCTTCGTATCTCCTTTTCCAAAGGTGAACTCGTTCCTCTTTATACCTTTTCTCTGATTTTTTTTGGGCTTGGATATTGGGGCTCTTACGTTATTTCTTTCACTGAGATTTGATTTTTGTTGATTGAGATTTGATTTGTTCTGATTTTGATATTGATTTTGTTGAGTTTTTAGAACCGGATATCATTTTGATGCGATTTTTGATTTGGTTCGAAACCTTCCATTTTTAGTTCGATTGATTGGATTCACCAATTTGCTTTGGATATTTGCAGATGCGGATTCGTTTTGGATATCGTGATTATTTACTCTGATTCCATTTGAACTGCTTCGTGATAAACTGAATCATTTTTTTCCTCTGATACAGATTTACTTGTGAACTTGGGCTACAGATTTGGCTGTGAAATGTAAACTGAGCCCCGATGCTTGTGCTTTGATTCCACGATAGTTGAACTGTCCCCTGCTGATACCACTTTCAGCTTTATTGGGTGTCCTTGAGTTTACACCTTGTGAATTATTTGGCTGAAACTTCTTCTCATCGATTGCCTCTCTAATGCACTCTTGTCCTTGATAAGCCACGAACTTAGGGCTATGATGCTCTGACTGAGCCCTCACCTTGCTGTATTCGATTTTTCTTATGTACCTCGAGCTTGGTTGTGACTGGTGCGATTTGTGCTCACCCTGTTCTGATACATGGTGATCTTTCTGGTGTAATTTCGCTCGCAGGTGTTGAAACTCAAATGCTCTGTTTTATGGTTTGAGACAAACTTTTTCTGATGTTATTTCACTTGTTGATTTTTCAGAATTTGGCCCGTTGGGATCTTATTCGAGGCAAGCTCAGTTGACCTGTTGGTAATTCAATTTCAGTGCAGTTGAACTGGGTTCTCTGTTTTATGAATGTGAACTGAATTGGCTTCTTTTCTTACGAATCTGAGCTGTTTTGATTTTTCTGCTCCAATTTTGTGCAGTTGACCTGCTTTAGTCTTAAGTTCTGCTATGAGTTTGGACTGCTGATGTTGTTTGACTTTTGTGTTTTAGAGCTGACATTATGGGCCTTTGTGTCCAACGCGATTTGGTCGATGATGATTTGAGTTATGGTATTTGGTTAACCGAGCCATGTGCTTGTGTACTCGTTGGGGCGATGATGCTCTCGACTGAGCCCCGTTCTGCGCTATGCTTTGTTTGGTGGCGATTTGATAACTACACTTTGATATCCTGTTTGGTTGCAAGAACGGTCCTTTTGACTGCTGCTTTTCCAAGTGGTAATATGGACTCTGATCTAAATCCTGCATCATGGTTTTTTAGTCTTGAATTGGCTCGATCTTGCTGTTTTCTCGTTTGGCTTGCAGCTTCGTCTTTTGTCACAACTGATACAGCTTGACTCTGTTTATGAACTGCTTATGCCTTGGTTTATTACCTTGTTATTGTTGTTTCAGATATTAGCATCGACTCTGATTCGTTTTCTGATACAAGTTCACTGACCCTTCTTTTTTCTTCTTTCAGAGGGCAACTGATGGTGTGGTTATTGCCAGGTCAAAGCCATCGAGAAGGGTTACCCGGTGATGATGACCTTAGGGTCTGAACCATTTGGAACAGGATACTATAACCCTGACTTGTGTTTTATATTTTTGCTTCTGATTAAATTGGTGACGAGCCCTGTGTTCGTGCACTTGTTTGTTTCATGAACTGAGTATGGTTTCGCTATGATCTTGTGCTGGCGCTCACTTATGTGTTGCTTGCCATTGAAACTGTTTTGAATGGGGACTTGCCTTTAACTGATGTTGCTGAATTTTGTGGTACCTTGTCCTATGTTATTTTGCCGCAGCTTGTTGTGTCTCATTTTTCTGTACATGTTTCAGAACTGATGCTGCTCCTGAACTATATAGGTTTTGAGTTCCCAAATTCTGAATCTTGACATTGATACGTTTGTGGCTTTTCAGGTGTTGGAAGTTTTGAAACCAAGGTGACTCAAACCTGCCGGCATCCGGGTTTGAGTCCAAAACTTGCCTATGTTGCCTTATTCTCGTATCAGTTTGGAAATCCAATCGCGGCAAAACGAATCAGCCCCACTTCTTTTATTTTTCTATCTCTCGGATGTCCCGCAACGATTAAGAACAGGTGTTACCTGATCTGATGCCTACGGCGCGGATTGGTAACGGGGGTAGGTCGCAGCTTCGGTTGTGCCACTCCCGGCACTCGATGATGACATCGTTCTGAGAGTGTCAAAAGCATCTTCTAACCCTTTTTTTTTCTATTGTTTTTGATGTGCAGGTTAGTCGAGATTTGCGGCGAAGCTTAAAGACAGCATGAAGACCCTTAGGAACTTTTAGGATTTAGGATAGATACTCATTGTAAATGTATAATCCTTTTGTAAATGAAAGATTATCATGAATAAAATCCAAATATTACTTCCATTTCAACTTGTAATTCTAGATGTTTATGAAATAAAATCCAGTAAACATTCATTTCTATTTTCTCAATTATGAATTTAAATATCCATGAATAATCATCCATAAATTATTTAAATTCAACTTTGATTTGTAGCTTATGAACATTCATGAATAAAAGCTCACAAATATTAAAACTTAACCTCTCCTTTGCCTTTTATAAATGATATCCCGCCATATGATTATATCCAAACAAATTCCAATTAAAACCTCGTTGATCACATCACCTCTCACGATAACCTTAACAGTATCCACTTCCTTTTCAACCCAACTTTACAAAAGGAAACAAAACTGTTTGGAAACGTTTCAGAATCAAACAAAGCACGGCCCCGAGTCCGATCATATTTCTGACAAAGCATACTGGTACCTTGACCCAAATGGCAAATAAATGCCTCAGAACGTAATAACAGCCCGTTTCCAAGAAATTAGCAGAATTTGCGTGAAATGACCAAAATACCCCTGGGACCAAATCTGCAAAACAGACACCTCCATAACTTGTTAGTGGTTAGCAAATGTTCATATGAGATGATATGCGAAATGACTGGCTAAATATAAGGGTAAAATTTGGGGTATTACAGTTGCCCCTATTTAAATAGCTACACCGGACGATTTGAGTGACAGAGACTCGAGGAATCGTGGTGGAGAGATTTAAATATAGATAACCGAAAATTTTGCCCTTATATGCGACGATATGGAATGCTATGGACGAAACGGGAACAGCTTAATGCAGATGATGTCATGAATATGATATGATGCGTATGCTGGAATAATGAATGCGAAAATGCTGACGAACATGACGACACCGGGGCAGACGCCACGAGAGGAACTCACTGGGGAAAATGACGCGCTGAGACACAGTACAACACTGGGGAAATCTAAAACGATAGTCAACTGGCGCGAATGACCAATTGTCACTTTTAGAACGGGAACGAGATTCTCAAATGGAGATGGCACCTGTGAGGCGGCCTCCACTGGGGAATCTAAAAGTAAAACTGGATCGCGTACGATTGCAAGATCGCTTATAGAATGCTGGAGCATTGAGCAAAGAATAACATCCAAGCTTCTGTAAACTATCTCTCGTGACACGATCAAACAGACTTTTCGGGAATCCGTAGCAAATATACAGGGTGAAGACCGGCTGCATGCCAAGATAAATGGGTTTTAATAAGACATGCCCTGATAAGCTTCTCGCGGGAGAACTGTCACTTATCGTTGGAAGGGACTTATGTGCAAAAAATGGATAAGCACTCAAATAAAGAGGCTGCTGCTTATCTGATAAATAAATCTTCTCGCATTTAAGGTCGGCGCCTGGAATACGATTCTGATTCTTCTCTTACTGAAGGATAAATAAACTTCTTCATGCTTCAAGATCGTGCTCTCCTGAACATGAAAAGGGTAAACTGAACTTCCTCATACTTCAGAATCGTGCTCTCCTGAATATGATTCGGCTCTTTCGGGTAAATGAAATTCTTCATACTTCAGAATCGTGCTCTCCTGAATATGAAAAGGGTGAACTGAACTTCCTCATACTTCAGAATCGTGCTCTCCTGAATATGATTCCGCTCCTTCAGGTAAATGAAATTCTTCATACTTCAGAATCGTGCTCTCCTGAATATGAAACTGGCTGACTGGATTTACTCATACTTCAGAATCGTGCTCTCCTGAGCATGAAACTGGATGACTGAATTTCTTCATATTTCAGAATCGTGCTCTCCTGAAAATGAAAGTGGATAATCGAACTTCCTCATAACTCAGAATCGTGCTCTCCTGAATATGATTCGGCTCCTGAAATTTCTTCATTCTTCAGAATCGTGCTCTCCTGAAAAACGGTCAACTGAACTTCCCCATACTTCAGAATCGTGCTCTCCTGAATATGATTCCGCTCCTTCTTTTACTAAAGGATAAATGAACTTTTTCATAACTTCAGAATCGTGCTCTCCTGAGTATGATTTCGCTCAGACCTTCCCGTAACTCAAGATCGTGCTCTCCTGAATACGATTTGGTTCAAACCTCAAGACGGCAGGTAAATGGAAGCCCAACTGCTCCATGGAGATGGCCATTTGCTGCGAGTCATAACGAAGATAGGATCGGTTTCTTAGGTGAGAAATGTTGTATACCGATGTTGTAAGATGTAAAGTGTTGTGAAGTGTTTTAACATGTAGGATTGTAAAGTATTGTACTGATAGATTTTCCAGGCGTGAACTGTCGTGTATCTGTAAAGGAAAATAAATGCACGTCCGGGTACAGTGATAAACTTCTCGGGCGAAAACAGTCGCGTATCTGCCATGGTATGGTGAAAATCTTTAGATGGTGCAAAGTAAATGCACGTCCGGTTGGGCTCGACGACCGACAAGACTGAGGTTCAATCTAGGATCGAGCTAGAAAGAAAACTGGTAATCAAGACTCCATCGAGGGAATGATCTCGGAGGGTAAATATCTAATCCTGGCGAGGAAAGATAGCTGAAGTAACCGTCATCCACGAGGATCGAGCTCCGTGGGGATACTGGAAACAAGTAAGTACTTTATGCTTAGGGCTGACAATCTATTTGGAGAGAATAGACAAACCCCAGTTACTTGGCGGTAACAACCAATGATGGTGAAGCATAATGAACCTGTGAATGCTAACGCATATGTTGATGCATATGTTAATGCGAATGTACGTTAATGTCTATGTATGTTAATGTTTATGTATGTTAATGTTTATGTATGTTAATGTTTATGTGTGCAAGATGTTATAAAATGAGCATGTAATGAGTATGCGAGATGAATATATGAAATAGGCATGTGATGCTTATGCCCATGCGTATGCTGACGAAACAGACTAGAGACGGGACGAGAGATGAAATAAACATCTCGACGGGGATACCCTGCGTTCTCTGCAACCAATACGTCAATCATGGGTGGGAAGGATCCATGGTGGAACCAAATCTGGTTTTAAGGTTCTGAATTCTCTGGGGAGAAGAAAACCTGAGGAACACTTTTGAGTTTCCCAAGAAAAAGTTGTCAGCTTATAGTCTCTCTGGGGACTATCACTGGGCAATGGTTTGAAAGTGTTTCTGCAATAATGATATTTCCGGGGAATGAAGAGATCCTGTCGGAATTTCCACTAGTCAAAGTAATTTATTACATTTCAAATTTGTTTGTTTTTTTTGAAAAACAGTTTTGAAAAATCTACAATACACCTTTCATTTTCAAATTTTAAGAATAGACGCATTTTGCATAACAATAATAAAGAGCAATGCACCAAGGAATGTAAGTAACGAGATGGTATCTTTTATTAAAGGGTGGCTGCTTGCTGAAGGCATAGTTCCACAGATGATTACATTTTGAAATTGGCAACATGGGAAAAAGGTTACATTGAATCCAATAACACCTACTGACACTAATAACTAAGACTAATCCAGAATCCTGCTTTGGGCAAGGATGAAAGAACTGAAACATGACTCTCATGCGGAAAGTGTGTTTGAGATAATCAGTGTCTTCTGATGCAATGAAATGCCTTTGTCCCTAACTTTTGCCTGGACCGCCCTTTCGGGTTTTCAATCCACCGGGACGCTCTTTTTTGCCTAAGCCGCCCTCTCGGGTTTTCAACTTAGCGAGCTTTTGTTATTATTTCTCTTTTTTTTTTTTTTTTTTTTTTTTTTCAACCCTTACTTTTGCCTAAGTCGCCTTTTGCAGGTTTTCGACTTAGCGGGTTTTTAGGCATAATATTTTCGGACTGCATCAGAATTCACGGGATGTGCTAGTTCTTCACCGTCCATTGTCGTAAGTATTAGAGACCCTCCGGAGAAGACAGTCTTTACAACGAATGGGCCTTCATAATTGGGCATCCACTTTCCACGCATATCTTTATGTACTGGTAATATCTTTTTAAGTACGAGCTCTCCTTGACGGAACTCACGGATACGAATCTTCTTATCAAACGCTCTTTTCATCCGTTTCTGATATAATTGCCCATGGCACATGGCTGTCAAGCGCTTCTCATCAATGAGATTCAACTGATCCAATCTGTCTTGAACCCACTCAGCTTCCTCAAGTTCAGCCTCCATTAACACTCTTAGCGAAGGTATCTCTACTTCGATGGGGAGCACGGCGTCCATTCCATATACCAGTGAGAAAGGTGTTGCCCCCGTCGAAGTTCTCACTGAGGTTCTGTATCCATGCAACGCAAACGGTAACATCTCATGCCAATCTTTGTAAGTCACAACCATCTTTTGCAGGATCTTCTTGATATTCTTATTCGCAGCTTCAACGGCCCCATTCATCTTAGGACGGTACGGAGAAGAGTTGTGGTGAGTGATCTTGAAATTGTCGCACAACTCTTTCATAGTCTTATTATTCAGATTGGTGCCATTGTCAGTTATTATCCGGCTTGGGATTCCATAACGGCAGACGATTTCTTTCCTGATGAAGCGGGCAACCACTTGCTTGGTCACGTTAGCGTAGGAGGCAGCCTCTACCCACTTGGTGAAATAATCAATGGCAACAAGGATAAAACGATGTCCATTAGAAGCTTTCGGCTCAATTGCCCCAATCATGTCGATGCCCCACATAGAGAACGGCCATGGTGAAGACAAAACATTCAACGGTGACGGAGGTACGTGTATTTTATCAGCATAAATTTGGCACTTATGGCATTTCCTAGCGTATTGGATGCAGTCGGCTTCCATGGTTAACCAGTAATACCCAGCCCTTAACATCTTCTTGGACATAGCATAACCATTGGCATGGGTTCCGAAGGTCCCCTCATGAATTTCCTGTAGTAACATGTCCGCTTCCCGTTTATCAACACATCTGAGCAGGACCATGTCGTGATTTCTCTTGTATAGCACACCGTTACTGATAAAGAATTTGGACGCCAATCTTCTCAATGTCTTTTTGTCCAGGCCAGTAGCACCATCGGGATATTCCTGCTTGACGAGATAGTTCTTGATATCGTGAAACCAAGGCTTTTCATCCACCTCAACCTCTTCGACCGTCTGACAATAAGCGGGCTCAACCTTGCGCTCAATATGGATAAGAGGTGCTTCATTAACGAATTTAACTTTCCACATAGATGCTAACATGGCTAATGCATCAGCTACGTGATTCTCGGATCTAGGAACATGCTCGAACTCTATCTCGTCGAAATACTTGATCAGCTCAATAATATAGTCTTTATAAGGGATTAACTTCTCATTCTTCGTCTCCCATTTGCCTTGTACCTGGTAAATAACCAAGGATGAGTCACCACTTACTTTAAGAAGTTTGATTCGGAGGTGAATCGCCGCTTCGAGGCCGAGGATACATGCTTCATATTCTGCAACGTTGTTAGTGCATTCAAAGTCCAATCTTGCTGTAAATGGAGTGAATCCACCCTTTGGGTTCATCAAAACGGCGCCTATACCATGCCCATTGAAATTCGAGGAGCCATCAAACATCATCTTCCACCAAAGACCTGGTTCTGGACCTTCGCTCGGATCTGGCTCTTCACAATCTCTTTTAATCAACAGGATATCCTCACCGGGAAAATCGAACTTAAGAGGTTCATAATCTTCAACTGGCTGGTCTGCAAGGTAATCAGATAAGATACTACCCTTAATCGCCTTCTGGGGTACATACTGGATGTCATATTCGGATAACAACATGTGCCAACGGGCTAGCCTCCCGGTTTGAGCAGGTTTTTCAAAAATATACTTGATCGGATCCATTTTAGAAATCAATAACGTGGTATGACAGACCATATATTGCCGAAGGCGCTTAGCGGCCCATGCCAATGCACAACAAGTTTTCTCTAATGGTGAGTATCTGTTTTCGCAATCGGTAAACTTCTTGCTCAGGTAATAAATTGCATGTTCCTTTTTCCCAGTCTCATCATGTTGTCCAAGCACACAACCCATAGACTTCTCGAGAACAGTAAGGTACATAAACAACGGTCTTCCAGGTACGGGCGGGATCAGAATAGGGGGATCTTGCAAATAACCCTTAATCCTCTCGAACACTTTCTGACAATCAGGGTTCCACTCAACTGTTTGCCCCTTGCAAAGCAACTTGAATATCGGCTCACAAGTAGCGGTCATATTAAAGATAAACCTGGAAATATAATTCAGACGTCCCAGAAAACCCCTAACTTGCGTCTCGGTTCGCGGAGCCGGCATATCTTGAATGGCTCGGACTTTGTCAGGATCCACCTCAATCCCTCGCTGGCTAACAATGAAACCAAGCAGTTTTCCAGATCTGACACCGAAGGTACATTTTGCAGGATTCAATTTCAACTGATATTTCCTGAGTCGTTCAAACAGCTTCACCAAATGGTCTAAATGCTCCTCTTCACTCTGAGATTTGGCTATCATATCGTCCACATACACCTCAATCTCTTTGTGCATCATATCATGAAAGAGAGTGGTCATAGCGCGTTGGTAAGTTGCCCCTGCGTTCTTTAAACCAAAGGGCATGACTTTGTAGCAGAAGGTTCCCCAAGGAGTAATGAAAGTAGTCTTCTCTTGATCATCGGGATCCATCTTGATCTGATTATAGCCAGAGAAACCATCCATAAATGAGAACAACGCAAAACTGGTCGTATTGTCTACCAGTGTGTCAATATGTGGCAGTGGGAAGTCGTCTTTCGGACTTGCTTTGTTCAGATCCCTGTAGTCTACACACATCCTAACTTTACCGTCCTTCTTAGGTACTGGCACAATGTTGGCAACCCAATCTGGATATTTCGCGACTGCCAAGAAACCTGCATCCAACTGCTTTTTAACCTCATCTCGAATCTTCAAAGACATGTCGGGTCTCGTTCTTCGGAGTTTCTGCTTGATAGGTGGACAATCTGGCTTAAGTGGCAACTTGTGAACAACAATATCTGTGTTCAGGCCCGGCATATCTTGATACGACCATGCAAACACATCAATATACTCTTTTAACAACTCAATCAACCTCGGCCTAATCTCCGTCCCAAGCATTGCACCAATCTTGACCTCTTTCTTGCTCTCATCTGTACCGAGATTAATTAGGTCCACCTGCTCTTTATGCGGTTGAAGCTCTGTGTACTCGTACTCAATCAATCTTGTTAGTTCAGCGGGTACTTCAAAATCTTCTTCACCCTCGTCCTCAGCTTGATTGATGGGTGCATCCCAGTCAGGAGTGTCAGCAAAGTCATTGGATCCAGCAAGGTTTACGATATCTCTGCATGATGGAAGGCTTACTTAATTAAAATGCTCGAAGACATGTAAGAATGAAATGCTGTTTTTTATTATTATTTTTTGGAAGAAAGGTTGCCAATTTCATTTTTAAAAGTGAAAACGAAAAACGCAAATGAAACAAAGTGGAATTGAACAAAACGCTTTTATTAATATCTTTTTAGAAATGAAAGGTGGCCCGACAAAACGACCCTATAGCCTTGGGCAGAGCTACGGATTTTTATTTGAAAATGTAAATGAAACTTAAAAAAAAAAATTACTTTGACAAGGGAAAAATAACAGGGATCTCTACGGCCTCCCAGTTGTTCAAAACTGCATCACCCTTAAACACCAGGTTGCTCAGCTCTTCATTTTTCTCACAGTCACTGATGGCATTGACTTGGAAGCCTCCGCTGACAAATACCTCTTGGATAACCTTCGGACGCCCTTCGACAGTCGTGGCAGCTCCATTCTGAGTTGGTTTGTAACCCAACCCAGAGCGATCAGTCTTGGTCTTGACATCAATTACCTCTCCCCAACCTTCAGGAATGCCCCTGTCAATTGTTGCTTTGGTACTCTTCAGAGATGCAAAAGATGGATTACCCTGACCCACTGTCTCTTCGACCTCCAGCAGAACAGCATTGGCGATCTCAAGTGCTTGAAAGGAAATGTCTAAAGCATTCTCGTCGGCCTCGATGTAACGGAAAGAGGACAGGTTACTGACCATCAGATCCTCCTCACCGTGTATAATAACCAACTTTCCATCGATCACGAATTTCATCCTTTGATGTAAAGTTGAGGTCACTGCCCCAGCGGCATGAATCCACGGCCTTCCGAGTAAACAACTGTAGTTGGGATTAATGTCCATGACTTGAAACGTGATATTAAAAATTTGCGGACCAATCAGGATAGGAAGCTCAACCTCCCCCATTACCGACCGGCGAGAGCCATCGAAAGCCTTGACAACCAAAGGAGTAGGTTTCAACACAGTCTCTTTACAAGCCAACTTATCGAGAACCCTCTTGGGTAGCACATTCAGAGAAGACCCGGTGTCTACTAGCACTCTCGCTAAATTGTCTTCTTGACATTTCACCGATATATGTAAAGCACGATTATGGTTCGGACCCTCCTTCGGTAACTCTTCATTGCTGAAACTGAGGGTGTTACAGGCGGTCAAATTGGCAATCACACTATCAAACCGACTGGTGCTGATATCGTGATCCACATGTGCTTGAGTCAAAACCTTCTGCAAGGCCATCCTATGAGCGGGTGAATTCATTAACAGAGATAGAATTGAGATCTTGGAAGGAGTCTGATGAAGTTGATCGATAACCTTATAGTCACTTTTCTTGATGATCCTTAAAAATTCAGCATCTTCATCATTCGTAACGGCTCTCTTACCTTTGTCTTTGGCAGGCACTGGGATATTAGTGATCTCCTTAGGTGGATCCTCATTAGAACGGGGAGTATACACACGACCACTGCGAGTCATCCTGCTTACCTCTGCGATATTGGTCACCGTGCCCTTAACCTCTTCATTTGGAATAACCTTCCCAGACTCCCTGTCAATCATAGTCACGTCATATTTCCAAGGCACAGCTTTAGGGTCACTGAAAGGAAACGGACTCGGTCTTCGAATAACTATAGGCTTAGGCTGATTCACCTCAGGGATATACGACCTTGGTATATCGAACACGAGATTGGCGGAGCCTGCCCCTGATAAATTAAACACTGGTACCTTACCCTTTGATTCAGGCTGATGGAAGACAGGCTCAACCACAGCGACTACATCCTTCTTGGCTTGGCTTGTCACTTGTAAAACACCCTCATTAATTAACCTCTGAACATCATCCTGAACTACCACACAACCCTTGCTACTGGCTTCACAACTTGCGCATGCAGCGTGGGAAGTATCTACTAAACCAGCTTCAAACAGCTTCGAATGGAACATCTTAAGAGGAGTCTTAATCTGTTCAACATCAAGGGCATAACCATCCCCCGAATCAACACTAACGGCATTGACACTCTCATGGTTAGGAAAAGGGTTCTTCTTAACATTTGGTTGAGGATCTTCGAATGACAAAATCTTCTTTTCCAATAGATCCCTGACAATATTTTTGAGAGCATAACAATTCTCCAGATCATGGCCAGGCGCACCCTCATGAAATAAACAATGAGCGGCGGCGTTGTAATTGGCGGGTAGAGGATTAGGAGGCGGACCCAAAGCCCGAGTAGTGATGAGACCTTGCTTGACCAAAGAGGGATACAACTCGGTGAAGGTCATCGGAATCGGCGGACAAGGCTTATACGTTCTTCTATTCGGAACATTCCGGCGAGGAGCCGGACTCTCTGGCTGTTGAGGAGCAGGAGCGTTGGGCGCCTGTAGGTAGTTGACAGGAGGCGGATAAACAGGAGGTTGTTGCATAGGTTGATACATGGGAACCTGTTGATTGAAAGAAGGTGTAATAGCTGCCACATAGGGTTGTTGAGCATATTGGACTGGGTACCCTTGAGGTTGAGCATAACCTTGCGGATGCCGATAAAAGCGTTCCCTTGGTCTACCAGAGGATATAGCATTAGTCTCACTCTCCTTCTTTTTCTGGGAGCTATACGGAGGTTTCTTCGGATGATCCTTAGAAGTACCATGATTATTTGTCATTTTACCACTTTTCATACCTAATTCAATCTTGACACCCACAGCAACGATGTCGGAGAAATTTGAAGTCACACTACCCACCATTCTCTCGTAAAATTCTGGACGGACTGTGTCGACAAACCAATCAGCTAACTCTTTCTCGGTCAAAGGAGGTTCTACCTGCGAAGCAGTCTCTCTCCACCTTTGAGCATACTCTTTGAATGACTCAGAATTCTTTTGTGACATACTCAGCAACTGTCTTCTGTCAGGAGCCAGATCCATATTGTACTTGTAGTGTTTGATGAAAGCGTCAGATAAATCTTGAAAACTCTTAATGCGAGACTGGTCTAAAGTTAAATACCACTTGGAAGAAGCACCCTTCAAACTGTCTTGGAAGCAATGAATCATCAGTTTATCATTCTCAACATGGGCAGCCATTTTGCGATAATACATGATCAGATGACTCTTAGGACAGGTGGCACCTTCATAACGATCGAAGTTCGGAGTTTTGAACTTCGGGGGAATAACTAAACCTGAGACCAAACAAACATCCCTTGCAGCAGTCCCAAAAATTTGATCACCCTCTACCTTTTTCAATCTCTGGACGATAGTGTTTACTTCTTCACGAAGCTTATCATGTTTCTCATAACCCTCAACATTCTCATCAAGATTATCAAAAACTGTCTCATTGAAGTACGGTTGCGCACGAGTGTGTACAACAGGTGGTGCAAAGATAGGAGCCCCCCTAGAAACTTCAGAAAACAAGGGCACGGCTTGCTGAACAGGGTGATTAATCGGAACAGTGGCTTGAGGAGGCACAAAACCCGGAGCAAGACCATAAGGTGGGTCCCTTGCTACGGTCACACTTGGTGAAGGGTCCACAGTAACGCCGGTAATCTCAGAAACAACAGTGGGCTGGGTATCCATTTTAGCATTCATGACATGTAACAATTCCATCATACGCCCCATACCCCCTCGAAGGTCTTCAAGCTCATTGCTAAGGCGATCAATCTCTTTTGCCTGATCCTTCATTCTTTTCCGAGTTTGAGCTCTGGTGTTGTATTGGTGCCGAGAACTCAGGGTGACAAAACTGGAAGGTGAGAGAACCGAGTGTGAGAAATCGGGAGACACATGCAATTCAAGAGTATGATGCTAAAATGTGAATGTAAATGAAGATTTCATGGAATTCAAAACATTTACGAATGTCGTGGGGTACCAAAGAAATCTTTTTCTTGTTTTTTCATTTTATTTTTTTTTTATTTATGGTATCCCGCGATATCCATAAATGATATTTGAACTCCATGGAATACAATGCAATGAGATGCTTTATGGATGCAATGCATGAAAACACACAAAGTCCTAGGTTAAAGGCTCGCATGAGGTTCAAAGGCAAGTACCCTCCCCTGAAGTTAGGTGGTTCATCCTGTCCTACAAAAGTAACCAGGTTCTAAGGGATCTCAATATCATTGATCCTTCACAAGGGTGGTTGTTCAGAAGGCAACTTACTTGCCAACCAAAACCCTCCAAGTTTAAGATCTCAATGAGCGTAGTATCGAGTGTCAACCAACTTCAGTCTGCACCAAAGCCGGTTACCTCACTACTTTCTAAAGGTCAAGATGAGTTAACTAGGGTTCTAAAAGTCAGTTAGTGCATTGACAACATATGGCAGCCTCAATATTATCCTCAACTTGACTTAAGGAATATAAGCACCAACCAAGAAGTCGCACTAACTATGGCCACCAGATCAACCGTATCGATATACGTCGTACAGTTTCCTTGGTCTATCGCCATTTACCTAAGGTACACTAGATCCGGGTGTAGGACCTATCTCACAGCACAAGGAACAGTCCCACAATCAAAGCACAAATATATACATGCAAATGAATAATAACACAGATAGTAATAAATATGAACAAGTTAGGGATAACCCTCAAAAATTAAGACATCTCCCCAGTGAAGTCGCCATTTTCTGTTGCGGTGGAAATAGGATCACAAACTATTAATGAGTTTGAATCGCAATTCAATTCACAACCGCTCTTTGATTTATCCGAAGGAAAAGGTCAAAAGAGGGAAAACCTATTTTGCATCGTAAACACAATGCGGGGAAAGATCTAGGGTTCGGGGGTTGGTTAAATTTAGGGAAGGTATTAGCACCCTAAACTTCTGTAGTACTCTACAGGAACCTTTTGTTCAAATGTTTACTACTGCTTTATTTATTTGCTTAAGGTATATGTACAAAGGATTAAAAGTGAGAAAGGAGACCTGAGGGGTTAATTCTAAGTTTACTCGGCAAGACATCGCATCTTGTGCCTACGTATCCTTACGGGAGTGGAATCAGAGTAATCGTAGTTCCCCTCAAAAGGGAGGTTAGAGACTTCTTGACTGTGGTCAAGGTCTCACGGGGAATAAACGCATCTTAAAGACACGCTTACGTGGAGTGTGGAAACTCTAAATCTCTACGTTGAATTGTTAAGTTGTAATTAGGGTTAAATTAGGTTAGGGATTCCGCGGCGGGAAACCCTAAAATGAGCGCGGCGGCTCTTTGACCTAATGCTAGGGGTAAAATTGTAATCTTGCCTGCGGAGAGGCATTTGTGAAAAATTAGGGTTTGTAAGGTGTAAGGGTTGAAGTTGAGGACTATTGGCGCGGCGACCAAAAGCTAGACCTAACCTTCGGATGAGTGTAATTTGACAAAAGTATTGATGAAGAGGTGTGAGAGATTTAAATCATGCAAGCGGAAATAAAATGCGGAAAGTAAACGCGATTGTTGGTTCGCGAGGTTATAACCAAGAAACAGATACAATATGATAATGAATTTTGAATTGATAAAACAAATAACGGCAAACATAATAAACTGCAAAACGAACAAACAACGTTAGTGGGCAGGATCAGACGGCAAATTATGAGATGATGGAGAATAAAAAGTGCCAGATTCGAGATTTTCTGACATGAAGAGAAAGTTTTTGGTTTAGGCTTAAAAGGGAGTTTTAATGTTAAATGTATATATAAAAAAATAAAATTTAATTCTCAATCATAGTTTGGTTTTTTAAAAAAAGTTTTATGTTATTATAAAAAATTTGTTTATTATTAAAAAAACATTTTAATTAGTACAAAAAAAAAATCCAGTTGTTATTTTTTAAAAAACAGTTTTTACTATTAATTGGAAAAAGATTTTAATGCTATTTTAAAAAAACCAATTTTAATATTTAATTAGAAAAAGGTTTTAATAATATTTAAAATAATAATAAACAAAATAAAAATAGAAAAATGAAAGGGGTTGGGCCGGTAGTTACATCCGGACCCAACCCGGTCGTGTACAGCTAGTAACCAGAAGGCACATGAATTAGGGTTTCAACCCTAATTCTTCTCGCGGCGCATTTTTTTGTTTCATCTTCTCCGTGCTTTGCCTCATCCTTTGTTTCGCTTTCGCCTTTCTCTTCCACTATCCATGATGAAATCCTGAAAAACCAGTTGTAAACATCAGATGTAAAGATGAAAGATGATTCCTTGCTTACGTTTGACGGTGGTATCGGCGATTGACGGATGATGGGGCGATGATAATGATGCTCCGAGTCTTGAGATTGTTTGCTCGCCGTTCAGATGAGCGGCGCTGGTGAACTTTCTTCAAGGGATCTCGTTCGTGTTTTGGCGATGAGCTTCGATGATCTTCTCCTCGCCGCCGTTTTCACACTCTCGCTTGCTTTGTCTCTGTCTCGTCTTTCGTACGTAGTCGCTAGGGTTCTTCGTATCTCCTTTTCCAAAGGTGAACTCGTTCCTCTTTATACCTTTTCTCTGATTTTTTTTGGGCTTGGATATTGGGGCTCTTACGTTATTTCTTTCACTGAGATTTGATTTTTGTTGATTGAGATTTGATTTGTTCTGATTTTGATATTGATTTTGTTGAGTTTTTAGAACCGGATATCATTTTGATGCGATTTTTGATTTGGTTCGAAACCTTCCATTTTTAGTTCGATTGATTGGATTCACCAATTTGCTTTGGATATTTGCAGATGCGGATTCGTTTTGGATATCGTGATTATTTACTCTGATTCCATTTGAACTGCTTCGTGATAAACTGAATCATTTTTTTCCTCTGATACAGATTTACTTGTGAACTTGGGCTACAGATTTGGCTGTGATATGTAAACTGAGCCCCGATGCTTGTGCTTTGATTCCACGATAGTTGAACTGTCCCCTGCTGATACCACTTTCAGCTTTATTGGGTGTCCTTGAGTTTACACCTTGTGAATTATTTGGCTGAAACTTCTTCTCATCGATTGCCTCTCTAATGCACTCTTGTCCTTGATAAGCCACGAACTTAGGGCTATGATGCTCTGACTGAGCCCTCACCTTGCTGTATTCGATTTTTCTTATGTACCTCGAGCTTGGTTGTGACTGGTGCGATTTGTGCTCACCCTGTTCTGATACATGGTGATCTTTCTGGTGTAATTTCGCTCGCAGGTGTTGAAACTCAAATGCTCTGTTTTATGGTTTGAGACAAACTTTTTCTGATGTTATTTCACTTGTTGATTTTTCAGAATTTGGCCCGTTGGGATCTTATTCGAGGCAAGCTCAGTTGACCTGTTGGTAATTCAATTTCAGTGCAGTTGAACTGGGTTCTCTGTTTTATGAATGTGAACTGAATTGGCTTCTTTTCTTACGAATCTGAGCTGTTTTGATTTTTCTGCTCCAATTTTGTGCAGTTGACCTGCTTTAGTCTTAAGTTCTGCTATGAGTTTGGACTGCTGATGTTGTTTGACTTTTGTGTTTTAGAGCTGACATTATGGGCCTTTGTGTCCAACGCGATTTGGTCGATGATGATTTGAGTTATGGTATTTGGTTAACCGAGCCATGTGCTTGTGTACTCGTTGGGGCGATGATGCTCTCGACTGAGCCCCGTTCTGCGCTATGCTTTGTTTGGTGGCGATTTGATAACTACACTTTGATATCCTGTTTGGTTGCAAGAACAGTCCTTTTGACTGCTGCTTTTCCAAGTGGTAATATGGACTCTGATCTAAATCCTGCATCATGGTTTTTTAGTCTTGAATTGGCTCGATCTTGCTGTTTTCTCGTTTGGCTTGCAGCTTCGTCTTTTGTCACAACTGATACAGCTTGACTCTGTTTATGAACTGCTTATGCCTTGGTTTATTACCTTGTTATTGTTGTTTCAGATATTAGCATCGACTCTGATTCGTTTTCTGATACAAGTTCACTGACCCTTCTTTTTTCTTCTTTCAGAGGGCAACTGATGGTGTGGTTATTGCCAGGTCAAAGCCATCGAGAAGGGTTACCCGGTGATGATGACCTTAGGGTCTGAACCATTTGGAACAGGATACTATAACCCTGACTTGTGTTTTATATTTTTGCTTCTGATTAAATTGGTGACGAGCCCTGTGTTCGTGCACTTGTTTGTTTCATGAACTGAGTATGGTTTCGCTATGATCTTGTGCTGGCGCTCACTTATGTGTTGCTTGCCATTGAAACTGTTTTGAATGGGGACTTGCCTTTAACTGATGTTGCTGAATTTTGTGGTACCTTGTCCTATGTTATTTTGCCGCAGCTTGTTGTGTCTCATTTTTCTGTACATGTTTCAGAACTGATGCTGCTCCTGAACTATATAGGTTTTGAGTTCCCAAATTCTGAATCTTGACATTGATGCGTTTGTGGCTTTTCAGGTGTTGGAAGTTTTGAAACCAAGGTGACTCAAACCTGCCGGCATCCGGGTTTGAGTCCAAAACTTGCCTATGTTGCCTTATTCTCGTATCAGTTTGGAAATCCAATCGCGGCAAAACGAATCAGCCCCACTTCTTTTATTTTTCTATCTCTCGGATGTCCCGCAACGATTAAGAACAGGTGTTACCTGATCTGACGCCTACGGCGCGGATTGGTAACGGGGGTAGGTCGCAGCTTCGGTTGTGCCACTCCCGGCACTCGATGATGACATCGTTCTGAGAGTGTCAAAAGCATCTTCTAACCCTTTTTTTTTCTATTGTTTTTGATGTGCAGGTTAGTCGAGATTTGCGGCGAAGCTTAAAGACAGCATGAAGACCCTTAGGAACTTTTAGGATTTAGGATAGATACTCATTGTAAATGTATAATCCTTTTGTAAATGAAAGATTATCATGAATAAAATCCAAATATTACTTCCATTTCAACTTGTAATTCTAGATGTTTATGAAATAAAATCCAGTAAACATTCATTTCTATTTTCTCAATTATGAATTTAAATATCCATGAATAATCATCCATAAATTATTTAAATTCAACTTTGATTTGTAGCTTATGAACATTCATGAATAAAAGCTCACAAATATTAAAACTTAACCTCTCCTTTGCCTTTTATAAATGATATCCCGCCATATGATTATATCCAAACAAATTCCAATTAAAACCTCGTTGATCACATCACCTCTCACGATAACCTTAACAGTATCCACTTCATTTTCAACCCAACTTTACAAAAGGAAACAAAACTGTTTGGAAACGTTTCAGAATCAAACAAAGCACGGCCCCGAGTCCGATCATATTTCTGACAAAGCATACTGGTACCTTGACCCAAATGGCAAATAAATGCCTCAGAACGTAATAACAGCCCGTTTCCAAGAAATTAGCAGAATTTGCGTGAAATGACCAAAATACCCCTGGGACCAAATCTGCAAAACAGACACCTCCATAACTTGTTAGTGGTTAGCAAATGTTCATATGAGATGATATGCGAAATGACTGGCTAAATATAAGGGTAAAATTTGGGGTATTACAGGTTGGTTTGCTTCATTGAGTGTTTTGGCTCCGGTTGGTTCGCTTCGTTGAATGTTTAGGCTCCGGTTGGTTTGCTTCGTTGATTGTTTAGGCTCCGGTTGGTTTCGTTGATTGTTTAGGCTCCGGTTGATTTACTTCGTTGAGTTTTTAGGCTCTGGTTGGATTGTTTCGTTGAGTGTTTAGGCTCCGGTTGGATTGCTTCGTTTAGTGTTTAGGCTCCGGTTGGTTTGCTTCGTTGAGTGTTTAGGCTCCGGTTGGTTTGCTTCATTGAGTGTTTAGGTTCCGGTTGGTTTCGTTGAGTGTTTAGGCTCCGGTTGGTTTGCTTCGTTGAGTGTTTAGGTTTCAGTTGGATTGTTTCGTTGAGTGTTTAGGCTCCGGTTTGTTTGCTTCGTTGAGTGTTTAGGCTCCGGTTGGATTATTTCGTTGAGTGTTTAGGCTCCGGTTGGTTTGCTTCGTTGAGTGTTTAGGCTCCGGTTGGTTTGCTTCGTTTAGTGTTTAGGCTCCGGTTGGTTTGCTTCGTTGAGTGTTTAGGCTCCGGTTGGTCTGCTTTATTGAGTGTTCAGGCTCCGGTTGGATTGTTTCGTTGAGTGTTTAGGCTTTGGTTGGATTGTTTCATTGAGTGTTTAGGCTCCGATTGGTTTACTTTGTTGAGTTTTTAGGCACCGGTTGGTTTGCTTCGTTGAGTGTTTAGGCTCCGGTTGGTTTGCTTCGTTGATTGTTTAGGCTCTGGTTGGTTTGCTTCATTGAGTGTTTAGACTACGGTTGGATTGCTTCATTTAGTGTTTAGGATCCGGTTGGTTTGCTTCGTTGAGTGTTTAGGCTCCGGTTGGTTTGCTTCATTGAGTGATTAGGCTCCATTTGGTTTGTATCGTTGAGTGTTTAGGCTCTGGTTGGTTCGTTTCGTTGAGTGTTTTGGCTCTGGTTGGTTCATTTCGTTGAGTGTTTAGGCTCCGGTTGGTTTGCTTCGTTGAGTGTTTAGGCTCCGGTTGGTTTGCTTCGTTGATTGTTTAGGCTCCGGTTGATTTTCCTCGTTGAGTGTATAGGCTCCGGTTGCATTGCTTCGTTTAGTGTTTAGGCTCCGGTTGGTTTGCTTCGTTGAGTGTTTAGGCTTCGGTTGGTTTGCTTCGTTGAGTGTTTAGGCTCTAGTTGGTTAGCTTCGTTGAGTGATTAGGCTTCGGTTGGTTTGTTTCATTGAGTGTTTAGGTTCCGGTTGGTTCGCTTCGTTGATTGTTTAGGCTCCAGTTGATTTGCTTTGTTGAGTGTTTAGGCTCTGGTTGGATTGCTTCGTTTAGTGTTTAGACTCCGGTTGGTTTGCTTCGTTGAGTGTTTAGGCTCCGGTTGGTTTGCATTATTGAGTGTTCAAGCTCCGGTTGGATTGTTTCGTTGAATGTTTATGCTCCGGTTGGATTGTTTCCTTCAGTGTTTAGGCTCCGGTTGGTTTGCTACGTTGAGTGTTTAGGCTCCGGTTGGATTGTTTCGTTGAGTGTTTAGGCTCCGGTTGGTTTACTTCGTTGGGTGTTTAGGCTCTGGTTGGTTCGCTTCTTTGAATGTTTAGGCTCCGGTTGGTTTGCTTCGTTGATTGTTTAGGCTCCAGTTGGATTGCTTCGTTTAGTGTTTAGGCTCCGGTTGGTTTGCTTCGTTGAGTGTTTAGGCTCCGGTTGGTTTGCTTCGTTGAGTGTTTAGGCTCTAGTTGGTTAGCTTCGTTGAGTGTTTAGGCTTCGGTTGGTTTGCTTCATTGAGTGTTTAGGTTCCGGTTGGTTCGCTTCGTTGATTGTTTAGGCTCCAGTTGGTTTGCTTTGTTGAGTCTTTAGGCTCTGGTTGGATTGCTTCATTTAGTGTTTAGGCTCCGGTTGGTTTGCTTCGTTGAGTGTTTAGGCTCCGGTTGGTTTGCTTTATTGAGTGTTCAGGCTCCGGTTGGAGTTTTTCGTTGAATGTTTCGGCTCCGGTTGGATTGTTTCGTTGAGTGTTTAGGCTCCGGTTGGTTTGCTTCGTTGAGTGTTTAGGCTCCGGTTGGATTGTTTCGTTGAGTGTTTAGGCTCCGGTTGGTTTGCTTCGTCGAGTGTTTAGGTTCCGGTTGGTTTGCTTCGTTGAGTGTTTTGGCTCCGGTTGGTTCGCTTCGTTGAATGTTTAGGCTCCGGTTGGTTTGCTTCGTTGATTGTTTAGGCTCCGGTTGGTTTCGTTGATTGTTTAGGCTCCGGTTGATTTACTTCGTTGAGTTTTTAGGCTCTGGTTGGATTGTTTCGTTGAGTGTTTAGGCTCCGGTTGGATTGCTTCGTTTAGTGTTTAGGCTCCGGTTGGTTTGCTTCGTTGAGTGTTTAGGCTCCGGTTGGTTTGCTTCATTGAGTGTTTAGGTTCCGGTTGGTTTCGTTGAGTGTTTAGGCTCCGGTTGGTTTGCTTCGTTGAGTGTTTAGGTTTCAGTTGGATTGTTTCGTTGAGTGTTTAGGCTCCGGTTTGTTTGCTTCGTTGAGTGTTTAGGCTCCGGTTGGATTATTTCGTTGAGTGTTTAGGCTCCGGTTGGTTTGCTTCGTTGAGTGTTTAGGCTCCGGTTGGTTTGCTTCGTTTAGTGTTTAGGCTCCGGTTGGTTTGCTTCGTTGAGTGTTTAGGCTCCGGTTGGTCTGCTTTATTGAGTGTTCAGGCTCCGGTTGGATTGTTTCGTTGAGTGTTTAGGCTTTGGTTGGATTGTTTCATTGAGTGTTTAGGCTCCGATTGGTTTGCTTTGTTGAGTTTTTAGGCACCGGTTGGTTTGCTTCGTTGAGTGTTTAGGCTCCGGTTGGTTTGCTTCGTTGATTGTTTAGGCTCTGGTTGGTTTGCTTCATTGAGTGTTTAGACTACGGTTGGATTGCTTCATTTAGTGTTTAGGATCCGGTTGGTTTGCTTCGTTGAGTGTTTAGGCTCCGGTTGGTTTGCTTCATTGAGTGATTAGGCTCCATTTGGTTTGTATCGTTGAGTGTTTAGGCTCTGGTTGGTTCGTTTCGTTGAGTGTTTTGGCTCTGGTTGGTTCGTTTCGTTGAGTGTTTAGGCTCCGGTTGGTTTGCTTCGTTGAGTGTTTAGGCTCCGGTTGGTTTGCTTCATTGATTGTTTAGGCTCCGGTTGATTTGCTTCGTTGAGTGTATAGGCTCCGGTTGCATTGTTTCGTTTAGTGTTTAGGCTCCGGTTGGTTTGCTTCGTTGAGTGTTTAGGCTCCGGTTGGTTTGCTTCGTTGAGTGTTTAGGCTCTAGTTGGTTAGCTTCGTTGAGTGTTTAGGCTTCGGTTGGTTTGTTTCATTGAGTGTTTAGGTTCCGGTTGGTTCGCTTCGTTGATTGTTTAGGCTCCAGTTGATTTGCTTTGTTGAGTGTTTAGGCTCTGGTTGGATTGCTTCGTTTAGTGTTTAGACTCCGGTTGGTTTGCTTCGTTGAGTGTTTAGGCTCCGGTTGGTTTGCATTATTGAGTGTTCAAGCTCCGGTTGGATTGTTTCGTTGAATGTTTATGCTCCGGTTGGATTGTTTCCTTCAGTGTTTAGGCTCCGGTTGGTTTGCTACGTTGAGTGTTTAGGCTCCGGTTGGATTGTTTCGTTGAGTGTTTAGGCTCCGGTTGGTTTGCTTCGTTGGGTGTTTAGGCTCTGGTTGGTTCGCTTCTTTGAATGTTTAGGCTCCGGTTGGTTTGCTTCGTTGATTGTTTAGGCTCCAGTTGGTTTCGTTGAGTGTTTAGGCTCCGGTTGATTTACTTCGTTGAGTTTTTAGGCTCCGGTTGGATTGTTTCGTTGAGTGTTTAGGCTCCGGTTGGATCGCTTCGTTTAGTGTTTAGGCTCCGGTTGGTTTGCTTCGTTGAGTGTTTAGGCTCCAGTTGGTTTGCTTCATTGAGTGTTTAGGTTTCGGTTGTTTTCGTTGAGTGTTTAGGCTCCGGTTGGTTTGCTTCGTTGAGTGTTTAGGCTCCGGTTGGATTGTTTCGTTGAGTGTTTAGGCTCCGGTTTGTTTGCTTCGTTGAGTGTTTACGCTCCGGTTGGATTATTTCGTTGAGTGTTTAGGCTCCGGTTGGTTCGTTTCGTTGAGTGTTTTGGCTTTGGTTGATTCGTTTCGTTGAGCGTTTAGGCTCCGGTTGGTTTTCTTCGTTGAGTGTTTAGGCTCCGATTGGTTTGCTTCGTTGATTGTTTAGGCTCCGGTTGGTTTGCTTCGTTGAGTGTTTAAGCTCCAGTTGGATTGCTTCGTTTAGTGTTTAGGCTCCGGTTGGTTTGCTTCGTTAAGTGTTTAGGCTCCGGTTGTTTTGCTTCGTTGAGTGTTTAGGCTCCGGTTGGTTTGCTTCGTTTAGTGTTTAGTCTCAGGTTGGTTTGCTTCGTTGAGTGTTTAGGCTCCGGTTGGTTTGCTTCGTTGAGTGTTTAGGCTCCGGTTGGATTGTTTCGTTGAGTGTTTAGGCTCTGCTTGGTTTCGTTGAGTGTTTAGGCTCCGGTTGGTTTGTTTCATTGAGTGTTTAGGCTCCGGTTGGTTTACTTCGTTGAGTGTTTAGGCTCCGGTTGGTTTGCTTCGTTGATTGTTTAGGCTCCAGTTGGTTTGCTTCGTTGAATGTTTAGGCTACGGTTGGATTGCTTCATTTAGTGTTTAGGCTCCGGTTCGTTTGCTTCGTTGAGTGTTTAGGCTCTGGTTGGTTTGCTTCGTTGAGTGTTTAGGCTCTAGTTGGTTAGCTTCGTTGAGTGTTTAGGCTCCGGTTGGTTTGCTTCATTGAGTGTTTAGGTTCCGGTTGGTTCGTTTCGTTGAGTGTTTAGGCTCTGGTTGGTTTGCTTCGTTTAGGTTTTAGGCTCCGATTGGTTCGCTTCGTTGATTATTTAGACTCCAGTTGGTTTGCTTTGTTGAGTGTTTAGGCTTTGGTTGGATTGCTCGTTTAGTGTTTAGGCTCCGGTTGGTTTGCTTCGTTGAGTGTTTAGGCTCCGGTTGTATTGCTTTATTGAGTGTTTAGGCTCCGGTTGGATTGTTTCGTTGAGTGTTTAGGCTCTGGTTGGATTGTTTCGTTGAGTGTTTAGGCTCTGGTTGGTTTGCTTTGTTGAGTGTGTAGGCTCCGGTTGGTTTGCTTCATTGAGTGTTTAGGCTCCGGTTGGTTCGCTTCGTTGAATGTTTAGGCTCCGGTTGGTTTGCTTCATTGATTGTTTAGGCTCCGCTTGGTTTCGTTGAGTGTTTAGGCTCCGGTTGATTTACTTCGTTGAGTGTTTAGGCTCCGGTTGGATTGTTTCGTTGAGTGTTTAGGCTCTAGTTGGATTGCTTCGTTTAGTGTTTAGGCTCCGGTTGGTTTGCTTCGTTGAGTGTTTAGGCTCCGGTTGGTTTGCTTCGTTGAGTGTTTAGGCTCTAGTTGGTTAGCTTCTTTGAGTGTTTAGGCTCCGGTTGGTTTGCTTCATTGAGTGTTTAGGTTCCGGTTGGTTCGTTTCATTGAGTGTTTAGGCTCTGGTTGGTTTGCTTCGTTTAGGTTTTAGGCTCCGATTGGTTCACTTCGTTGATTGTTTAGGCTCTAGTTGGTTTGCTTTGTTGAGTGTTTAGGATCTGGTTGGATTGCTTCGTTTAGTGTTTAGGCTCCGGTTGGTTTGCTTCGATGAGTGTTTAGGCTCCGGTTGGTTTGCTTTATTGAGTGTTCAGGCTCCGGTTGATTTGCTTCGTTGAGTGTTTAGGCTCCGGTTGGTTTGCTTCGTTGAGTGTTTAGGCTCTAGTTGGTTAGCTTCGTTGAGTATTTAGGCTCCGGTTGGTTTGCTTCATTGAGTGTTTAGGTTCCAGTTGGTTCGTTTCGTTGAGTGTTTAGGCTCTGGTTGGTTTGCTTCGTTTAGGTTTTAGGCTCCGATTGGTTCGCTTCGTTGATTGTTTAGGCTCCAGTTGGTTTGCTTTGTTGAGTGTTTAGGATCTGGTTGGATTGCTTCGTTTAGTGTTTAGGCTCCGGTTGGTTTGCTTCGTTGAGTGTTTAGGCTCCGGTTGGTTTGCTTCATTGAGTGTTTAGGCTCCGGTTGGTTCGCTTCGTTGAATGTTTAGGCTCCGGTTGGTTTGCTTCATTGATTGTTTAGGCTCCGCTTGGTTTCGTTGAGTGTTTAGGCTCCGGTTGATTTACTTCGTTGAGTGTTTAGGCTCCAGTTGGATTGTTTCGTTGAGTGTTTAGGCTCTAGTTGGATTGCTTCGTTTAGTGTTTAGGCTCCGGTTGGTTTGCTTTATTGAGTGTTCAGGCTCCGGTTGGTTTGCTTCGTTGAGTGTTTAGGCTCCGGTTGGTTTGCTTCGTTGAGTGTTTAGGCTCTAGTTGGTTAGCTTCGTTGAGTATTTAGGCTCCGGTTGGTTTGCTTCATTGAGTGTTTAGGTTCCGGTTGGTTCGTTTCGTTGAGTGTTTAAGCTCTGGTTGGTTTGCTTCGTTTAGGTTTTAGGCTCCGATTGGTTCGCTTCGTTGATTGTTTAGGCTCCAGTTGGTTTGTTTTGTTGAGTGTTTAGGATCTGGTTGGATTGCTTCGTTTAGTGTTTAGGCTCCGGTTGGTTTGCTTCGTTGAGTGTTTAGGCTCCGGTTGGTTTGCTTTATTGAGTGTTTAGGCTCCGCTTGGATTGTTTCGTTGAGTGTTTAGGCTCCGGTTGGATTGTTTCGTTGAGTGTTTAGGCTCCGGTTGGTTTGCTTTGTTGAGTGTTTAGGCTCCGGTTGGTTTGCTTCGTTGAGTGTTTAGGCTCCGGTTTGTTCGCTTCGTTGAATGTTTAGGCTCCGGTTGGTTTTCTTCGTTTATTGTTTAGGCTCCGGTTGGTTTCGTTGAGTGTTTAGGCTCCGGTTGATTTACTTCGTTGAGTGTTTAGGCTCCGGTTGGATTGTTTCGTTGAGTGTTTAGGCTCCGGTTGGATTGATTCGTTTAGTGTTTAGGCTCCGGTTGGTTTGTTTCGTTGAGTGTTTAGGCTCTGGTTGGTTTCATTTAGTGTTTAGGCTCCGGTTGGTTTGTTGCATTGAGTGTTTAGGCTCCGGTTGGTTTGCTTCGTTGAGTGTTTAGGCTCCGGTTGGTTTGCTTCGTTGATTGTTTAGGCTCCGGTTGGTTTGCTTCGTTGAATGTTTAGGCTACAGTTGGATTGCTTCATTTAGTGTTTAGGCTCCGGTTCGTTTGCTTCGTTGAGTGTTTAGGCTCTGGTTGGTTTGCTTCGTTGAGTGTTTAGGCTCTAGTTGGTTAGCTTCGTTGAGTGTTTAGGCTCCGGTTGGTTTGCTTCATTGAGTGTTTAGGTTCCGGTTGGTTCGTTTCGTTGAGTGTTTAGGCTCTGGTTGGTTTGCTTCGTTTAGGTTTTAGGCTCCGATTGGTTCGCTTCGTTGATTATTTAGGCTCCAGTTGGTTTGCTTTGTTGAGTGTTTAGGCTTTGGTTGGATTGCTTCGTTTAGTGTTTAGGCTCTGGTTGGTTTGCTTCGTTGAGTGTTTAGGCTCCGGTTGGTTTGCTTTATTGAATGTTTAGGCTCCGGTTGGATTGTTTCGTTGAGTGTTTAGGCTCTGGTTGGATTGTTTCGTTGAGTGTTTAGGCTCCGGTTGGTTTGCTTTGTTGAGTGTTTAGGCTCTGGTTGGTTTGCTTCATTGAGTGTTTAGGCTCTAGTTGGTTCGCTTCGTTGAATGTTTAGGCTCTGGTTGGTTTGCTTCATTGATTGTTTAGGCTCCGCTTGCTTTCGTTGAGTGTTTAGGCTCCGGTTGATTTACTTCGTTGAGTGTTTAGGCTCTGGTTGGATTGTTTCGTTGAGTGTTTAGGCTCTGGATGGATTGCTTCGTTTAGTGTTTAGGCTCCGGTTGGTTTGCTTCGTTGAGTGTTTAGGCTCCGGTTGGTTTGCTTCGTTGAGTGTTTAGGCTCTAGTTGGTTAGCTTCTTTGAGTGTTTAGGCTCCGGTTGGTTTGCTTCATTGAGTGTTTAGGTTCCGGTTGGTTCGTTTCATTGAGTGTTTAGGCTCTGGTTGGTTTGCTTCGTTTAGGTTTTAGGCTCCGAATGGTTCACTTCGTTGATTGTTTAGGCTCTAGTTGGTTTGCTTTGTTGAGTGTTTAGGATCTTGTTGGATTGCTTCGTTTAGTGTTTAGGCTCCGGTTGGTTTACTTCGATGAGTGTTTAGGCTCCGGTTGGTTTGCTTTATTGAGTGTTCAGGCTCCGGTTGGTTTGCTTCGTTGAGTGTTTAGGCTCCGGTTGGTTTGCTTCGTTGAGTGTTTAGGCTCTAGTTGGTTAGCTTCGTTGAGTATTTAGGCTCCGGTTGGTTTGCTTCATTGAGTGTTTAGGTTCCGGTTGGTTCATTTCGTTGAGTGTTTAGGCTCTGGTTGGTTTGCTTCGTTTAGATTTTAGGCTCCGATTGGTTCGCTTCGTTGATTGTTTAGGCTCCAGTTGGTTTGCTTTGTTGTGTGTTTAGGATCTGGTTGGATTGCTTCGTTTAGTGTTTAGGCTCCGGTTGGTTTGCTTCGTTGAGTGTTTAGGCTCCGGTTGGTTTGCTTTATTGAGTGTTTAGGCTCCGCTTGGATTGTTTCGTTGAGTGTTTAGGCTCCGGTTGGATTGTTTCGTTGAGTGTTTAGGCTCCGGTTGGTCTTCTTCGTTGATTGTTTAGGCTCCGGTTGGTTTCGTTGAGTGTTTAAGCCCCGGTTGGTCTTCTTCGTTGATTGTTTAGGCTCCGGTTGGTTTCGTTGAGTGTTTAGGCTCCGGTTGATTTACTTCGTTGAGTGTTTAGGCTCCGGTTGGATTGTTTCGTTGAGTGTTTAGGCTCCGGTTGGATTGATTCGTTTAGTGTTTAGGCTCCGGGTGGTTTGCTTCGTTGAGTGTTTAGGCTCCGGTTGGTTTGCTTCGTTGAGTGTTTAGGCTCTAGTTGGTTAGCTTCGTTGAGTGTTTAGGCTCCGGTTGGGTTGCTTCATTGAGTGTTTAGGTTCCGGTTGGTTCTTTTCGTTGAGTGTTTAGGCTCTGGTTGGTTTGCTTCGTTTAGGTTTTAGGCTCCGATTGGTTCGCTTTATTCATTGTTTAGGCTCCAGTTGGTTTGCTTTGTTGAGTGTTTAGGCTCTGATTGGATTGCTTCGTTTAGTGTTTAGGCTCCGGTTGGTTTGCTTCGTTGAGTGTTTAGGCTCCGGTTGGATTTCTTTATTGAGTGTTCAGGCTCCGGTTAGATTGTTTCGTTGAGTGTTTAGGCTCCGGTTGGATTGTTTCGTTGAGTGTTTAGGCTCTGGTTGGTTTTCTTTGTTGAGTGTTTAGGCTCCGGTTGGTTTGCTTCGTTGAGTGTTTAGGCTCCGGTTGGTTCACTTTGTTGAATGTTTAGGCTCCGGTTGGTTTGCTTCGTTGATTGTTTAGGCTCCGGTTTGGTTTCGTTGAGTGTTTAGGCTCTGGTTGATTTACTTTGTTGAGTGTTTAGGCTCCGGTTGGATTGTTTCGTTGAGTGTTTAGGCTTCGGTTGGATTGCTTCGTTTAGTGTTTAGGCTCCGGTTGGTTTGCTTCGTTGAGTGTTTAAGCTCTAGTTGGTTAGCTTCTTTGAGTGTTTAGGCTTTGGTTGGTTTGCTTCATTGAGTGTTTAGGTTCCGGTTGGTTCGTTTCGTTGAGTGTTTAGGCTCTGGTTGGTTTGCTTCGTTTAGGTTTTAGGCTCCGATTGGTTCGCTTTGTTGATTGTTTAGGCTCCAGTTGGTTTGCTTTGTTGAGTGTTTAGGCTCTGGTTGGATTGCTTCGTTTAAGGTTTAGGCTCCGGTTGGTTTGCTTTGTTGAGTGTTTAGGCTCCGGTTGGTTTGCTTTATTGAGTGTTCAGGCTCCGGTTGGATTGTTTCGTTGAGTTTTTAGGCTCCGGTTGGATTGTTTCGTTGAGTGTTTAGGCTCCGGTTGGTTTGCTTTGTTGAGTGTTTAGGCTACGGTTGGTTTGCTTCGTTGAGTGTTTAGGCTCCGGTTGGTTCGCTTCGTTGAATGTTTAGGCTCCGGTTGGTTTGCTTCGTTGATTGTTTAGGCTCCGGTTGGTTTCGTTGAGTGTTTAGGCTCCGGTTGATTTACTTCGTTGAGTGTTTAGGCTCCGGTTGGATTGTTTCGTTGAGTGTTTAGGCTCCAGTTGGATTGCTTCGTTTAGTGTATAGGCTCCGGTTGGTTTGCTTCGTTGAGTGTTTAGGCTCCGGTTGGTTTGCTTCGTTGAGTGTTTAGGCTCTGGTTCGTTTGCTTCATTTAGGTTTTAGGCTCCGATTGGTTCGCTTTGTTGATTGTTTAGGCTCCTGTTGGTTTGCTTTGTTGAGTGTTTAGGCTCTGGTTGGATTGCTTCGTTTAGTTTTTAGGCTCCGGTTGGTTTGCTTCGTTGAGTGTTTAGGCTCCGGTTGGTTTGCTTTATTGAGTGTTCAGGCTCCGGTTGGATTGTTTCGTTGAGTTTTTAGGCTCCGGTTGGATTGTTTCGTTGAGTGTTTAGGCTCCGGTTGGTTCGTTTCGTTGAGTGTTTAGGCTCTGGTTCGTTTGCTTCGTTTAGGTTTTAGGCTCCGATTGGTTCGCTTTGTTGATTGTTTAGGCTCCTGTTGGTTTGCTTTGTTGAGTGTTTAGGCTCTGGTTGGATTGCTTCGTTTAGTGTTTAGGCTCCGGTTGGTTTGCTTCGTTGAGTGTTTAGGCTCCGGTTGGTTTGCTTTATTGAGTGTTCAGGCTCCGGTTGGATTGTTTCGTTGAGTTTTTAGGCTCCGGTTGGATTGTTTCGTTGAGTGTTTAGGCTCCGGTTGGTTTGCTTTGTTGAGTGTTTAGGCTCCGGTTGATTTGCTTCGTTGAGTGTTAGGCTCCAGTTGGTTTGCTTTGTTGAGTGTTTAGGCTCCGGTTGGATTGTTTCGTTGAGTGTTTAGGCTCTGGTTGGATTGCTTCGTTTAGTGTTTAGGCTCCGGTTGGTTGGGTTCGTTGATTGTTTAGGCTCCGGTTGATTTGCTTCTTTGAGTGTTTAGGCTCCGGTTGGTTTGCTTCGTTGAGTGTTTAGGCTCCTGTTGGTTTGCTTCATTGAGTGTTTAGGTTCCGGTTGGTTTCGTTGAGTGTTTAGGCTCCGGTTGGTTTGCTTTGTTGAGTGTTTAGGCTCCGGTTGGATTGTTTCGTTGAGTGTTTAGGCTCCGGTTAGTTGGCTTCGTTGAGTGTTTAGGCTCCGGTTGGATTATTTCGTTGAGTGTTCAGGCTCCGTTTGGTTCATTTCGTTGAGTGTTTTGGCTTTGGTTGGTTCGTTTCGTTGAGTGTTTAGGCTCCGGTTGGTTTGCTTCGTTGAGTGTTTAGGCTCCTGTTGGTTTGCTTCGTTGATTGTTTAGGCTCCAGTTGGTTTGCTTCGTTGATTGTTTAGGTTCCGGTTGGATTGCTTCGTTGAGTGTTTAGGCTCCGGTTGGTTTGCTTCGTTGAGTGTTTAGGCTCCGGTTGGTTAGCTTCGTTGAGTGTTTAGGCCCGGGTTGGTTTGCTTCATTGAGTGTTTAGGTTCCGGTTGGTTCGTTTCATTGAGTGTTTAGGCTCTGGTTGGTTTGCTTCGTTTAGGTTTTAGGCTCCGATTGGTTCGCTTCGTTGATTGTTTAGGCTCCAGTTGGTTTGCTTTGTTGAGTGTTTAGGCTCTGGTTGGATTGCTTCGTTTAGTGTTTAGGCTCCGGTTGGTTTGCTTCGTTGAGTGTTTAGGCTCCGGTTGGTTTGCTTTATTGAGTGTTCAGGCTCCGGTTGGATTGTTTCGTTGAGTGTTTAGGCTCCGGATGGATTGTTTCGTTGAGTGTTTAGGCTCCGGTTGGTTTTCTTTGTTGAGTGTTTAGGCTCCGGTTGGTTTGCTTCGTTGAGTGTTTAGGCTCCGGTTGCTTTGCTTCGTTGAATGTTTAAGCTCCGGTTGGTTTGCTTCGTTGATTGTTTACGCTCCGGTTGGTTTCGTTGAGTGTTTAGGCTCCGGTTGATTTACTTTGTTGAGTGTTTAGGCTCCAGTTGGATTGTTTCGTTGAGTGTTTAGGCTCAGGTTGGATTGCTTCGTTTAGTGTTTAGGCTCTGGTTGGTTTGCTTCGTTGAGTGTTTAGGCTCCGGTTGGTTTGTTTCGTTGAGTGTTTAGGCTCTAGTTGGTTAGCTTCTTTGAGTGTTTAGGCTCCGGTTGGTTTGCTTCATTGAGTGTTTAGGTTCCGGTTGTTTCGTTTCGTTGAGTGTTTAGGCTCTGGTTGGTTTGCTTCGTTTAGGTTTTAGGCTCCGATTGGTTCGCTTTGTTAATTGTTTAGGCTCCAGTTGGTTTGCTTTGTTGAGTGTTTAGGCTCTCGTTGGATTGCTTCGTTTAGTGTTTAGGCACCGGTTGGTTTGCTTCGTTGAGTGTTTAGGCTCCGGTTGGTTTGCTTTATTGAGTGTTCAGGCTCCGGTTGGATTGTTTCGTTGAGTTTTTAGGCTCCGGTTGGATTGTTTCGTTGAGTGTTTAGGCTCCGGTTGGTTTGCCTTGTTGAGTGTTTAGGCTCCGGTTAGTTTGCTTCGTTGAGTGTTTAGGCTCCGGTTGGTTCGCTTCGTTGAATGTTTAGGCTCCGGTTGGTTTGCTTCGTTGATTGTTTAGGCTCCGGTTGGTTTCGTTGAGTGTTTAGGCTCCGGTTGATTTACTTCGTTGAGTGTTTAGGCTCCGGTTGGATTGTTTCGTTGAGTGTTTAGGCACCGGTTGGATTGCTTCGTTTAGTGTTTAGGCTCCGGTTGGTTTGCTTCGTTGAGTGTTTAGGCTCCGGTTGGTTTGCTTCGTTGAGTGTTTAGGCTCTAGTTGGTTAGCTTCGTTGAGTGTTTAGGCTCCGGTTGGTTTGCTTCATTGAGTGTTTAGGTTCCGGTTGGTTCGTTTCGTTGAGTGTTTAGGCTCTGGTTGGATTGCTTCGTTTACGTTTTAGGCTCCGATTGGTTCGCTTCGTTGATTGTTTAGGCTCCAGTTGGTTTGCTTTATTGAGTGTTTAGGCTCTGGTTGGATTTCTTCGTTTAGTGTTTAGGCTCCGGTTGGTTTGCTTCATTGAGTGTTTAGGCTCCGGTTGGTTTTCTTTATTGAGTGTTCAGGCTCCGGTTGGATTGTTTCTTTGAGTTTTTAGGCTCCGTTTGGTTTGTTTCGTTGAGTGTTTAGGCTCCGGTTGGTTTGCTTTATTGAGTGTTTAGGCTCCGGTTAGTTTGCTTCGTTGAGTGTTTAGGCTCCGGTTGGTTCGCTTCGTTGAATGTTTAGGCTCCGGTTGGTTTGCTTCGTTGATTGTTTAGGCTCCAGTTGGTTTCGTTGAGTGTTTAGGCTCCGGTTGATTTACTTCGTTGAGTGTTTAGGCTCCGGTTGGATTGTTTCGTTGAGTGTTTAGGCTCCGGTTGGATTGCTTCGTTTAGTGTTTAGGCTCCGGTTGATTTGCTTCGTTGAGTGTTTAGGCTCCGGTTGGTTTGCTTCGTTGAGTGTTTAGGCTCCGGTTGGTTCGTTTCGTTGAGTGTTTAGGCTCTGGTTCGTTTGCTTCGTTTAGGTTTTAGGCTCCGATTGGTTCGCTTTGTTGATTGTTTAGGCTCCTGTTGGTTTGCTTTGTTGAGTGTTTAGGCTCTGGTTGGATTGCTTCGTTTAGTGTTTAGGCTCCGGTTGGTTTGCTTCGTTGAGTGTTTAGGCTCCGGTTGGTTTGCTTTATTGAGTGTTCAGGCTCCGGTTGAATTGTTTCGTTGAGTTTTTAGGCTCCGGTTGGATTGTTTCGTTGAGTGTTTAGGCTCCGGTTGTTTTGCTTTGTTGAGTGTTTAGGCTCCGGTTGATTTGCTTCGTTGAGTGTTTAGGCTCCGGTTGGTTCATTTCGTTGAATGTTTAGGCTCCGGTTGGTTTGCTTCGTTGATTGTTTAGGCTCCGGTTGGTTTCGTTGAGTGTTTAGGCTCCGGTTGATTTACTTCGTTGAGTGTTTAGGCTCCGGTTGGATTGTTTCGTTGAGTGTTTAGGCTCCGGTTGGATTGCTTTGTTTAGTGTTTAGGCTCCGGTTGGTTTGCTTCGTTGAGTGTTTAGACTCCGGTTGGTTTGCTTCGTTGAGTGTTTAGGCTCTAGTTGGTTAGCTTCGTTGAGTGTTTAGGCTCCGGTTGGTTTGCTTCATTGAGTGTTTAGGTTCCGGTTGGTTCGTTTCGTTGAGTGTTTAGGCTCTGGTTGGTTTGCTTCGTTTAGGTTTTAGGCTCCGATTGGTTCGCTTTGTTGATTGTTTAGGCTCCAGTTGGTTTGCTTTGTTGAGTGTTTAGGCTCTGGTTGGATTGCTTCGTTTAGTGTTTAGGCTCCGGTTGGTTTGCTTCGTTGAGTGTTTAGGCTCTGGTTGGTTTGCTTTATTGAGTGTTCAGGCTCCGGTTGGATTGTTTCGTTGAGTGTTTAGGCTCCGGTTGGATTGTTTCGTTGAGTGTTTAGGCTCCGGTTGGTTTGCTTTGTTGAGTGTTTAGGCTCCGGTTGGTTTGCTTCGTTGAGTGTTTAGGTTCCGGTTGGTTGGCTTCGTTGAATGTTTTGGCTCCGGTTGGTTTACTTCGTTGATTGTTTAGGCTCCGGTTGGTTTCGTTGAATGTTTAGGCTCCGGTTGATTTACTTCGTTGAGTGTTTAGGCTCCGGTTGGATTGTTTCGTTGAGTGTTTAGGCTCCGGTTGGATTGCTTCGTTTAGTGTTTAGGCTCCGGTTGGTTTGCTTCGTTGATTGTTTAGGCTCCAGTTGATTTGCTTCTTTGAGTGTTTAGGCTCCAGTTGGTTTGCTTCGTTGAGTGTTTAGGCTCCTGTTGGTTTGCTTCATTGAGTGTTTAGGTTCCGGTTGGTTTCGTTGAGTGTTTAGGCTCCGGTTGGTTTGCTTCGTTGAGTGTTTAGGCTCCGGTTGGATTGTTTCGTTGAGTGTTTAGGCTCCGGTTTGTTTGCTTCGTTGAGTGTTTAGGCTCTAGTTGGTTAGCTTCGTTGAGTGTTTAGGCTCCGGTTGGTTTGCTTCATTGAGTGTTTAGGTTCCGGATGGTTCGTTTCGTTGAGTGTTTAGGCTCTGGTTGGTTTGCTTCGTTTAGGTTTTAGGCTCCGATTGGTTCGCTTCGTTGATTGTTTAGGCTCCAGTTGGTTTGCTTTGTTGAGTGTTTAGGCTCTAGTTGATTTCTTCGTTTAGTGTTTAGGCTCCGGTTGGTTTGCTTCATTGAGTGTTTAGGCTCCGGTTGGTTTGCTTTATTGAGTGTTCAGGCTCCGGTTGGATTGTTTCGTTGAGTTTTTAGGCTCCGGTTGGATTGTTTCGTTGAGTGTATAGGCTCCGGTTGGTTTGCTTTATTGAGTGTTTAGGCTCCGGTTAGTTTGCTTCGTTGAGTGTTTAGGCTCCGGTTGGTTCGCTTCGTTGAATGTTTAGGCTCCGGTTGGTTTGCTTCGTTGATTGTTTAGGCTCCGGTTGGTTTCGTTGAGTATTTAGGCTCCGGTTGATTTACTTCGTTGAGTGTTTAGGCTCCGGTTGGATTGTTTCGTTGAGTGTTTAGGCACCGGTTGGATTGCTTCGTTTAGTGTTTAGGCTCCGGTTGGTTTGCTTCGTTGAGTGTTTAGGCTCCGGTTGGTTTGCTTCGTTGAGTGTTTAGGCTCTAGTTGGTTAGCTTCGTTGAGTGCTTAGGCTCCGGTTGGTTTGCTTCATTGAGTGTTTAGGTTCCGGTTGGTTCATTTCGTTGAGTGTTTAGGCTCTGGTTGGTTTGCTTCGTTTAGGTTTTAGGCTCCGATTGGTTCGCTTCGTTGATTGTTTAGGCTCCAGTTGGTTTGCTTTGTTGAGTGTTTAGGCTCTGGTTGGATTTCTTCGTTTAGTGTTTAGGATCCGGTTGGTTTGCTTCATTGAGTGTTTAGGCTCCGGTTGGTTTGCTTTATTGAGTGTTCAGGCTCCGGTTGGATTGTTTCGTTGAGTGTTTAGGCTCCGGTTGGATTGTTTCGTTGAGTGTTTAGGCTCTGGTTGGTTTGCTTTGTTGAGTGTTTAGGCTCCGGTTGGTTTGCTTCGTTGAGTGTTTAGGTTCCGGTTGGTTCGCTTCGTTGAATGTTTTGGCTCCGGTTGGTTTACTTCGCTGATTGTTTAGGCTTCGGTTGGTTTCGTTGAGTGTTTAGGCTCCGGTTGATTTACTTCGTTGATTGTTTAGGCTCCGGTTGGATTGTTTCGTTGAGTGTTTAGGCTCCGGTTGGATTGCTTCGTTTAGTGTTTAGGCTCCGGTTGCTTTGCTTCGTTGAGTGTTTAGGCTCCGGTTGGTTCGTTTCGTTGAGTGTTTTGGCTCCGGTTGGTTCGTTTCGTTGAGTGTTTAGGCTCCGGTTGGTTGGTTCGTTTCGTTGAGTGTTTAGGCTCCGGTTGATTTACTTCGTTGATTGTTTAGGCTCTTGTTGGATTGTTTCGTTGAGTGTTTAGGCTCCCGGTGGATTGTTTCGTTGAGTGTTTAGGCTCCGGTTGGATTGCTTCGTTTAGTGTTTAGGCTCCGGTTGCTTTGCTTCGTTGAGTGTTTAGGCTCCAGTTGGTTCGTTTCGTTGAGTGTTTTGGCTCCGGTTGGTTCGTTTCGTTGAGTGTTTAGGCTCCGGTTGGTTGGTTCGTTTCGTTGAGTGTTTAGGCTCCGGTTTGTTGGCTTCGTTGAATGTTTAGGCTCCTGTTGGTTTGCTTCGTTGATTGTTTAGGCTCCGGTTGGTTTGCTTCGTTGAGTGTTTAGGCTCCGGTTGGATTGCTTTGTTTAGTGTTTAGGCTCCGGTTGGTTTGCTTCGTTGAGTGTTTAGACTCCGGTTGGTTTGCTTCGTTGAGTGTTTAGGCTCTAGTTGGTTAGCTTCGTTGAGTGTTTAGGCTCCGGTTGGTTTGCTTCATTGAGTGTTTAGGTTCCGGTTGGTTCGTTTCGTTGAGTGTTTAGGCTCTGGTTGGTTTGCTTCGTTTAGGTTTTAGGCTCCGATTGGTTCGCTTTGTTGATTGTTTAGGCTCCAGTTGGTTTGCTTTGTTGAGTGTTTAGGCTCTGGTTGGATTGCTTCGTTTAGTGTTTAGGCTCCGGTTGGTTTGCTTCGTTGAGTGTTTAGGCTCTGGTTGGTTTGCTTTATTGAGTGTTCAGGCTCCGGTTGGATTGTTTCGTTGAGTGTTTAGGCTCCGGTTGGATTGTTTCGTTGAGTGTTTAGGCTCCGGTTGGTTTGCTTTGTTGAGTGTTTAGGCTCCGGTTGGTTTGCTTCGTTGAGTGTTTAGGTTCCGGTTGGTTGGCTTCGTTGAATGTTTTGGCTCCGGTTGGTTTACTTCGTTGATTGTTTAGGCTCCGGTTGGTTTCGTTGAATGTTTAGGCTCCGGTTGATTTACTTCGTTGAGTGTTTAGGCTCCGGTTGGATTGTTTCGTTGAGTGTTTAGGCTCCGGTTGGATTGCTTCGTTTAGTGTTTAGGCTCCGGTTGGTTTGCTTCGTTGATTGTTTAGGCTCCAGTTGATTTGCTTCTTTGAGTGTTTAGGCTCCAGTTGGTTTGCTTCGTTGAGTGTTTAGGCTCCTGTTGGTTTGCTTCATTGAGTGTTTAGGTTCCGGTTGGTTTCGTTGAGTGTTTAGGCTCCGGTTGGTTTGCTTCGTTGAGTGTTTAGGCTCCGGTTGGATTGTTTCGTTGAGTGTTTAGGCTCCGGTTTGTTTGCTTCGTTGAGTGTTTAGGCTCTAGTTGTTTAGCTTCGTTGAGTGTTTATGCTCCGGTTGGTTTGCTTCATTGAGTGTTTAGGTTCCGGATGGTTCGTTTCGTTGAGTGTTTAGGCTCTGGTTGGTTTGCTTCGTTTAGGTTTTAGGCTCCGATTGGTTCGCTTCGTTGATTGTTTAGGCTCCAGTTGGTTTGCTTTGTTGAGTGTTTAGGCTCTAGTTGATTTCTTCGTTTAGTGTTTAGGCTCCGGTTGGTTTGCTTCATTGAGTGTTTAGGCTCCGGTTGGTTTGCTTTATTGAGTGTTCAGGCTCCGGTTGGATTGTTTCGTTGAGTTTTTAGGCTCCGGTTGGATTGTTTCGTTGAGTGTATAGGCTCCGGTTGGTTTGCTTTATTGAGTGTTTAGGCTCCGGTTAGTTTGCTTCGTTGAGTGTTTAGGCTCCGGTTGGTTCGCTTCGTTGAATGTTTAGGCTCCGGTTGGTTTGCTTCGTTGATTGTTTAGGCTCCGGTTGGTTTCGTTGAGTGTTTAGGCTCCGGTTGATTTACTTCGTTGAGTGTTTAGGCTCCGGTTGGATTGTTTCGTTGAGTGTTTAGGCACCGGTTGGATTGCTTCGTTTAGTGTTTAGGCTCCGGTTGGTTTGCTTCGTTGAGTGTTTAGGCTCCGGTTGGTTTGCTTCGTTGAGTGTTTAGGCTCTAGTTGGTTAGCTTCGTTGAGTGCTTAGGCTCCGGTTGGTTTGCTTCATTGAGTGTTTAGGTTCCGGTTGGTTCATTTCGTTGAGTGTTTAGGCTCTGGTTGGTTTGCTTCGTTTAGGTTTTAGGCTCCGATTGGTTCGCTTCGTTGATTGTTTAGGCTCCAGTTGGTTTGCTTTGTTGAGTGTTTAGGCTCTGGTTGGATTTCTTCGTTTAGTGTTTAGGATCCGGTTGGTTTGCTTCATTGAGTGTTTAGGCTCCGGTTGGTTTGCTTTATTGAGTGTTCAGGCTCCGGTTGGATTGTTTCGTTGAGTGTTTAGGCTCCGGTTGGATTGTTTCGTTGAGTGTTTAGGCTCTGGTTGGTTTGCTTTGTTGAGTGTTTAGGCTCCGGTTGGTTTGCTTCGTTGAGTGTTTAGGTTCCGGTTGGTTCGCTTCGTTGAATGTTTTGGCTCCGGTTGGTTTACTTCGCTGATTGTTTAGGCTTCGGTTGGTTTCGTTGAGTGTTTAGGCTCCGGTTGATTTACTTCGTTGATTGTTTAGGCTCCGGTTGGATTGTTTCGTTGAGTGTTTAGGCTCCGGTTGGATTGCTTCGTTTAGTGTTTAGGCTCCGGTTGCTTTGCTTCGTTGAGTGTTTAGGCTCCGGTTGGTTCGTTTCGTTGAGTGTTTTGGCTCCGGTTGGTTCGTTTCGTTGAGTGTTTAGGCTCCGGTTGGTTGGTTCGTTTCGTTGAGTGTTTAGGCTCCGGTTGATTTACTTCGTTGATTGTTTAGGCTCTTGTTGGATTGTTTCGTTGAGTGTTTAGGCTCCCGGTGGATTGTTTCGTTGAGTGTTTAGGCTCCGGTTGGATTGCTTCGTTTAGTGTTTAGGCTCCGGTTGCTTTGCTTCGTTGAGTGTTTAGGCTCCAGTTGGTTCGTTTCGTTGAGTGTTTTGGCTCCGGTTGGTTCGTTTCGTTGAGTGTTTAGGCTCCGGTTGGTTGGTTCGTTTCGTTGAGTGTTTAGGCTCCGGTTTGTTGGCTTCGTTGAATGTTTAGGCTCCTGTTGGTTTGCTTCGTTGATTGTTTAGGCTCCGGTTGGTTTGCTTCGTTGAGTGTTTAGGCTCCGGTTGGATTGCTTCGTTTAGTGTTTAGGCTCTGGTTGGTTTGCTTCGTTGAGTGTTTAGGCTCCGGTTGGTTTGCTTCGTTGAGTGTTTAGGCTCCGGTTGGTTAGCTTCGTTGAGTGTTTAGGCTCGGGTTGGTTTGCTTCATTGAGTTTTTAGGTTCCGGTTGGTTCGTTTCATTGAGTGTTTAGGCTCTGGTTGGTTTGCTTCGTTTAGGTTTTAGGCACCGATTGGTTCGCTTCGTTGATTGTTTAGGCTCCAGTTGGTTTGCTTTGTTGAGTGTTTAGGCTCTGGTTGGATTGTTTCGTTTAGTATTTAGGCTCCGGTTGGTTTGCTTCGTTGAGTGTTTAGGCTCCGGTTGGTTTGCTTTATTGAGTGTTCAGGCTCCGGTTGGATTGTTTCGTTGAGTGTTTAGGCTCCGGATGGATTGTTTCGTTGAGTGTTTAGGCTCCGGTTGGTTTGCTTTGTTGAGTGTTTAGGCTCCGGTTGGTTTGCTTCGTTGAGTGTTTAGGCTCCGGTTGCTTTGCTTCGTTGAATGTTTAGGCTCCGGTTGGTTTGCTTCGTTGATTGTTTACGCTCCGGTTGGTTTCGTTGAGTGTTTAGGCTCCGGTTGATTTACTTTGTTGAGTGTTTAGGCTCCGGTTGGATTGTTTCGTTGAGTGTTTAGGCTCCGGTTGGATTGCTTCGTTTAGTGTTTAGGCTCCAGTTGGTTTGCTTCGTTGAGTGTTTAGGCTCCGGTTGGTTTGCTTCGTTGAGTGTTTAGGCTCTAGTTGGTTAGCTTCTTTGAGTGTTTAGGCTCCGGTTGGTTTGCTTCATTGAGTGTTTAGGCTCTGGTTGGTTTGCTTCGTTTAGGTTTTAGGCTCCGATTGGTTCGCTTTGTTGATTGTTTAGGCTCCAGTTGGTTTACTTTGTTGAGTGTTTAGGCTCTGGTTGGATTGCTTCGTTTAGTGTTTAGGCTCCGGTTGGTTTCCTTCGTTGAGTGTTTAGGCTCCGGTTGGTTTGCTTTATTGAGTGTTCAGGCTCCGGTTGGATTGCTTCGTTGAGTTTTTAGGCTCCGGTTGGATTGTTTCGTTGAGTGTTTAGGCTCCGGTTGGATTGCTTTATTGAGTGTTTAGGCTCCGGTTAGTTTGCTTCGTTGAGTGTTTAGGCTCCGGTTGGTTCTTTTCGTTGAATGTTTAGGCTCCGGTTGGTTTGCTTCGTTGATTGTTTAGGCTCCGGTTGGTTTCGTTGAGTGTTTAGGCTCCGGTTGATTTACTTCGTTGAGTGTTTAGGCTCCGGTTGGATTGTTTCGTTGAGTGTTTAGGCACCGGTTGGATTGCTTCGTTTAGTGTTTAGGCTCCGGTTGGTTTGCTTCGTTGAGTGTTTAGGCTTCGGTTGGTTTGCTTCGTTGAGTGTTTAGGCTCTAGTTGGTTAGCTTCGTTGAGTGCTTAGGCTCCAGTTGGTTTGCTTCATTGAGTGTTTAGGTTCCGGTTGGTTCGTTTCGTTGAGTGTTTAGGCTCTGGTTGGTTTGCTTCGTTTAGGTTTTAGGCTCCGATTGGTTCGCCTCGTTGATTGTTTAGGCTTCAGTTGGTTTGCTTTGTTGAGTGTTTAGGCTCTGGTTGGATTTCTTCGTTTAGTGTTTAGGCTCCGGTTGGTTTGCTTCATTGAGGGTTTAGGCTCCGGTTGGTTTGCTTTATTGAGTGTTCAGGCTCCGGTTGGATTGTTTCGTTGAGTGTTTAGGCTCCGGTTGGATTGTTTCGTTGAGTGTTTAGGCTCCGGTTGGTTTGCTTTGTTGAGTGTTTAGGCTCCGGTTGGTTTGCTTCGTTGAGTGTTTAGGTTCCGGTTAGTTCGCTTCGTTGAATGTTTTGGCTCCAGTTGGTTTACTTCGTTGATTGTTTAGGCTCCGGTTGGTTTCGTTGAGTGTTTAGGCTCCGGTTGATTTACTTCGTTGATTGTTTAGGCTCCGGTTGGATTGTTTCGTTGAGTGTTTAGGCTCCGGTTGGATTGCTTCGTTTAGTGTTTAGGCTCCGGTTGCTTTGCTTCGTTGAGTGTTTAGGCTCCGGTTGGTTCGTTTCGTTGAGTGTTTTGGCTCCGGTTGGTTCGTTTCGTTGAGTGTTTAGGCTCCGGTTGGTTGGTTCGTTTCGTTGAGTGTTTAGGCCCCGGTTGATTTACTTCGTTGATTGTTTAGGCTCCGGTTGGATTGTTTCGTTGAGTGTTTAGGCTCCGGTTGGATTGTTTCGTTGAGTGTTTAGGCTCCGGTTGGATTGCTTCGTTTAGTGTTTAGGCTCCGGTTGCTTTGCTTCGTTGAGTGTTTAGGCTCTGGTTGGTTCGTTTCGTTGAGTGTTTTGGCTCCGGTTGGTTCGTTTCGTTGAGTGTTTAGGCTCCGGTTGGTTGGTTCGTTTCGTTGAGTGTTTAGGCTCCGGTTGATTTACTTCGTTGATTGTTTAGGCTCCGGTTGGATTGTTTCGTTGAGTGTTTAGGCTCCCGGTGGATTGTTTCGTTGAGTGTTTAGGCTCCGGTTGGATTGCTTCGTTTAGTGTTTAGGCTCCGGTTGCTTTGCTTCGTTGAGTGTTTAGGCTCCAGTTGGTTCGTTTCGTTGAGTGTTTTGGCTCCGGTTGGTTCGTTTCGTTGAGTGTTTAGGCTCCGGTTGGTTGGTTCGTTTCGTTGAGTGTTTAGGCTCCGGTTTGTTGGCTTCGTTGAATGTTTAGGCTCCTGTTGGTTTGCTTCGTTGATTGTTTAGGCTCCGGTTGGTTTGCTTCGTTGAGTGTTTAGGCTCCGGTTGGATTGCTTCGTTTAGTGTTTAGGCTCTGGTTGGTTTGCTTCGTTGAGTGTTTAGGCTCCGGTTGGTTTGCTTCGTTGAGTGTTTAGGCTCCGGTTGGTTAGCTTCGTTGAGTGTTTAGGCTCGGGTTGGTTTGCTTCATTGAGTGTTTAGGTTCCGGTTGGTTCGTTTCATTGAGTGTTTAGGCTCTGGTTGGTTTGCTTCGTTTAGGTTTTAGGCTCCGATTGGTTCGCTTCGTTGATTGTTTAGGCTCCAGTTGGTTTGCTTTGTTGAGTGTTTAGGCTCTGGTTGGATTGCTTCGTTTAGTATTTAGGCTCCGGTTGGTTTGCTTCGTTGAGTGTTTAGGCTCCGGTTGGTTTGCTTTATTGAGTGTTCAGGCTCCGGTTGGATTGTTTCGTTGAGTGTTTAGGCTCCGGATGGATTGTTTCGTTGAGTGTTTAGGCTCCGGTTGGTTTGCTTTGTTGAGTGTTTAGGCTCCGGTTGGTTTGCTTCGTTGAGTGTTTAGGCTCCGGTTGCTTTGCTTCGTTGAATGTTTAGGCTCCGGTTGGTTTGCTTCGTTGATTGTTTACGCTCCGGTTGGTTTCGTTGAGTGTTTAGGCTCCGGTTGATTTACTTTGTTGAGTGTTTAGGCTCCGGTTGGATTGTTTCGTTGAGTGTTTAGGCTCCGGTTGGATTGCTTCGTTTAGTGTTTAGGCTCTAGTTGGTTTGCTTCGTTGAGTGTTTAGGCTCCGGTTGGTTTGCTTCGTTGAGTGTTTAGGCTCTAGGTGGTTAGCTTCTTTGAGTGTTTAGGCTCCGGTTGGTTTGCTTCATTGAGTGTTTAGGTTCTGGTTGGTTCGTTTCGTTGAGTGTTTAGGCTCTGGTTGGTTTGCTTCGTTTAGGTTTTAGGCTCCGATTGGTTCGCTTTGTTGATTGTTTAGGCTCCAGTTGGTTTGCTTTGTTGAGTGTTTAGGCTCTGGTTGGATTGCTTCGTTTAGTGTTTAGGCTCCGGTTGGTTTGCTTCGTTGAGTGTTTAGGCTCCGGTTGGTTTGCTTTATTGAGTGTTCAGGCTCCGGTTGGATTGCTTCGTTGAGTTTTTAGGCTCCGGTTGGATTGTTTCGTTGAGTGTTTAGGCTCCGGTTGGATTGCTTTATTGAGTGTTTAGGCTCCGGTTAGTTTGCTTCGTTGAGTGTTTAGGCTCCGGTTGGTTCTCTTCGTTGAATGTTTAGGCTCCGGTTGGTTTGCTTCGTTGATTGTTTAGGCTCCGGTTGGTTTCGTTGAGTGTTTAGGCTCCGGTTGATTTACTTCGTTGAGTGTTTAGGCTCCGGTTGGATTGTTTCGTTGAGTGTTTAGGCACCGGTTGGATTGCTTCGTTTAGTGTTTAGGCTCCGGTTGGTTTGCTTCTTTGAGTGTTTAGGCTTCAGTTGGTTTGCTTCGTTGAGTGTTTAGGCTCTAGTTGGTTAGCTTCGTTAAGTGCTTAGGCTCCGGTTGGTTTGCTTCATTGAGTGTTTAGGTTCCGGTTGGTTCGTTTCGTTGAGTGTTTAGGCTCTGGTTGGTTTGCTTCGTTTAGTTTTTAGGCTCCGATTGGTTCGCTTCGTTGATTGTTTAGGCTCCAGTTGGTTTGCTTTGTTGAGTGTTTAGGCTCTGGTTGGATTTCTTCGTTTAGTGTTTAGGCTCCGGTTGGTTTGCTTCATTGAGGGTTTAGGCTCCGGTTGGTTTGCTTTATTGAGTGTTCAGGCTCCGGTTGGATTGTTTCGTTGAGTGTTTAGGCTCCGGTTGGATTGTTTCGTTGAGTGTTTAGGCTCCGGTTGGTTTGCTTTGTTGAGTGTTTAGGCTCCGGTTGGTTTGCTTCGTTGAGTGTTTAGGTTCCGGTTAGTTCGCTTCGTTGAATGTTTTGGCTCCAGTTGGTTTACTTCGTTGATTGTTTAGGCTCCGGTTGGTTTCGTTGAGTGTTTAGGCTCCGGTTGATTTACTTCGTTGATTGTTTAGGCTCCGGTTGGATTGTTTCGTTGAGTGTTTAGGCTCCGGTTGGATTGCTTCGTTTAGTGTTTAGGCTCCGGTTGCTTTGCTTCGATGAGTGTTTAGGCTCCGGTTGGTTCGTTTCGTTGAGTGTTTTGGCTCCGGTTGGTTCGTTTCGTTGAGTGTTTAGGCTCCGGTTGGTTGGTTCGTTTCGTTGAGTGTTTAGGCTCCGGTTGATTTACTTCGTTGATTGTTTAGGCTCCGGTTGGATTGTTTCGTTGAGTGTTTAGGCTCCGGTTGGATTGTTTCGTTGAGTGTTTAGGCTCCGGTTGGATTGCTTCGTTTAGTGTTTAGGCTCCGGTTGCTTTGCTTCGTTGAGTGTTTAGGCTCCGGTTGGTTCGTTTCGTTGAGTGTTTTGGCTCCGGTTGGTTCGTTTCGTTGAGTGTTTAGGCTTCGGGTGGTTGGTTCGTTTCGTTGAGTGTTTAGGCTCCGGTTGGATTGTTTCGTTGAGTGTTTAGGCTCCGGTTGGATTGCTTCGTTTAGTGTTTAGGCTCCGGTTGCTTTGCTTCGTTGAGTGTTTAGGCTCCGGTTGGTTCGTTTCGTTGAGTGTTTTGGCTCCGGTTGGTTTGCTTCGTTGAGTGTTTAGGCTCCGGTTGGTTTGCTTCGTTGAGTGTTTAGGCTCCGGTTGGTTAGCTTCGTTGAGTGTTTAGTCTCGGGTTGGTTTGCTTCATTGAGTGTTTAGGTTCCGGTTGGTTCGTTTCATTGAGTGTTTAGGCTCTGGTTGGTTTGCTTCGTTTAGGTTTTAGGCTCCGATTGGTTCGCTTCGTTGATTGTTTAGGCTCCAGTTGGTTTGCTTTGTTGAGTGTTTAGGCTCTGGTTGGAATGCTTCGTTTAGTGTTTAGGCTTCGGTTGGTTTGCTTCGTTGAGTGTTTAGGCTCAGGTTGGTTTGCTTTATTGAGTGTTCAGGCTCCGGTTGGATTGTTTCGTTGAGTGTTTAGGCTCCGGATGGATTGTTTCGTTGAGTGTTTAGGCTCCGGTTGGTTTGCTTCGTTGAGTGTTTAGGCTCTAGTTGGTTAGCTTCGTTGAGTGCTTAGGCTCCGGTTGGTTTCCTTCATTGAGTGTTTAGGTTCCGGTTGGTTCGTCTCGTTGAGTGTTTAGGCTCTGGTTGGTTTGCTTCGTTTAGGTTTTAGGCTCCGATTGGTTCGCTTCGTTGATTGTTTAGGCTCCAGTTGGTTTGCTTTGTTGAGTGTTTAGGCTCTGGTTGGATTTCTTCGTTTAGTGTTTAGGCTCCGGTTGGTTTGCTTCATTGAGTGTTTAGGCTCCGGTTGGTTTGCTTTATTGAGTGTTCAGGCTCCGGTTGGATTGTTTCGTTGAGTGTTTAGGCTCCGGTTGGATTGTTTCGTTGAGTGTTTAGGCTCCGGTTGGTTTGCTTTGTTGAGTGTTTAGGATCCGGTTGGTTTGCTTCGTTGAGTGTTTAGGTTCCGGTTAGTTCGCTTCGTTGAATGTTTTGGCTCCGGTTGGTTTACTTCGTTGATTGTTTAGGCTCCGGTTGGTTTCGTTGAGTGTTTAGGCTCCGGTTGATTTACTTCGTTGATTGTTTAGGCTCCGGTTGGATTGTTTCGTTGAGTGTTTAGGCTCCGGTTGGATTGCTTCGTTTAGTGTTTAGGCTCCGGTTGCTTTGCTTCGTTGAGTGTTTAGGCTCCGGTTGGTTCGTTTCGTTGAGTGTTTTGGCTCCGGTTGGTTCGTTTCGTTGAGTGTTTAGGCTCCGGTTGGTTGGTTCGTTTCGTTGAGTGTTTAGGCTCCGGTTGATTTACTTCGTTGATTGTTTAGGCTCCGGTTGGATTGTTTCGTTGAGTGTTTAGGCTCCGGTTGGATTGTTTCGTTGAGTGTTTAGGCTCCGGTTGGATTGCTTCGTTTAGTGTTTAGGCTCCAGTTGCTTTGCTTCGTTGAGTGTTTAGGCTCCGGTTGGTTCGTTTCGTTGAGTGTTTTGGCTCCGGTTGGTTCGTTTCGTTGAGTGTTTAGGCTTCGGGTGGTTGGTTCGTTTCGTTGAGTGTTTAGGCTCCGGTTGGATTGTTTCGTTGAGTGTTTAGGCTCCGGTTGGATTGCTTCGTTTAGTGTTTAGGCTCCGGTTGCTTTGCTTCGTTGAGTGTTTAGGCTCCGGTTGGTTCGTTTCGTTGAGTGTTTTGGCTCCGGTTGGTTTGCTTCGTTGAGTGTTTAGGCTCCGGTTGGTTTGCTTCGTTGAGTGTTTAGGCTCCGGTTGGTTAGCTTCGTTGAGTGTTTAGGCTCGGGTTGGTTTGCTTCATTGAGTGTTTAGGTTCCGGTTGGTTTGTTTCATTGAGTGTTTAGGCTCTGGTTGGTTTGCTTCGTTTAGGTTTTAGGCTCCGATTGGTTCGCTTCGTTGATTGTTTAGGCTCCAGTTGGTTTGCTTTGTTGAGTGTTTAGGCTCTGGTTGGAATGCTTCGTTTAGTGTTTAGGCTCCGGTTGGTTTGCTTCGTTGAGTGTTTAGGCTCCGGTTGGTTTGCTTTATTGAGTGTTCAGGCTCCGGTTGGATTGTTTCGTTTAGTGTTTAGGCTCCGGATGGATTGTTTCGTTGAGTGTTTAGGCTCCGGTTGGTTTGCTTTGTTGAGTGTTTAGGCTCCGGTTGGTTTGCTTCGTTGAGTGTTTAGGCTCCGGTTGCTTTGCTTCGTTGAATGTTTAGGCTCCGGTTGGTTTGCTTCGTTGATTGTTTACGCTCCGGTTGGTTTCGTTGAGTGTTTAGGCTCCGGTTGATTTACTTTGTTGAGTGTTTAGGCTCCGGTTGGATTGCTTCGTTTAGTGTTTAGGCTCCGGTTGGTTTGCTTCGTTGAGTGTTTAGGCTCCGGTTGGTTTGCTTCGTTGAGTGTTTAGGCTCTAGTTGGTTAGCTTCTTTGAGTGTTTAGGCTCCGGTTGGTTTGCTTCATTGAGTGTTTAGGTTCCGGTTGGTTCGTTTCGTTGAGTGTTTAGGCTCTGGTTGGTTTGCTTCGTTTAGGTTTTAGGCTCCGATTGGTTCGCTTTGTTGATTGTTTAGGCTCCAGTTGGTTTGCTTTGTTGAGTGTTTAGGCTCTGGTTGGATTGCTTCGTTTAGTGTTTAGGCTCCGGTTGGTTTGCTTCGTTGAGTGTTTAGGCTCCGGTTGGTTTGCTTTATTGAGTGTTCAGGCTCTGGTTGGATTGTTTCGTTGAGTTTTTAGGCTCCGGTTGGATTGTTTCGTTGAGTGTTTAGGCTCCGGTTGGTTTGCTTTGTTGAGTGTTTAGGCTCCGGTTAGTTTGCTTCGTTGAGTGTTTAGGCTCCGGTTGGTTCGCTTCGTTGAATGTTTAGGCTCCGGTTGGTTTGCTTCGTTGATTGTTTAGGCTCCGGTTGGTTTCGTTGAGTGTTTAGGCTCCGGTTGATTTACTTCGTTGAGTGTTTAGGCTCCGGTTGGATTGTTTTGTTGAGTGTTTAGGCACCGGTTGGATTGCTTCGTTTAGTGTTTAGGGTCCGGTTGGTTTGCTTCGTTGAGTGTTTAGGCTCCGGTTGGTTTGCTTCGTTGAGTGTTTAGGCTCTAGTTGGTTAGCTTCGTTGAGTGTTTAGGCTCCGGTTGGTTTGCTTCATTGAGTGTTTAGGTTCCGGTTGGTTTGCTTCATTGAGTCTTTAGGTTCTGGTTGGTTCGTTTCGTTGAGTGTTTAGGCTCTGGTTGGTTTGCTTCGTTTAGGTTTTAGGCTCCGATTGGTTCGCTTCGTTGATTGTTTAGGCTCCAGTTGGTTTGCTTTGTTGAGTGTTTATGCTCTGGTTGGATTTCTTCGTTTAGTGTTTAGGCTCCGGTTGGTTTGCTTCATTGAGTGTTTAGGTTCCGGTTGGTTTGCTTTTTTGAGTGTTCAGGCTCCGGTTGGATTGTTTCGTTGAGTTTTTAGGCTCCGGTTGGATTGTTTCGTTGAGTGTTTAGGCTCCGGTTGGTTTGCTTTATTGAGTGTTTAGGCTCCGGTTAGTTTGCTTCGTTGAGGGTTTAGGCTCCGGTTGGTTTGCTTCGTTGATTGTTTAAGCTCCGGTTGGTTTCGTTGAGTGTTTAGGCTCCGGTTGGTTTGCTTCATTGAGTGTTTAGGTTCCGGTTGGTTCGTTTTGTTGAGTGTTTAGGCTCTGGTTGGTTTGCTTCGTTTAGATTTTAGGCTCCGATTGGTTCGCTTCGTTGATTGTTTAGGCTCCAGTTGGTTTGCTTTGTTGAGTGTTTAGGCTCTGGTTGGATTTCTTCGTTTAGTGTTTAGGCTCTGGTTGGTTTGCTTCATTGAGTGTTTAGGCTCCGGTTGGTTTGCTTTATTGAGTGTTCAGGCTCCGGTTGGATTGTTTCGTTGAGTGTTTAGGCTCCGGTTGGATTGTTTCGTTGAGTGTTTAGGCTCCAGTTGGTTTGCTTTGTTGAGTGTTTAGGCTCCGGTTGGTTTGCTTCGTTGAGTGTTTAGGTTCCGGTTGGTTCGCTTCGTTGAATGTTTTGGCTCCGGTTGGTTTACTTCGTTGATTGTTTAGGCTCCAGTTGGTTTCGTTGAGTGATTAGGCTCCGGTTGATTTACTTCGTTGATTGTTTAGGCTCCGGTTGGATTGTTTCGTTGAGTGTTTAGGCTCCGGTTGGATTGCTTCGTTTAGTGTTTAGGCTCCGGTTGCTTTGCTTCGTTGAGTGTTTAGGCTCCTGTTGGTTTGCTTCATTGAGTGTTTAGGTTCCGGTTGGTTTCGTTGACTGTTTAGGCTCCGGTTGGTTTGCTTCGTTGAGTGTTTAGGCTCCGGTTGGATTGTCTCGTTGAGTGTTTAGGCTCCGGTTTGTTGGCTTCGTTGAGTGTTTAGGCTCCGGTTGGATTATTTCGTTGAGTGTTCAGGCTCCGGTTGGTTCGTTTCGTTGAGTGTTTTGGCTTTGGTTGGTTCGTTTCGTTGAGTGTTTAGGCTCCGGTTGGTTTGCTTCGTTGAGTGTTTAGGCTCCGGTTGGTTTGCTTCGTTGATTGTTTAGGCTCCGGTTGGTTTGCTTCGTTGAGTGTTTAGGCTCCGGTTGGATTGCTTCGTTTAGTGTTTAGGCTCCTGTTGGTTTGCTTCGTTGAGTGTTTAGGCTCCGAATGGTTTGCTTCGTTGAGTGTTTAGGCTCCGGTTGGTTAGCTTCGTTGAGTGTTTAGGCTCGGGTTGGTTTGCTTCATTGAGTGTTTAGGTTCCGGTTGGTTCGTTCCGTTGAGTGTTTAGGCTTTGGTTGGTTTGCTTCGTTTAGGTTTTAGGCTCCGATTGGTTCGCCTCGTTGATTGTTTAGGCTCCAGTTGATATTCTTTGTTGAGTGTTTAGGCTCTGGTTGGATTGCTTCGTTTAGTGTTTAGGCTCCGGTTGGTTTGCTTCGTTGAGTGTTTAGGCTCCGGTTGGTTTACTTTATTGAGTGTTCAGACTCCGGTTGGATTGTTTCGTTGAGTTTTTAGGCTCCGATTGGATTGTTTCGTTGAGTGTTTGGGCTCCGGTTGGTTTGCTTTGTTGAGTGTTTAGGCTCCGGTTGGTTTGCTTCATTGAGTGTTTAGGCTCCGGTTGGTTCGCTTCGTTGAATGTTTAGGCTCCGGTTGGTTTGCTTCGTTGATTGTTTAGGCTCCGGTTGGTTTCGTTGAGTGTTTAGGCTCCGGTTGATTTACTTCGTTGAGTGTTTAGGCTCCGGTTGGTTTGTTTCGTTGAGTGTTTAGGCTCTAGTTGGTTAGCTTCTTTGAGTGTTTAGGCTCCGGTTGGTTTGCTTCATTGAGTGTTTAGGTTCCGGTTGGTTCGTTTCGTTGAGTGTTTAGGCTCTGGTTGGTTTTCTTCGTTTAGGTTTTAGGCTCCGATTGGTTCGCTTTGTTGATTGTTTAGGCTCCAGTTGGTTTGCTTTGTTTAGTGTTTAGGCTCTGGTTGGATTATTTCGTTGAGTGTTTAGGCTCCGGTTTGTTGGCTTCGTTGAGTGTTTAGGCTCCGGTTGGATTATTTCGTTGAGTGTTTAGGCTCCGGTTGGTTCGCTTCGTTGAATGTTTAGGCTCCGGTTGGTTTGCTTCGTTGAATGTTTAGGCTCCGGTTGATTTTCTTCGTTGAGTGTTTAGGCTCCGGTTGGATTGTTTCGTTGAGTGTTTAGGCTCCGGTTGGATTGCTTCGTTTAGTGTTTAGGCTCCGGTTGGTTTGCTTCGTTGAGTGTTTAGGCTCCGGTTTGTTTGCTTTATTGAGTGTTTAGGCTCCGGTTAGTTTGCTTCGTTGAGGGTTTAGGCTCCGGTTGGTTTGCTTCGTTGATTGTTTAAGCTCCGGTTGGTTTATTTCGTTTAGGTTTTAGGCTCCGATTGGTTCGCTTCGTTGATTGTTTAGGCTCCAGTTGGTTTGCTTTGTTGAGTGTTTAGGCTCTGGTTGGATTTCTTCGTTTAGTGTTTAGGCTCCGGTTGGTTTGCTTCATTGAGTGTTTAGGCTCCGGTTGGTTTGCTTTATTGAGTGTTCAGGCTCCGGTTGGATTGTTTCGTTGAGTGTTTAGGCTCCGGTTGGATTGTTTCGTTGAGTGTTTAGGCTCCGGTTGGTTTGCTTTGTTGAGTGTTTAGGCTCCGGTTGGTTTGCTTCGTTGAGTGTTTAGGTTCCGGTTGGTTCGCTTCGTTGAATGTTTTGGCTCCGGTTGGTTTACTTCGTTGATTGTTTAGGCTCCGGTTGGTTTCATTGAGAGTTTAGGCTCCGGTTGATTTACTTCGTTGATTGTTTAGGCTCCGGTTGGATTGTTTCGTTGAGTGTTTAGGCTCCGGTTGGATTGCTTCGTTTAGTGTTTAGGCTCCGGTTGCTTTGCTTCGTTGAGTGTTTAGGCTCCTGTTGGTTTGCTTCATTGAGTGTTTAGGTTCCGGTTGGTTCGTTTCGTTGAGTGTTTAGGCTCTGGTTGGTTTGCTTCGTTTAGTTTTTAGGCTCCGATTGGTTCGCTTCGTTGATTGTTTAGGCTCCAGTTGGTTTGCTTTGTTGAGTGTTTAGGCTCCAGTTGGATTATTTCGTTGATTGTTTAGGCTCCGGTTTGTTGGCTTCGTTGAGTGTTTAGGCTCCGGTTGGATTATTTCGTTGAGTGTTCAGGCTCCGGTTGGTTCGTTTCGTTGAGTGTTTTGGCTTTGATTGGTTCGTTTCGTTGAGTGTTTAGGCTCCGGTTGGTTTGCTTCGTTGAGTGTTTAGGCTCCGGTTGGTTTGCTTCGTTGATTGTTTAGGCTCCGCTTGGTTTGCTTCGTTGAGTGTTTAGGCTCCGGTTGGATTATTTCGTTGAGTGTTTAGGCTCCGGTTTGTTGGCTTCATTGAGTGTTTAGGCTCCGGTTGGATTATTTCGTTGAGTGTTCAGGCTCCGGTTGGTTCGTTTCGTTGAGTGTTTTGGCTTTGGTTGGTTCATTTCGTTGAGTGTTTAGGCTCCGGTTGGTTTGCTTCGTTGAGTGTTTAGGCTCCGGTTGGTTTGCTTCGTTGATTGTTTAGGCTCCGGTTGGTTTGCTTCGTTGAGTGTTTAGGCTCCGGTTGGATTGCTTCGTTTAGTGTTTAGGCTCCTGTTGGTTTGCTTCGTTGAGTGTTTAGGCTCCGGTTGGTTTGCTTCGTTGAGTGTTTAGGCTCCGGTTGGTTAGCTTCGTTGAGTGTTTAGGCTCGGGTTGGTTTGCTTCATTGAGTGTTTAGGTTCTGGTTGGTTCGTTTCGTTGAGTGTTTAGGCTCTGGTTGGTCTGCTTCGTTTAGGTTTTAGGCTCCGATTGGTTCGCCTCGTTGATTGTTTAGGCTCCAGTTGATATTTTTTGTTGAGTGTTTAGGCTCTGGTTGGATTGCTTCGTTTAGTGTTTAGGCTCCGATTGGTTTGCTTCGTTGAGTGTTTAGGCTCCGGTTGGTTTACTTTATTGAGTGTTCAGGCTCCGGTTGGATTGTTTCGTTGAGTTTTTAGGCTCCGATTGGATTGTTTCGTTGAGTGTTTGGGCTCCGGTTGGTTTGCTTTGTTGAGTGTTTAGGCTCCGGTTGGTTTGCTTCATTGAGTGTTTAGGCTCCGGTTGGTTCGCTTCGTTGAATGTTTAGGCTCCGGTTGGTTTGCTTCGTTGATTGTTTAGGCTCCGGTTGGTTTCGTTGAGTGTTTAGGCTCCGGTTGATTTACTTAGTTGAGTGTTTAGGCTCCGGTTGGTTTGCTTCGTTGAGTGTTTAGGCTCTAGTTGGTTAGCTTCTTTGAGTGTTTAGGCTCCGGTTGGTTTGCTTCATTGAGTGTTTAGGTTCCGGTTGGTTCGTTTCGTTGAGTGTTTAGGCTCTGGTTGGTTTTCTTCGTTTAGGTTTTAGGCTCCGATTGGTTCGCTTTGTTGATTGTTTAGGCTCCAGTTGGTTTGCTTTGTTTAGTGTTTAGGCTCTGGTTGGATTGCTTCGTTTAGTGTTTAGGCTCCGGTTGGTTTGCTTCGTTGAGTGTTTAGGCTCCGGTTGGTTTGCTTTATTGAGTGTTCAGGCTCCGGTTGGATTGTTTCGTTGAGTGTTTAGGCTCCGGTTGGATTATTTTGTTGAGTGTTTAGGCTCCGGTTTGTTGGCTTCGTTGAGTGTTTAGGCTCCGGTTGGATTATTTCGTTGAGTGTTTAGGCTCCGGTTGGTTCGCTTCGTTGAATGTTTAGGCTCCGGTTGGTTTGCTTCGTTGATTGTTTAGGCTCCGGTTGGTTTCGTTGAGTGTTTAGGCTCCGGTTGATATTCTTCGTTGAGTGTTTAGGCTCCGGTTGGATTGTTTCGTTGAGTGTTTAGGCTCCGGTTGGTTTGCTTTATTGAGTGTTCAGGCTCCGGTTGGATTGTTTCGTTGAGTTTTTAGGCTCCGATTGGATTGTTTCGTTGAGTGTTTGGGCTCCGGTTGGTTTGCTTTGTTGAGTGTTTAGGCTCCGGTTGGTTTGCTTCATTGAGTGTTTAGGCTCCGGTTGGTTCGCTTCGTTGAATGTTTAGGCTCCGGTTGGTTTGCTTCGTTGATTGTTTAGGCTCCGGTTGGTTTCGTTGAGTGTTTAGGCTCCGGTTGATTTACTTAGTTGAGTGTTTAGGCTCCGGTTGGTTTGCTTCGTTGAGTGTTTAGGCTCTAGTTGGTTAGCTTCTTTGAGTGTTTAGGCTCCGGTTGGTTTGCTTCATTGAGTGTTTAGGTTCCGGTTGGTTCGTTTCGTTGAGTGTTTAGGCTCTGGTTGGTTTTCTTCGTTTAGGTTTTAGGCTCCGATTGGTTCGCTTTGTTGATTGTTTAGGCTCCAGTTGGTTTGCTTTGTTTAGTGTTTAGGCTCTGGTTGGATTGCTTCGTTTAGTGTTTAGGCTCCGGTTGGTTTGCTTTGTTGAGTGTTTAGGCTCCGGTTGGTTTGCTTTATTGAGTGTTCAGGCTCCGGTTGGATTGTTTCGTTGAGTGTTTAGGCTCCGGTTGGATTATTTTGTTGAGTGTTTAGGCTCCGGTTTGTTGGCTTCGTTGAGTGTTTAGTCTCCGGTTGGATTATTTCGTTGAGTGTTTAGGCTCCGGTTGGTTCGCTTCGTTGAATGTTTAGGCTCCGGTTGGTTTTCTTCGTTGATTGTTTAGGCTCCGGTTGGTTTCGTTGAGTGTTTAGGCTCCGGTTGATATTCTTCGTTGAGTGTTTAGGCTCCGGTTGGATTGTTTCGTTGAGTGTTTAGGCTCCGGTTGGATTGCTTCGTTTAGTGTTTAGGCTCCGGTTGGTTTGCTTCGTTGAGTGTTTAGGCTCCGGTTTGTTTGCTTCATTGAGTGTTTAGGCTCCGGTTGGTTTGCTTCATTGAGTGTTTAGGTTCCGGTTGGTTCGTTTCGTTTAGTGTTTAGGCTCTGGTTGGTTTGTTTCGTTTAGGTTTTAGGCTCCGATTGGTTCGCTTCGTTGATTGTTTAGGCTCCAGTTGGTTTGCTTTGTTGAGTGTTTAGGCTCTGGTTGGATTTCTTCGTTTAGTGTTTAGGCTCCGGTTGGTTTGCTTCATTGAGTGTTTAGGCTCCGGTTGGTTTGCTTTATTGAGTGTTCAGGCTCCGGTTGGTTTTCTTCGTTGAGTGTTTAGGCTCCGGTTGGATTGTTTCGTTGAGTGTTTAGGCTCCGGTTGGTTTGCTTTGTTGAGTGTTTAGGCTCCGGTTGGTTTGCTTCGTTGAGTGTTTAGGTTCCGGTTGGTTCGCTTCGTTGAATGTTTTGGCTCCGGTTGGTTTACTTCGTTGATTGTTTAGGCTCCGGTTGGTTTCATTGAGAGTTTAGGCTCCGGTTGATTTACTTCGTTGATTGTTTAGGCTCCGGTTGGATTGTTTCGTTGAGTGTTTAGGCTCCGGTTGGATTGCTTCGTTTAGTGTTTAGGCTCCGGTTGCTTTGCTTCGTTGAGTGTTTAGGCTCCTGTTGGTTTGCTTCATTGAGTGTTTAGGTTCCGGTTGGTTCGTTTCGTTGAGTGTTTAGGCTCTGGTTGGTTTGCTTCGTTTAGTTTTTAGGCTCCGATTGGTTCGCTTCGTTGATTGTTTAGGCTCCAGTTGGTTTGCTTTGTTGAGTGTTTAGGCTCCGGTTGGATTATTTCGTTGAGTGTTTAGGCTCCGGTTTGTTGGCTTCGTTGAGTGTTTAGGCTCCGGTTGGATTATTTCGTTGAGTGTTCAGGCTCCGGTTGGTTCGTTTCGTTGAGTGTTTTGGCTTTGGTTGGTTCGTTTCGTTGAGTGTTTAGGCTCCGGTTGGTTTGCTTCGTTGAGTGTTTAGGCTCCGGTTGGTTTGCTTCGTTGATTGTTTAGGCTCCGCTTGGTTTGCTTCGTTGAGTGTTTAGGCTCCGGTTGGATTATTTCGTTGAGTGTTTAGGCTCCGGTTTGTTGGCTTCGTTGAGTGTTTAGGCTCCGGTTGGATTATTTCGTTGAGTGTTCAGGCTCCGGTTGGTTCGTTTCGTTGAGTGTTTTGGCTTTGGTTGGTTCGTTTCGTTGAGTGTTTAGGCTCCGGTTGGTTTGTTTCGTTGATTGTTTAGGCTCCGGTTGGTTTGCTTCGTTGATTGTTTAGGCTCCGGTTGGTTTGCTTCGTTGAGTGTTTAGGCTCCGGTTGGATTATTTCGTTGAGTGTTTAGGCTCCGGTTGGATTATTTCGTTGAGTGTTCAGGCTCCGGTTGGTTCGTTTCGTTGAGTGTTTTGGCTTTGGTTGGTTCGTTTCGTTGAGTGTTTAGGCTCCGGTTGGTTTGCTTCGTTGAGTGTTTAGGCTCCGGTTGGTTTGCTTCGTTGATTGTTTAGGCTCCGGTTGGTTTGCTTCGTTGAGTGTTTAGGCTCCGGTTGGATTGCTTCGTTTAGTGTTTAGGCTCCTGTTGGTTTGCTTCGTTGAGTGTTTAGGCTCCGGTTGGTTTGCTTCGTTGAGTGTTTAGGCTCCGGTTGGTTAGCTTCGTTGAGTGTTTAGGCTCGGGTTGGTTTGCTTCATTGAGTGTTTAGGTTCCGGTTGGTTCGTTTCGTTGAGTGTTTAGGCTCTGGTTGGTCTGCTTCGTTTAGGTTTTAGGCTCCGATTGGTTCGCCTCGTTGATTGTTTAGGCTCCAGTTGATATTCTTTGTTGAGTGTTTAGGCTCTGGTTGGATTGCTTCGTTTAGTGTTTAGGCTCCGGTTGGTTTGCTTCGTTGAGTGTTTAGGCTCCGGTTGGTTTACTTTATTGAGTGTTCAGGCTCCGGTTGGATTGTTTCGTTGAGTTTTTAGGCTCCGATTGGATTGTTTCGTTGAGTGTTTGGGCTCCGAGTGGTTTGCTTTGTTGAGAGTTTAGGCTCCGGTTGGTTTGCTTCATTGAGTGTTTAGGCTCCGGTTGGTTCGCTTCGTTGAATGTTTAGGCTCCGGTTGGTTTGCTTCGTTGATTGTTTAGGCTCCGGTTGGTTTCGTTGAGTGTTTAGGCTTCGGTTGAGTTACTTAGTTGAGTGTTTAGGCTCCGGTTGGTTTGCTTCGTTGAGTGTTTAGGCTCTAGTTGGTTAGCTTCTTTGAGTGTTTAGGCTCCGGTTGGTTTGCTTCATTGAGTGTTTAGGTTCCGGTTGGTTCGTTTCGTTGAGTGTTTAGGCTCTGGTTGGTTTTCTTCGTTTAGGTTTTAGGCTCCGATTGGTTCGCTTTGTTGATTGTTTAGGCTCCAGTTGGTTTGCTTTGTTTAGTGTTTAGGCTCTGGTTGGATTGCTTCGTTTAGTGTTTAGGCTCCGGTTGGTTTGCTTCGTTGAGTGTTTAGGCTCCGGTTGGTTTGCTTTATTGAGTGTTCAGGCTCCGGTTGGATTGTTTCGTTGAGTGTTTAGGCTCCGGTTGGATTATTTCGTTGAGTGTTTAGGCTCCGGTTTGTTGGCTTCGTTGAGTGTTTAGGCTCCGGTTGGATTATTTCGTTGAGTGTTTAGGCTCCGGTTGGTTCGCTTCGTTGAATGTTTAGGCTCCAGTTGGTTTTCTTCATTGATTGTTTAGGCTCCGGTTGGTTTCGTTGAGTGTTTAGGCTCCGGTTGATTTACTTCGTTGAGTGTTTAGGCTCCGGTTGGATTGTTTCGTTGAGTGTTTAGGCTCCGGTTGGATTGCTTCGTTTAGTGTTTAGGCTCCGGTTGGTTTGCTTCGTTGAGTGTTTAGGCTCCGGTTGGTTTGCTTCGTTGAGTGTTTAGGCTCCGGCTGGTTTCCTTCATTGAGTGTTTAGGTTCCGGTTGGTTCGTTTCGTTGAGTGTTTAGGCTCTGGTTGGTTTGTTTCGTTTAGGTTTTAGGCTCCGATTGGTTCGCTTCGTTGATTGTTTAGGCTCCAGTTGGTTTGCTTTGTTGAGTGTTTAGGCTCTGGTTGGATTTCTTCGTTTAGTGTTTAGGCTCCGGTTGGTTTGCTTCATTGAGTGTTTAGGCTCCGGTTGGTTTGCTTTATTGAGTGTTCAGGCTCCGGTTGGATTGTTTCGTTGAGTGTTTAGGCTCCGGTTGGATTGTTTCGTTGAGTGTTTAGGCTCCGGTTGGTTTGCTTTGTTGAGTGTTTAGGCTCCGGTTGGTTCGCTTCGTTGAATGTTTTGGCTCTGGTTGGTTTACATCGTTGATTGTTTAGGCTCCGGTTGGTTTCGTTGAGTGTTTAGGCTCCGGTTGATTTACTTCGTTGATTGTTTAGGCTCCGGTTGGATTGTTTCGTTGAGTGTTTAGGCTCCGGTTGGATTGCTTCGTTTAGTGTTTAGGCTCCGGTTGCTTTGCTTCGTTGAGTGTTTAGGCTCCTGTTGGTTTGCTTCATTGAGTGTTTAGGTTCCGGTTGGTTCGTTTCGTTGAGTGTTTAGGCTCTGGTTGGTTTGCTTCGTTTAGGTTTTAGGCTCCGATTCGTTCGCTTCGTTGATTGTTTAGGCTCCAGTTGGTTTGCTTTGTTGAGTGTTTAGGCTCCGGTTGGATTATTTCGTTGAGTGTTTAGGCTCCGGTTTGTTGGCTTCGTTGAGTGTTTAGGCTCCGGTTGGATTATTTCGTTGAAGGTTCAGGCTCCGGTTGGTTCGTTTCGTTGAGTGTTTTGGCTTTGGTTGGTTCATTTCGTTGAGTGTTTAGGCTCCGGTTGGTTTGCTTCGTTGATTGTTTAGGCTCCGGTTGGTTTGCTTCGTTGATTGTTTAGGCTCCGGTTGGTTTGCTTCGTTGAGTGTTTAGGCTCCGGTTGGATTATTTCGTTGAGTGTTTAGGCTCCGGTTTGTTGGCTTCATTGAGTGTTTAGGCTCCGGTTGGATTATTTCGTTGAGTGTTCAGGCTCCGGTTGGTTCGTTTCGTTGAGTGTTTTGGCTTTGGTTGGTTCGTTTCGTTGAGTGTTTAGGCTCCGGTTGGTTTGCTTCGTTGAGTGTTTAGGCTCCGGTTGGTTTGCTTCGTTGATTGTTTAGGCTCCGGTTGGTTTGCTTCGTTGAGTGTTTAGGCTCCGGTTGGATTGCTTCGTTTAGTGTTTAGGCTCCTGTTGGTTTGCTTCGTTGAGTGTTTAGGCTCCGGTTGGTTTGCTTCGTTGAGTGTTTAGGCTCCGGTTGGTTAGCTTCGTTGAGTGTTTAGGCTCGGGTTGGTTTGCTTCATTGAGTGTTTAGGTTCCGGTAGGTTCGTTTCGTTGAGTGTTTAGGCTCTGGTTGGTTTGCTTCGTTTAGGTTTTAGGCTCCGATTGGTTCGCCTCGTTGATTGTTTAGGCTCTAGTTGATATTCTTTGTTGAGTGTTTAGGCTCTGGTTGGATTGCTTCGTTTAGTGTTTAGGCTCCGGTTGGTTTGCTTCGTTGAGTGTTTAGGCTCCGGTTGGTTTACTTTATTGAGTGTCCAGGCTCCGGTTGGATTGTTTCGTTGAGTTTTTAGGCTCCGATTGGATTGTTTCGTTGAGTGTTTGGGCTCCGGTTGGTTTGCTTTGTTGAGTGTTTAGGCTCCAGTTGGTTTGCTTCATTGAGTGTTTAGGCTCCGGTTGGTTCGCTTCGTTGAATGTTTAGGCTCCGGTTGGTTTGCTTCGTTGATTGTTTAGGCTCCGGTTGGATTATTTCGTTGAGTGTTTAGGCTCCGGTTGGTTCGCTTCGTTGAATGTTTAGGCTCCGGTTGGTTTGCTTCATTGATTATTTAGGCTCCGGTTGGTTTCGTTGAGTGTTTAGGCTCCGGTTGATTTACTTCGTTGAGTGTTTAGGCTCCGGTTGGATTATTTCGTTGAGTGTTTAGGCTCCGGTTAGATTGCTTCGTTTAGTGTTTAGGCTCCGGTTGGTTTGCTTCGTTGAGTGTTTAGGCTCCGGTTGGATTATTTCGTTGAGTGTTTAGGCTCCGGTTTATTGGCTTCGTTGAGTGTTTAGGCTCCGGTTGGATTATTTCGTTGAGTGTTTAGGCTCCGGTTGGTTCGCTTCGTTGAATGTTTAGGCTCCGGTTGGTTTGCTTCATTGATTATTTAGGCTCCGGTTGGTTTCGTTGAGTGTTTAGGCTCCGGTTGGTTTGCTTCGTTGATTGTTTAGGCTCCGGTTGGTTTGCTTCGTTGAGTGTTTAGGCTCCGGTTGGATTGCTTCGTTTAGTCTTTAGGCTCCTGTTGGTTTGCTTCGTTGAGTGTTTAGGCTCCGGTTGGTTTGCTTCGTTGAGTGTTTAGGCTCCGGTTGGTTAGCTTCGTTGAGTGTTTAGGCTCGGGTTGGTTTGCTTCATTGAGTGTTTAGGTTCCGGTTGGTTCGTTTCGTTGAGTGTTTAGGCTCTGGTTGGTTTGCTTCGTTTAGGTTTTAGGCTCCGATTGGTTCGCCTCGTTGATTGTTTAGGCTCCAGTTGATATTCTTTGTTGAGTGTTTAGCCTCTGGTTGGATTGCTTCGTTTAGTGTTTAGGCTCCGGTTGGTTTGCTTCGTTGAGTGTTTAGGCTCCGGTTGGTTTACTTTATTGAGTGTTCAGGCTCCGGTTGGAATTTTTCGTTGAGTTTTTAGGCTCCGATTAGATTGTTTCGTTGAGTGTTTGGGCTCCGGTTTGTTGGCTTCATTGAGTGTTTAGGCTCCGGTTGGATTATTTCGTTGAGTGTTCAGGCTCCGGTTGGTTCGTTTCGTTGAGTGTTTTGGCTTTGGTTGGTTCGTTTCGTTGAGTGTTTAGGCTCCGGTTGGTTTGCTTCGTTGAGTGTTTAGGCTCCGGTTGGTTTGCTTCGTTGATTGTTTAGGCTCCGGTTGGTTTGCTTCGTTGAGTGTTTAGGCTCCGGTTGGATTGCTTCGTTTAGTGTTTAGGCTCCTGTTGGTTTGCTTCGTTGAGTGTTTAGGCTCCGGTTGGTTTGCTTCGTTGAGTGTTTAGGCTCTGGTTGGTTTGCTTCGTTTAGGTTTTAGGCTCCGATTGGTTCACCTCGTTGATTGTTTAGGCTCCAGTTGATATTCTTTGTTGAGTGTTTAGGCTCTGGTTGGATTGCTTCGTTTAGTGTTTAGGCTCCGGTTGGTTTGCTTCGTTGAGTATTTAGGCTCCGGTTGGTTTACTTTATTGAGTGTTCAGGCTCCGGTTGGATTGTTTCGTTGAGTTTTTAGGCTCCGATTGGATTGTTTCGTTGAGTGTTTGGGCTCCGGTTGGTTTGCTTTATTGAGTGTTTAGGCTCCGGTTGGTTTGCTTCATTGAGTGTTTAGGCTCCGGTTGGTTCGCTTCGTTGAATGTTTAGGCTCCGGTTGGTTTGCTTCGTTGATTGTTTAGGCTCCGGTTGGTTTCGTTGAGTGTTTAGGCTCCGGTTGATTTACTTCGTTGATTGTTTAGGCTCCGGTTGGATTGTTTCGTTTAGTGTTTAGGGTCCGGTTGGATTGCTTCGTTTAGTGTTTAGGCTCCGGTTGCTTTGCTTCGTTGAGTGTTTAGGCTCCTGTTGGTTTGCTTCATTGAGTGTTTAGGTTCCGGTTGGTTCGTTTCGTTGAGTGTTTAGGCTCTGGTTGTTTTGCTTCGTTTAGGTTTTAGGCTCCGATTGGTTCGCTTCGTTGATTGTTTAGGCTCCAGTTGGTTTGCTTTGTTGAGTGTTTAGGCTCCGGTTGGATTATTTCGTTGAGTGTTTAGGCTCCGGTTTGTTGGCTTCGTTGAGTGTTTAGGCCCCGGTTGGATTATTTCGTTGAGTGTTCAGGCTCTGGTTGGTTCGATTCGTTGAGTGTTTTGGCTTTGGTTGGTTCGTTTCGTTGAGTGTTTAGGCTCCGGTTGGTTTGCTTCGTTGAGTGTTTAGGCTCCGGTTGGTTTGCTTCGTTGATTGTTTAGGCTCCGGTTGGTTTGCTTCGTTGAGTGTTTAGGCTCCGGTTGGATTATTTCGTTGAGTGTTTAGGCTCCGGTTTGTTGGCTTCATTGAGTGTTTAGGCTCCGGTTGGATTATTTCGTTGAGTGTTCAGGCTCCGGTTGGTTCGTTTCGTTGAGTGTTTTGGCTTTGGTTGGTTCGTTTCGTTGAGTGTTTAGGCTCCGGTTGGTTTGCTTCGTTAAGTGTTTAGGCTCCGGTTGGTTTGCTTCGTTGATTGTTTAGGCTCCGGTTGGTTTGCTTGTTGAGTGTTTAGGCTCCGGTTGGATTGCTTCGTTTAGTGTTTAGGCTCCTGTTGGTTTGCTTCGTTGAGTGTTTAGGCTCCGGTTGGTTTGCTTCGTTGAGTGTTTAGGCTCCGGTTGGTTAGCTTCGTTGAGTGTTTAGGCTCGGGTTGGTTTGCTTCATTGAGTGTTTAGGTTCCGGTTGGTTCGTTTCGTTGAGTGTTTAGGCTCTGGTTGGTTTGCTTCGTTTAGGTTTTAGGCTCCGATTGGTTCGCCTCGTTGATTGTTTAGGCTCCAGTTGGTTTGCTTTGTTGAGTGTTTAGGCTCTGGTTGGATTGCTTCGTTTAGTGTTTAGGCTCCGGTTGGTTTGCTTCATTGAGTGTTTAGGCTCCGGTTGGTTTACTTTATTGAGTGTTCAGGCTCCGGTTGGATTGTTTCGTTGAGTTTTTAGGCTCAAGTTGGATTGTTTCGTTGAGTGTTTGGGCTCCGGTTGGTTTGCTTTGTTGAGTGTTTAGGCTCCGGTTGGTTTGCTTCATTGAGTGTTTAGGCTCCGGTTGGTTCGCTTCGTTGAATGTTTAGGCTCCGGTTGGTTTGCTTCGTTGATTGTTTAGGCTCCGGTTGGTTTCGTTGAGTTTTTAGGCTCCGGTGGATTTACTTCGTTGAGTGTTTAGGCTCCGGTTGGATTGTTTCGTTGAGTGTTTAGGCTCTGGTTGGATTGCTTCTTTTAGTGTTTAGGCTCCGGTTGGTTTGCTTCATTGAGTGTTTAGGCTCCGCTTGGTTTGCTTCGTTGAGTGATTAGGGTCTAGTTGGTTAGCTTCGTTGAGTGTTTAGGCTCCGGTTGGTTTGCTTCATTGAGTGTTTAGGCTCCGGTTGGTTCGTTTCGTTGAGTGTTTAGGCTCGGTTGGTTTGCTTCGTTTAGGTTTTAGGCTCCGATTGGTTCGCTTTGTTGATTGTTTAGGCTCCAGTTGGTTTGCTTTGTTGAGTGTTTAGGCTCTGGTTGGATTGCTTCGTTTAGTGTTTAGGCTCCGGTTGGTTTGCTTCGTTGAGTGTTTCGGCTCCGGTTCGTTTGCTTTATTGAGTGTTCAGGCTCCGGTTGGATTGTTTCGTTGAGTGTTTAGGCTCCGGTTGGATTGTTTCGTTGACTGTTTAGGCTCCGGTTGGTTTGCTTTGTTGAGTGTTTAGGCTCCGGTTGGTTTGCTTCATTGAGTGTTTAGGTTCCGGTTGGTTCGCTTCGTTGAATGTTTTGGGTCCGGTTGGTTTACTTCGTTGATTGTTTAGGCTCCGGTTGGTTAGCTTCGTTGAGTGTTTAGGCTCCGGTTGATTTACTTCGTTGAGTGTTTAGGCTCCGGTTGGATTGTTTCGTTGAGAGTTTAGGCTCCGGTTGGATTGCTTCGTTTAGTGTTTAGGCTCCGGTTGGTTTGCTTCGTTGAGTGTTTAGGTTCCTGTTGGTTTGCTTCATTGAGTGTTTAGGTTCCGGTTGGTTTCGTTAAGTGTTTAGGCTCCGGTTGGTTTGCTTCGTTGAGTGTTTAGGCTCCGGTTGGTTTGCTTCGTTGATTGTTTAGGCTCCGGTTCGTTTGCTTCGTTGAGTGTTTATGCTCCGGTTGGATTGCTTCGTTTAGTGTTTAGGCTCCGGTTGGTTTGCTTCGTTGAGTGTTTAGGCTCCATTTGGTTAGCTTCGTTGAGTGTTTAGGCTCTGGTTGGTTTGCTTCATTGAGTGTTTAGGTTCCGGTTGGTTCGTTTCGTTGAGTGTTTAGCCTCTGGTTGGTTTGCTTCGTTTAGGTTTTAGGCTCCGATTGGTTCGCTTCGTTGATTGTTTAGGCTCCAGTTGGTTTGCTTTGTTGAGTGTTTAGGCTCCAGTTGGATTTCTTTGTTTAGTGTTTAGGCTCCGTTGGTTTTCTTCGTTGAGTGTTTAGGCTCCGGTTAGTTTGCTTTATTGAGTGTTCTGGCTCCGGTTGGATTGTTTTGTCGAGTGTTTAGGCTCCGGTTGGTTTGCTTCATTGAGTGTTTAGGCTCCGGTTGGTTTGCTTCGTTGAATGTTTAGGCTCCGGTTGGTTTGCTTCGTTGATTGTTTAGGCTCCGGTCGGTTTCGTTGAGTATTTAGGCTCCGGCTGATTTACTTCGTTGAGTGTTTAGGCTCCGGTTGGATTGTTTCGTTGAGTGTTTAGGCTCCGGTTGGATTGCTTCGTTTAGTGTTTAGGCTCCGGTTGGTTTGCTTCGTTGAGTGTTTAGGCTCCGGTTCGTTTGCTTCGTTGAGTGTTTAGGCTCCGGTTGGATTGCTTCGTTTAGTGTTTAGGCTTCGGTTGGCTTGCTTCGTTGAGTGTTTAGGCTCCAGTTGGTTAGCTTCGTTGAGTGTTTAGGCTCTGGTTGGTTTGCTTCATTGAGTGTTTAGGTTCCGGTTGGTTCGTTTCGTTGAGTGTTTAGCCTCTGGTTGGTTTGCTTCGTTTAGGTTTTAGGCTCCGATTGGTTCGCTTCGTTGATTGTTTAGGCTCCAGTTGGTTTGCTTTGTTGAGTATTTAGGCTCCAGTTGGATTTCTTTGTTTAGTGTTTAGGCTCCGTTGGTTTTCTTCGTTGAGTGTTTAGGCTCCGGTTGGTTTGCTTTATTGAGTGTTCAGGCTCCGGTTGGATTGTTTTGTTGAGTGTTTAGGCTCCGGTTGGTTTGCTTCATTGAGTGTTTAGGCTCCGGTTGGTTTGCTTCGTTGAATGTTTAGGCTCTGGTTGGTTTGCTTCGTTGATTGTTTAGGCTCCGGTCGGTTTCGTTGAGTATTTAGGCTCCGGCTGATTTACTTCGTTGAGTGTTTAGGCTCCGGTTGGATTGTTTCGTTGAGTGTTTAGGCTCCGGTTGGATTGCTTCGTTTAGTGTTTAGGCTCCGGTTGGTTTGCTTCGTTGAGTGTTTAGGCTCCGGTTGGTTTGCTTCGTTGAGTGTTTAGGCTCTAGTTGGTTAGCTTCGTTGAGTGTTTAGGCTCCGGTTGGTTTGCTTCATTGAGTGTTTAGGTTCCGGTTGGTTCGTTTCGTTGAGTATTTAGGCTCTGGTTGGTTTGCTTCGTTTAGGTTTTAGGCTCCGATTGGTTCACTTCGTTGATTGTTTAGGCTCCAGTTGGTTTGCTTTGTTGAGTGTTTAGGCTCTGGTTGGATTGCTTCGTTTAGTGTTTAGGCTCCGGTTGGTTTGCTTCGTTGATCGTTTCGGCTCCGGTTGGTTTGCTTTATTGAGTGTTCAGGCTCCGGTTGGATTGTTTCGTTGAGTGTTTAGGCTCCGGTTGGATTGTTTCGTTGAGTGTTTAGGCTCCGGTTGGTTTGCTTTGTTGAGTGTTTAGGCTCCGGTTGGTTTGCTTCGTGGAGTGTTTAGGTTCCGGTTGGTTCGCTTCGTTGAATGTTTTGGCTCCAGTTGGTTTACTTCGTTGATTGTTTAGACTCCGGTTGGTTAGCTTCGTTGGGTGTTTAGGCTCCGGTTGATTTACTTCGTTGAGTGTTTAGGCTCCGGTTGGATTGTTTCGTTGAGAGTTTAGGCTCCGGTTGGATTGCTTCGTTTAGTGTTTAGGCTCGGTTGGTTTGCTTCGTTTAGGTTTTAGGCTCCGATTGGTTCGCTTTGTTGATTGTTTAGGCTCCAGTTGGTTTGCTTTGTTGAGTGTTTAGGCTCTGGTTGGATTGCTTCGTTTAGTGTTTAGGCTCCGGTTGGTTTGCTTCGTTGAGTGTTTCGGCTCCGGTTCGTTTGCTTTATTGAGTGTTCAGGCTCCGGTTGGATTGTTTCGTTGAGTGTTTAGGCTCCGGTTGGATTGTTTCGTTGACTGTTTAGGCTCCGGTTGGTTTGCTTTGTTGAGTGTTTAGGCTCCGGTTGGTTTGCTTCATTGAGTGTTTAGGTTCCGGTTGGTTCGCTTCGTTGAATGTTTTGGGTCCGGTTGGTTTACTTCGTTGATTGTTTAGGCTCCGGTTGGTTAGCTTCGTTGAGTGTTTAGGCTCCGGTTGATTTACTTCGTTGAGTGTTTAGGCTCCGGTTGGATTGTTTCGTTGAGAGTTTAGGCTCCGGTTGGATTGCTTCGTTTAGTGTTTAGGCTCCGGTTGGTTTGCTTCGTTGAGTGTTTAGGTTCCTGTTGGTTTGCTTCATTGAGTGTTTAGGTTCCGGTTGGTTTCGTTAAGTGTTTAGGCTCCGGTTGGTTTGCTTCGTTGAGTGTTTAGGCTCCGGTTGGTTTGCTTCGTTGATTGTTTAGGCTCCGGTTCGTTTGCTTCGTTGAGTGTTTAGGCTCCGGTTGGATTGCTTCGTTTAGTGTTTAGGCTCCGGTTGGTTTGCTTCGTTGAGTGTTTAGGCTCCAGTTGGTTAGCTTCGTTGAGTGTTTAGGCTCTGGTTGGTTTGCTTCATTGAGTGTTTAGGTTCCGGTTGGTTCGTTTCGTTGAGTGTTTAGCCTCTGGTTGGTTTGCTTCGTTTAGGTTTTAGGCTCCGATTGGTTCGCTTCGTTGATTGCTTAGGATCCAGTTGGTTTGCTTTGTTGAGTGTTTAGGCTCCAGTTGGATTTCTTTGTTTAGTGTTTAGGCTCCGTTGGTTTTCTTCGTTGAGTGTTTAGGCTCCGGTTGGTTTGCTTTATTGAGTGTTCTGGCTCCGGTTGGATTGTTTTGTTGAGTGTTTAGGCTCCGGTTGGTTTGCTTCATTGAGTGTTTAGGCTCCGGTTGGTTTGCTTCGTTGAATGTTTAGGCTCCGGTTGGTTTGCTTCGTTGATTGTTTAGGCTCCGGTCGGTTTCGTTGAGTATTTAGGCTCCGGCTGATTTACTTCGTTGAGTGTTTAGGCTCCGGTTGGATTGTTTCGTTGAGTGTTTAGGCTCCGGTTGGATTGCTTCGTTTAGTGTTTAGGCTCCGGTTGGTTTGCTTCGTTGAGTGTTTAGGCTCCGGTTCGTTTGCTTCGTTGAGTGTTTAGGCTCCGGTTGGATTGCTTCGTTTAGTGTTTAGGCTTCGGTTGGCTTGCTTCGTTGAGTGTTTAGGCTCCAGTTGGTTAGCTTCGTTGAGTGTTTAGGCTCTGGTTGGTTTGCTTCATTGAGTGTTTAGGTTCCAGTTGGTTCGTTTCGTTGAGTGTTTAGCCTCTGGTTGGTTTGCTTCGTTTAGGTTTTAGGCTCCGATTGGTTCGCTTCGTTGATTGTTTAGGCTCCAGTTGGTTTGCTTTGTTGAGTATTTAGGCTCCAGTTGGATTTCTTTGTTTAGTGTTTAGGCTCCGTTGGTTTTCTTCGTTGAGTGTTTAGGCTCCGGTTGGTTTGCTTTATTGAGTGTTCAGGCTCCGGTTGGATTGTTTTGTTGAGTGTTTAGGCTCCGGTTGGTTTGCTTCATTGAGTGTTTAGGCTCCGGTTGGTTTGCTTCGTTGAATGTTTAGGCTCTGGTTGGTTTGCTTCGTTGATTGTTTAGGCTCCGGTCGGTTTCGTTGAGTATTTAGGCTCCGGCTGATTTACTTCGTTGAGTGTTTAGGCTCCGGTTGGATTGTTTCGTTGAGTGTTTAGGCTCCGGTTGGATTGCTTCGTTTAGTGTTTAGGCTCCGGTTGGTTTGCTTCGTTGAGTGTTTAGGCTCCGGTTGGTTTGCTTCGTTGAGTGTTTAGGCTCTAGTTGGTTAGCTTCGTTGAGTGTTTAGGCTCCGGTTGGTTTGCTTCATTGAGTGTTTAGGTTCCGGTTGGTTCGTTTCGTTGAGTATTTAGGCTCTGGTTGATTTGCTTCGTTTAGGTTTTAGGCTCCGATTGGTTCACTTCGTTGATTGTTTAGGCTCCAGTTGGTTTGCTTTGTTGAGTGTTTAGGCTCTGGTTGGATTGCTTCGTTTAGTGTTTAGGCTCCGGTTGGTTTGCTTCGTTGAGCGTTTCGGCTCCGGTTGGTTTGCTTTATTGAGTGTTCAGGCTCCGGTTGGATTGTTTCGTTGAGTGTTTAGGCTCCGGTTGGATTGTTTCGTTGAGTGTTTAGGCTCCGGTTGGTTTGCTTTGTTGAGTGTTTAGGCTCCGGTTGGTTTGCTTCGTGGAGTGTTTAGGTTCCGGTTGGTTCGCTTCGTTGAATGTTTTGGCTCCAGTTGGTTTACTTCGTTGATTGTTTAGACTCCGGTTGGTTAGCTTCGTTGGGTGTTTAGGCTCCGGTTGATTTACTTCGTTGAGTGTTTAGGCTCCGGTTGGATTGTTTCGTTGAGAGTTTAGGCTCCGGTTGGATTGCTTCGTTTAGTGTTTAGGCTCGGTTGGTTTGCTTCGTTTAGGTTTTAGGCTCCGATTGGTTCGCTTTGTTGATTGTTTAGGCTCCAGTTGGTTTGCTTTGTTGAGTGTTTAGGCTCTGGTTGGATTGCTTCGTTTAGTGTTTAGGCTCCGGTTGGTTTGCTTCGTTGAGTGTTTCGGCTCCGGTTCGTTTGCTTTATTGAGTGTTCAGGCTCCGGTTGGATTGTTTCGTTGAGTGTTTAGGCTCCGGTTGGATTGTTTCGTTGACTGTTTAGGCTCCGGTTGGTTTGCTTTGTTGAGTGTTTAGGCTCCGGTTGGTTTGCTTCATTGAGTGTTTAGGTTCCGGTTGGTTCGCTTCGTTGAATGTTTTGGGTCCGGTTGGTTTACTTCGTTGATTGTTTAGGCTCCGGTTGGTTAGCTTCGTTGAGTGTTTAGGCTCCGGTTGATTTACTTCGTTGAGTGTTTAGGCTCCGGTTGGATTGTTTCGTTGAGAGTTTAGGCTCCGGTTGGATTGCTTCGTTTAGTGTTTAGGCTCCGGTTGGTTTGCTTCGTTGAGTGTTTAGGTTCCTGTTGGTTTGCTTCATTGAGTGTTTAGGTTCCGGTTGGTTTCGTTAAGTGTTTAGGCTCCGGTTGGTTTGCTTCGTTGAGTGTTTAGGCTCCGGTTGGTTTGCTTCGTTGATTGTTTAGGCTCCGGTTCGTTTGCTTCGTTGAGTGTTTAGGCTCCGGTTGGATTGCTTCGTTTAGTGTTTAGGCTCCGGTTGGTTTGCTTCGTTGAGTGTTTAGGCTCCAGTTGGTTAGCTTCGTTGAGTGTTTAGGCTCTGGTTGGTTTGCTTCGTTTAGGTTTTAGGCTCCGATTGGTTCGCTTCGTTGATTGCTTAGGATCCAGTTGGTTTGCTTTGTTGAGTGTTTAGGCTCCAGTTGGATTTCTTTGTTTAGTGTTTAGGCTCCGTTGGTTTTCTTCGTTGAGTGTTTAGGCTCCGGTTGGTTTGCTTTATTGAGTGTTCTGGCTCCGGTTGGATTGTTTTGTTGAGTGTTTAGGCTCCGGTTGGTTTGCTTCATTGAGTGTTTAGGCTCCGGTTGGTTTGCTTCGTTGAATGTTTAGGCTCCGGTTGGTTTGCTTCGTTGATTGTTTAGGCTCCGGTCGGTTTCGTTGAGTATTTAGGCTCCGGCTGATTTACTTCGTTGAGTGTTTAGGCTCCGGTTGGATTGTTTCGTTGAGTGTTTAGGCTCCGGTTGGATTGCTTTGTTTAGTGTTTAGGCTCCGGTTGGTTTGCTTCGTTGAGTGTTTAGGCTCCGGTTCGTTTGCTTCGTTGAGTGTTTAGGCTCCGGTTGGATTGCTTCGTTTAGTGTTTAGGCTCCGGTTGGTTTGCTTCGTTGAGTGTTTAGGCTCCAGTTGGTTAGCTTCGTTGAGTGTTTAGGCTCTGGTTGGTTTGCTTCATTGAGTGTTTAGGTTCCGGTTGGTTCGTTTCGTTGAGTGTTTAGCCTCTGGTTGGTTTGCTTCGTTTAGGTTTTAGGCTCCGATTGGTTCGCTTCGTTGATTGTTTAGGCTCCAGTTGGTTTGCTTTGTTGAGTGTTTAGGCTCCAGTTGGATTTCTTTGTTTAGTGTTTAGGCTCCGTTGGTTTTCTTCGTTGAGTGTTTAGGCTCCGGTTGGTTTGCTTTATTGAGTGTTCAGGCTCCGGTTGGATTGTTTTGTTGAGTGTTTAGGCTCTGGTTGGTTTGCTTCATTGAGTGTTTAGGCTCCGGTTGGTTTGCTTCGTTGAATGTTTAGGCTCCGGTTGGTTTGCTTCGTTGATTGTTTAGGCTCCGGTCGGTTTCGTTGAGTATTTAGGCTCCGGCTGATTTACTTCGTTGAGTGTTTAGGCTCCGGTTGGATTGTTTCGTTGAGTGTTTAGGCTCCGGTTGGATTGCTTCGTTTAGTGTTTAGGCTCCGGTTGGTTTGCTTCGTTGAGTGTTTAGGCTCCGGTTCGTTTGCTTCGTTGAGTGTTTAGGCTCCGGTTGGATTGCTTCGTTTAGTGTTTAGGCTCCGGTTGGTTTGCTTCGTTGAGTGTTTAGGCTCCAGTTGGTTAGCTTCGTTGAGTGTTTAGGCTCTGGTTGGTTTGCTTCATTGAGTGTTTAGGTTCCGGTTGGTTCGTTTCGTTGAGTGTTTAGCCTCTGGTTGGTTTGCTTCGTTTAGGTTTTAGGCTCCGATTGGTTCGCTTCGTTGATTGTTTAGGCTCCAGTTGGTTTGCTTTGTTGAGTGTTTAGGCTCCAGTTGGATTTCTTTGTTTAGTGTTTAGGCTCCGTTGGTTTTCTTCGTTGAGTGTTTAGGCTCCGGTTGGTTTGCTTTATTGAGTGTTCAGGCTCCGGTTGGATTGTTTTGTTGAGTGTTTAGGCTCTGGTTGGTTTGCTTCATTGAGTGTTTAGGCTCCGGTTGGTTTGCTTCGTTGAATGTTTAGGCTCCGGTTGGTTTGCTTCGTTGATTGTTTAGGCTCCGGTCGGTTTCGTTGAGTATTTAGGCTCCGGCTGATTTACTTCGTTGAGTGTTTAGGCTCCGGTTGGATTGTTTCGTTGAGTGTTTAGGCTCCGGTTGGATTGCTTCGTTTAGTGTTTAGGCTCCGGTTGGTTTGCTTCGTTGAGTGTTTAGGCTCCGGTTGGTTTGCTTCGTTGAGTGTTTAGGCTCTAGTTGGTTAGCTTCGTTGAGTGTTTAGGCTCCGGTTGGTTTGCTTCATTGAGTGTTTAGGTTCTGGCTGGTTCGTTTCGTTGAGTATTTAGGCTCTGGTTGGTTTGCTTCGTTTAGGTTTTAGGCTCCTATTGGTTCACTTCGTTGATTGTTTAGGCTCTAGTTGGTTTGCTTTGTTGAGTGTTTAGGCTCTGGTTGGATTGCTTCGTTTAGTGTTTAGGCTCCGGTTGGTTTGCTTCGTTAAGCGTTTCGGCTCCGGTTGGTTTGCTTTATTGAGTGTTCAGGCTCCGGTTGGATTGTTTCGTTGAGTGTTTAGGCTCCGGTTGGATTGTTTCGTTGAGTGTTTAGGCTCCGGTTGGTTTGCTTTGTTGAGTGTTTAGGCTCCGGTTGGTTTGCTTCGTGGAGTGTTTAGGTTTTGGTTGGTTCGCTTCGTTGAATGTTTTGGCTCCGGTTGGTTTACTTCGTTGATTGTTTAGACTCCGGTTGGTTAGCTTCGTTGGGTGTTTAGGCTCCGGTTGATTTACTTCGTTGAGTGTTTAGGCTCCGGTTGGATTGTTTTGTTGAGAGTTTAGGCTCCGGTTGGATTGCTTCGTTTAGTGTTTAGGCTCCGGTTGGTTTGCTTCGTTGAGTGTTTAGGCTCCTGTTGGTTTGCTTCATTGAGTGTTTAGGTTCCGGTTGGTTTCGTTAAGTGTTTAGGCTCCGGTTGGTTTGCTTCGTTGAGTGTTTAGGCTCCGTTTGGATTGTTTCGTTGAGTGTTTAGGCTCCGGTTTGTTGGCTTCGTTGAGTGTTTAGGCTCCGGTTGGATTATTTTGCTGAGTGTTCAGGCTCCGGTTGGTTCGTTTCGTTGAGTGTTTTGGCTTTGGTTGGTTCGTTTCGTTGAGTGTTTAGGCTCCGGTTGGTTTGCTTCGTTGAGTGTTTAGGCTCCGGTTGGTTTGCTTCGTTGATTGTTTAGGCTCCAGTTGGTTTGCTTCGTTGAGTGTTTAGGCTCCGGTTGGATTGCTTCGTTTAGTGTTTAGGCCCCAGTTGGTTTGCTTCGTTGAGTGTTTAGGCTCCGGTTGGTTAGCTTCGTTGAGTGTTTAGGCTCTAGTTGGTTTGCTTCATTGAGTGTTTAGGTTCCGGTTGGTTCGTTTCGTTGAGTGTTTAGCCTCTGGTTGGTTTGTTTCGTTTAGGTTTTAGGCTCCGATTGTTTCGCTTCGTTGATTGTTTAGGCTCCAGTTGGTTTACTTTGTTGAGTGTTTAGGCTCCAGTTGGATTGCTTTGTTTAGTGCTTAGGCTCCGTTGGTTTTCTTTGTTGAGTGTTTAGGCTCCGGTTTGTTGGCTTCGTTGAGTGTTTAGGCTCCGGTTGGATTATTTCGTTGAGTGTTCAGGCTCCGGTTGGTTCGTTTCGTTGAGTGTTTTGGATTTGGTTGGTTCGTTTCGTTTAGTGTTTAGGCTCCGGTTGGTTTGCTTCGTTGAGTGTTTAGGCTCTGGTTGGTTTGCTTCGTTGATTGTTTAGGCTCCGGTTGGTTTGCTTCGTTGAGTGTTTAGGCTCCAGTTGGATTGCTTCGTTTAGTGTTTAGGCTCTGGTTGGTTTGCTTAGTTGAGTGTTTAGGCTCCGGTTGGTTTGCTTCATCGAGTGTTTAGGTTCCGGTTGGTTCGTTTCGTTGAGTGTTTAGGCTCTGGTTGGTTTGCTTCGTTTAGGTTTTAGGCTCCGATTGGTTCGCTTCGTTGATTGTTTAGGCTCCAGTTGGTTTGCTTTGTTGAGTGTTTAGGCTCCGGTTGGTTTGCTTCATTGAGTGTTTAGGCTCCGGTTGGTTTGCTTCGTTGAATGTTTAGACTCCGGTTGGTTTGCTTCGTTGATTGTTTAGGCTCCGGTTGGTTTCGTTGAGTATTTAGGCTCCGGTTGATTTACTTCGTTGAGTGTTTAGGCTCCTGTTGGATTGTTTCGTTGAGTGTTTAGGCTCCGGTTGGATTGCTTCGTTTAGTGTTTAGGCTCCGGTTGGTTTGCCTCGTTGAGTGTTTAGGCTCCGGTTGGTTTGCTTCGTTGAGTGTTTAGGCTCTAGTTGGTTAGCTTCGTTGAGTGTTTAGGCTCCAATTGGTTTGCTTCATTGAGAGTTTAGGTTCCGGTTGATTCGTTTCGTTGAGTGTTTAGGCTCTGGTTGGTTTGTTTCGTTTAGGTTTTAGGCTCCGATTGGTTTGCTTCGTTGATTGTTTAGGCTCCAGTTGGTTTGCTTTGTTGAGTGTTTAGGCTCTGGTTGGATTTCTTCGTTTAGTGTTTAGGCTCCGGTTGGTTTGCTTCATTGAGTGTTTAGGCTCCGGTTGGTTTGCTTTATTGAGTGTTCAGGCTCCGGTTGGATTGTTTCGTTGAGTGTTTAGGCTCCGGTTGGATTGTTTCGTTGAGTGTTTAGGCTCCGGTTGGTTTGCTTTGTTGAGTGTTTAGGCTCCGGTTGGTTTGCTTCGTTGAGTGTTTAGGTTCCGGTTGGTTCGCTTCGTTTAATGTTTTGGCTCCGGTTGGTTTACTTCGTTGATTGTTTAGGCTCCGGTTGGTTTCGTTGAGTGTTTAGGCTCCGGTTGATTTAATTCGTTGATTGTTTAGGCTCCGGTTGTATTGTTTCGTTGAGTGTTTAGGCTCTGGTTGGATTGCTTCGTTTAGTGTTTAGGCTCCGGTTGGTTTGCTTCGTTGAGCGTTTCGGCTCCGGTTGGTTTGCTTTATTGAGTGTTCAGGCTCCGGTTGGATTGTTTCGTTGAGTGTTTAGGCTCCGGTTGGATTGTTTCGTTTAGTGTTTAGGCTCCGGTTGGTTTGCTTTGTTGAGTGTTTAGGCTCCGGTTGGTTTGCTTCGTGGAGTGTTTAGGTTCCGGTTGGTTCGCTTCGTTGAATGTTTTGGCTCCGGTTGGTTTACTTCGTTGATTGTTTAGACTCCGGTTGGTTAGCTTCGTTGGGTGTTTAGGCTCCGGTTGATTTACTTCGTTGAGTGTTTAGGCTCCGGTTGGATTGTTTCGTTGAGAGTTTAGGCTCCGGTTGGATTGCTTCGTTTAGTGTTTAGGCTCCGGTTGGTTTGCTTCGTTGAGTGTTTAGGCTCCTGTTGGTTTGCTTCATTGAGTGTTTAGGTTCCGGTTGGTTTCGTTAAGTGTTTAGGCTCCGGTTGGTTTGCTTCGTTGAGTGTTTAGGCTCCGTTTGGATTGTTTCGTTGAGTTTTTAGGCTCCGGTTTGTTGGCTTCGTTGAGTGTTTAGGCTCCGGTTGGATTATTTTGTTGAGTGTTCAGGCTCCGGTTGGTTCGTTTCGTTGAGTGTTTTGGCTTTGGTTGGTTCGTTTCGTTGAGTGTTTTGGCTTTGGTTGGTTCGTTTTTGCTTCGTTGATTGTTTAGGCTCCGGTTGGTTTGCTTCGTTGAGTGTTTAGGCTCCGGTTGGTTTGCTTCGTTGATTGTTTAGGCTCCAGTTGGTTTGCTTCGTTGAGTGTTTAGGCTCCGGTTGGATTGCTTCGTTTAGTGTTTAGGCTCCAGTTGGTTTGCTTCGTTGAGTGTTTAGGCTCCGGTTGGTTAGCTTCGTTGAGTGTTTAGGCTCTAGTTGGTTTGCTTCATTGAGTGTTTAGGTTCCGGTTGGTTCGTTTCGTTGAGTGTTTAGCCTCTGGTTGGTTTGCTTCGTTTAGGTTTTAGGCTCCGATTGGTTCGCTTCGTTGATTGTTTAGGCTCCAGTTGGTTTACTTTGTTGAATGTTTAGGCTCCAGTTGGATTGCTTTGTTTAGTGCTTAGGCTCCGTTGGTTTTCTTCGTTGAGTGTTTAGGCTCCGGTTTTTTGGCTTCGTTGAGTGTTTAGGTTCCGGTTGGATTATTTCGTTGAGTGTTCAGGCTCCGGTTGGTTCGTTTCGTTGAGTGTTTTGGCTTTGGTTGGTTCGTTTCGTTTAGTGTTTAGGCTCCGGTTGGTTTGCTTCGTTGAGTGTTTAGGCTCCGGTTGGTTTGCTTCGTTGAGTGTTTAGGCTCCAGTTGGATTGCTTCGTTTAGTGTTTAGGCTCTGGTTGGTTTGCTTAGTTGAGTGTTTAGGCTCCGGTTGGTTTGCTTCATCGAGTGTTTAGGTTCCGGTTGGTTCGTTTCGTTGAGTGTTTAGGCTCTGGTTGGTTTGCTTCGTTTAGGTTTTAGGCTCCGATTGGTTCGCTTCGTTGATTGTTTAGGCTCCAGTTGGTTTGCTTTGTTGAGTGTTTAGGCTCCGGTTGGTTTGCTTCATTGAGTGTTTAGGCTCCGGTTGGTTTGCTTCGTTGAATGTTTAGACTCCGGTTGGTTTGTTTCGTTGATTGTTTAGGCTCCGGTTGGTTTCGTTGAGTATTTAGGCTCCGGTTGATTTACTTCGTTGAGTGTTTAGGCTCCTGTTGGATTGTTTCGTTGAGTGTTTAGGCTCCGGTTGGATTGCTTCGTTTAGTGTTTAGGCTCCGGTTGGTTTGCCTCGTTGAGTGTTTAGGCTCCGGTTGGTTTGCTTCGTTGAGTGTTTAGGCTCTAGTTGGTTAGCTTCGTTGAGTGTTTAGGCTCCGGTTGGTTTGCTTCATTGAGTGTTTAGGTTCCGGTTGGTTCGTTTCGTTGAGTGTTTAGCCTCTGGTTGGTTTGCTTCGTTTAGGTTTTAGGCTCCGATTGGTTCGCTTCGTTGATTGTTTAGGCTCCAGTTGGTTTACTTTGTTGAGTGTTTAGGCTCCAGTTGGATTGCTTTGTTTAGTGCTTAGGCTCCGTTGGTTTTCTTCGTTGAGTGTTTAGGCTCCGGTTTTTTGGCTTCGTTGAGTGTTTAGGCTCCGGTTGGATTATTTCGTTGAGTGTTCAGGCTCCGGTTGGTTCGTTTCGTTGAGTGTTTTGGCTTTGGTTGGTTCGTTTCGTTTAGTGTTTAGGCTCCGGTTGGTTTGCTTCGTTGAGTGTTTAGGCTCTGGTTGGTTTGCTTCGTTGATTGTTTAGGCTCCGGTTGGTTTGCTTCGTTGAGTGTTTAGGCTCCAGTTGGATTGCTTCGTTTAGTGTTTAGGCTCTGGTTGGTTTGCTTAGTTGAGTGTTTAGGCTCCGGTTGGTTTGCTTCATCGAGTGTTTAGGTTCCGGTTGGTTCGTTTCGTTGAGTGTTTAGGCTCTGGTTGGTTTTCTTCGTTTAGGTTTTAGGCTCCGATTGGTTCGCTTCGTTGATTGTTTAGGCTCCAGTTGGTTTGCTTTGTTGAGTGTTTAGGCTCCGGTTGGTTTGCTTCATTGAGTGTTTAGGCTCCGGTTGGTTTGCTTCGTTGAATGTTTAGACTCCGGTTGGTTTGCTTCGTTGATTGTTTAGGCTCCGGTTGGTTTCGTTGAGTATTTAGGCTCCGGTTGATTTACTTCGTTGAGTGTTTAGGCTCCTGTTGGATTGTTTCGTTGAGTGTTTAGGCTCCGGTTGGATTGCTTCGTTTAGTGTTTAGGCTCCGGTTGGTTTGCCTCGTTGAGTGTTTAGGCTCCGGTTGGTTTGCTTCGTTGAGTGTTTAGGCTCTAGTTGGTTAGCTTCGTTGAGTGTTTAGGCTCCGGTTGGTTTGCTTCATTGAGTGTTTAGGTTCCGGTTGGTTCGTTTCGTTGAGTGTTTAGGCTCTGGTTGGTTTGTTTCGTTTAGGTTTTAGGCTCTGATTGGTTCGCTTCGTTGATTGTTTAGGCTCCAGTTGGTTTGCTTTGTTGAGTGTTTAGGCTCTGGTTGGATTTCTTCGTTTAGTGTTTAGGCTCCGGTTGGTTTGCTTCATTGAGTGTTTAGGCTCCGGTTGGTTTGCTTTATTGTGTGTTCAGGCTCCGGTTGGATTGTTTCATTGAGTGTTTAGGCTCCGGTTGGATTGTTTCGTTGAGTGTTTAGGCTCCGGTTGGTTTGCTTTGTTGAGTGTTTAGGCTCCGGTTGGTTTGCTTCGTTGAGTGTTTAGGTTCCGGTTGGTTCGCTTCGTTGAATGTTTTGGCTCCGGTTGGTATACTTCGTTGATTGTTTAGGCTCCGGTTGGTTTCGTTGAGTGTTTAGGCTCCGGTTGATTTACTTCGTTGATTGTTTAGGCTCCGGTTGGATTGTTTCGTTGAGTGTTTAGGCTCCGGTTGGATTGCTTCGTTTAGTGTTTAGGCTCCGGTTGCTTTGCTTCGTTGAGTGTTTAGGCTCCTGTTGGTTTGCTTCATTGAGTGTTTAGGTTCCGGTTGGTTCGTTTCGTTGAGTGTTTAGGCTCTGGTTGGTTTGCTTCGTTTAGGTTTTAGGCTCCGATTGGTTCGCTTCGTTGATTGTTTAGGCTCCAGTTGGTTTGCTTTGTTGAGTGTTTAGGCTCCGGTTGGATTATTTTGTTGAGTGTTTAGGCTCCGGTTTGTTGGCTTCGTTGAGTGTTTAGGCTCCGGTTGGATTATTTCGTTGAGTGTTCAGGCTCCGGTTGGTTCGTTTCGTTGAGTGTTTTGGCTTTGGTTGGTTCGTTTCGTTGAGTGTTTAGGCTCCGGTTGGTTTGCTCCGTTGAGTTTTTAGGCTCCGGTTGGTTTGCTTCGTTGATTGTTTAGGCTCCGGTTGGTTTGCTTCGTTGAGTGTTTAGGCTCCGGTTGGATTATTTCGTTGAGTGTTTAGGCTCCGGTTTGTTGGCTTCATTGAGTGTTTAGGCTCCGGTTGGATTATTTCGTTGAGTGTTCAGGCTCCGGTTGGTTCGTTTCGTTGAGTGTTTTGGCTTTGGTAGGTTCGTTTCATTGAGTGTTTAGGCTCCGGTTGGTTTGCTTCGTTAAGTGTTTAGGCTCCGGTTGGTTTGCTTCGTTGATTGTTTAGGCTCCGGTTGGTTTGCTTCGTTTAGTGTTTAGGCTCCGGTTGGATTGCTTCGTTTAGTGTTTAGGCTCCTGTTGGTTTGCTTCGTTGAGTGTTTAGGCTCCGGTTGGTTTGCTTTGTTGAGTGTTTAGGCTCCAGTTGGTTAGCTTCGTTGAGTGTTTAGACTCGGGTTGGTTTGCTTCATTGAGTGTTTAGGTTCCGGTTGGTTCGTTTCGTTGAGTGTTTAGGCTCTGGTTGGTTTGCTTCGTTTAGGTTTTAGGCTCCGATTGGTTCGCCTCGTTGATTGTTTAGGCTCCAGTTGGTTTGCTTTGTTGAGTGTTTAGGCTCTGGTTGGATTTCTTCGTTTAGTGTTTAGGCTCCGGTTGGTTTGCTTCATTGAGTGTTTAGGCTCCGGTTGGTTTACTTTATTGAGTGTTCAGGCTCCGGTTGGATTGTTTCGTTGAGTTTTTAGGCTCCAGTTGGATTGTTTCGTTGAGTGTTTGGGCTCCGGTTGGTTTGCTTTGTTGAGTGTTTAGGCTCCGGTTGGTTTGCTTCGTTGATTGTTTAGGCTCCGGTTGGTTTCGTTGAGTGTTTAGGCTCCGGTTGATTTACTTCGTTGAGTGTTTAGGCTCCGGTTGGATTGTTTCGTTGAGTGTTTAGGCTCCGGTTGGATTGCTTCGTTTAGTGTTTAGGCTCCAGTTGGTTTGCTTCATTGAGTGTTTAGGCTCCGGTTGGTTTGCTTCGTTGAGTGTTTAGGGTCTAGTTGGTTAGCTTCGTTGAGTGTTTAGGCTCCGGTTGGTTTGCTTCATTGAGTGTTTAGGTTCCGGTTGGTTCGTTTCGTTGAGTGTTTAGGCTCGGTTGGTTTGCTTCGTTTAGGTTTTAGGCTCCGGTTGGTTTGCTTCGTTTATTGTTTAGGCTCCAGTTGGTTTGCTTTGTTGAGTGTTTAGGCTCTGGTTGGATTGCTTCGTTTAGTGTTTAGGCTCCGGTTGGTTTGCTTCATTGAGTGTTTAGGCTCCGGTTGGTTAGCTTCGTTGAGTGTTTAGGCTCTGGTTGGTTTGCTTCATTGAGTGTTTAGGTTCCGGTTGGTTCGTTTCGTTGAGTGTTTAGCCTCTGGTTGGTTTGCTTCGTTTAGGTTTTAGGCTCCGATTGATTCGCTTCGTTGATTGTTTAGGCTCCAGTTGGTTTGCTTTGTTGAGTGTTTAGGCTCCAGTTGGATTTCTTTGTTTAGTGTTTAGGCTCCGTTGGTTTTCTTCGTTGAGTGTTTAGGCTCCGGTTGGTTTGCTTTATTGAGTGTTCAGGCTCCGGTTGGATTGTTTTGTTGAGTGTTTAGGCTCCGGTTGGTTTGCTTCATTGAGTGTTTAGGCTCCGGTATGTTTGCTTCGTTGAATGTTTAGGCTCCGGTTGGTTTGCTTCGTTGATTGTTTAGGCTCCGGTTGGTTTCGTTGAGTATTTAGGCTCCAGTTGATTTACTTCGTTGAGTGTTTAGGCTCCGGTTGGATTGTTTCGTTGAGTGTTTAGGCTCCGGTTGGATTGCTTCGTTTAGTGTTTAGGCTCCGGTTGGTTTGCTTCGTTGAGTGTTTAGGCTCCGGTTGGTTTGCTTCGTTGAGTTTTTAGGCTCTAGTTGGTTAGCTTCGTTGAGTGTTTAGGCTCCGGTTGGTTTGCTTCATTGAGTGTTTAGGTTCCGGTTGGTTCGTTTCGTTGAGTATTTAGGCTCTGGTTGGTTTGCTTCGTTTAGGTTTTAGGCTCCGATTGGTTCACTTCGTTGATTGTTTAGGCTCCAGTTGGTTTGCTTTGTTGAGTGTTTAGGCTCTGGTTGGATTGCTTCGTTTAGTGTTTAGGCTCCGGTTGGTTTGCTTCGTTGAGCGTTTCGGCTCCGGTTGGTTTGCTTTATTGAGTGTTCAGGCTCCGGTTTGATTGTTTCGTTGAGTGTTTAGGCTCCGGTTGGATTGTTTCATTGAGTGTTTAGGCTCCGGTTGGTTAGCTTTGTTGAGTGTTTAGGCTCCGGTTGGTTTGCTTCGTTGAGTGTTTAGGTTCCGGTTGGTTCGCTTCGTTGAATGTTTTGGCTCCGGTTGGTTTACTTCGTTGATTGTTTAGACTCCGGTTGGTTAGCTTCGTTGGGTGTTTAGGCTCCGGTTGATTTACTTCGTTGAGTGTTTAGGCTCCGGTTGGATTGTTTCGTTGAGAGTTTAGGCTCCGGTTGGATTGCTTCGTTTAGTGTTTAGGCTCCGGTTGGTTTGCTTCGTTGAGTGTTTAGGCTCCTGTTGGTTTGCTTCATTGAGTGTTTAGGTTCCGGTTGGTTTCGTTAAGTGTTTTGGCTCCGGTTGGTTTGCTTCGTTGAGTGTTTAGGCTCCGGTTGGTTTGCTTCGTTGATTGTTTAGGCTCCGGTTCGTTTGCTTCGTTGAGTGTTTAGGCTCCGGTTGGATTGCTTCGTTTAGTGTTTAGGATCCGGTTGGTTTGCTTCGTTGAGTGTTTAGGCTCCGGTTGGTTAGCTTCGTTAAGTGTTTAGGCTCTGGTTGGTTTGCTTCATTGAGTGTTTAGGTTCCGGTTGGTTCGTTTCGTTGAGTGTTTAGCCTCTGGTTGGTTTGCTTCGTTTAGGTTTTAGGCTCCGATTGGTTCGCTTCGTTGATTGTTTAGGCTCTAGTTGGTTTGTTTTGTTGAGTGTTTAGGCTCCAGTTGGATTTCTTTGTTTAGTGTTTAGGCTCCGTTGGTTTTCTTCGTTGAGTGTTTAGGCTCCGGTTGGTTTGCTTTATTGAGTGTTCAGGCTCCGGTTGGATTGTTTTGTTGAGTGTTTAGGCTCCGGTTGGTTTGCTTCATTGAGTGTTTAGGCTCCGGTTGGTTTGCTTCGTTGAATGTTTAGGCTCCGGTTGGTTTGCTTCGTTGATTGTTTAGGCTCTGGTTGGTTTCGTTGAGTATTTAGGCTCCGGTTGATTTACTTCGTTGAGTGTTTAGGCTCCGGTTGGATTGTTTCGTTGAGTGTTTAGGCTCCGGTTGGATTGCTTCGTTTAGTGTTTAGGCTCCGGTTGGTTTGCTTCGTTGAGTGTTTAAGCTCTGGTTGGTTTGCTTCGTTAAGTGTTTAGGCTCTAGTTGGTTAGCTTCGTTGAGTGTTTAGGCTCCGGTTGGTTTGCTTCATTGAGTGTTTAGGTTCCGGTTGGTTCGTTTCGTTGAGTATTTAGGCTCTGGTTGGTTTGCTTCGTTTAGGTTTTAGGCTCCGATTGGTTCACTTCGTTGATTGTTTAGGCTCCAGTTGGTTTGCTTTGTTGAGTGTTTAGGCTCTGGTTGGATTGCTTCGTTTAGTGTTTAGGCTCCGGTTGGATTGTTTCGTTGAGTGTTTAGGCTCCAGTTGGTTTGCTTTGTTGAGTGTTTAGGCTCCGGTTGGTTTGCTTCGTTGAGTGTTTAGGTTCCGGTTGGTTCGCTTCGTTGAATGTTTTGGCTCCGGTTGGTTTACTTCGTTGATTGTTTAGACTCCGGTTGGTTAGCTTCGTTGGGTGTTTAGACTCCGGTTGATTTACTTCGTTGAGTGTTTAGGCTCCGGTTGGATTGTTTCGTTGAGAGTTTAGGCTCCGGTTGGATTGCTTCGTTTAGTGTTTAGGCTCCGGTTGGTTTGCTTCGTTGAGTGTTTAGGCTCCTGTTGGTTTGCTTCATTGAGTGTTTAGGTTCCGGTTGGTTTCGTTAAGTGTTTAGGCTCCGGTTGGTTTGCTTCGTTGAGTGTTTAGGCTCCGGTTGGTTTGCTTCGTTGATTGTTTAGGCTCCGGTTCGTTTGCTTCGTTGAGTGTTTAGGCTCCGGTTGGATTGCTTCGTTTAGTGTTTAGGCTCCGGTTGGTTTGCTTCGTTGAGTGTTTAGGCTCCGGTTGGTTAGCTTCGTTGAGTGTTTAGGCTCTGGTTGGTTTGCTTCATTGAGTGTTTAGGTTCCGGTTGGTTCGTTTCGTTGAGTGTTTAGGCTCTAGTTGGTTTGCTTCGTTGAGTGTTTAGGCTCCGGTTGGATTGCTTCGTTTAGTGTTTAGGCTCCAGTTGGTTTGCTTCGTTGAGTGTTTAGGATCCTGTTGGTTAGCTTCGTTGAGTGTTTAGGCTCTAGTTGGTTTGCTTCATTGAGTGTTTAGGTTCCGGTTGGTTCGTTTCGTTGAGTGTTTAGCCTCTGGTTGGTTTGCTTCGTTTAGGTTTTAGGCTCCGATTGGTTCGCTTCGTTGATTGTTTAGGCTCCAGTTGGTTTACTTTGTTGAGTGTTTAGGCTCCAGTTGGATTGCTTTGTTTAGTGCTTAGGCTCCGTTGGTTTTCTTCGTTGAGTGTTTAGGCTCCGGTTTGTTGGCTTCGTTGAGTGTTTAGGCTCCGGTTGGATTATTTCGTTGAGTGTTCAGGCTCCAATTGGTTCGTTTCGTTGAGTGTTTTGGCTTTGGTTGGTTCGTTTCGTTTAGTGTTTAGGCTCTGGTTGTTTTGCTTCGTTGAGTGTTTAGGCTCTGGTTGGTTTGCTTCGTTGATTGTTTAGGCTCCGGTTGGTTTGCTTCGTTGAGTGTTTAGGCTCCAGTTGGATTGCTTCGTTTAGTGTTTAGGCTCTGGTTGGTTTGCTTAGTTGAGTGTTTAGGCTCCGGTTGGTTTGCTTCATTGAGTGTTTAGGTTCCGGTTGGTTCGTTTCGTTGAGTGTTTAGGCTCTGGTTGGTTTGCTTCGTTTAGGTTTTAGGCTCCGATTGGTTCGCTTCATTGATTGTTTAGGCTCCAGTTGGTTTGCTTTGTTGAGTGTTTAGGCTCCGATTGGTTTGCTTCATTGAGTGTTTAGGCTCCGGTTGGTTTGCTTCGTTGAATGTTTAGGCTCCGGTTGGTTTGCTTCGTTGATTGTTTAGGCTCCGGTTGGTTTCGTTGAGTATTTAGGCTCCGGTTGATTTACTTCGTTGAGTGTTTAGGCTCCTGTTAGATTGTTTCGTTGAGTGTTTAGGCTCCGGTTGGATTGCTTCGTTTAGTGTTTAGGCTCCGGTTGGTTTGCCTCGTTGAGTGTTTAGGCTCCGGTTGGTTTGCTTCGTTGAGTGTTTAGGCTCTAGTTGGTTAGCTTCGTTGAGTGTTTAGGCTCCGGTTGGTTTGCTTCATTGAGTGTTTAGGTTCCGGTTGGTTCGTTTCGTTGAGTGTTTAGGCTCTGGTTGGTTTGCGTCGTTTAGGTTTTAGGCTCCGATTGGTTCGCTTTGTTGATTGTTTAGGCTCCAGTTGGTTTGCTTTGTTGAGTGTTTAGGCTCTGGTTGGATTGCTTCATTTAGTGTTTAGGCTCCGGTTGGTTTGCTTCGTTGAGCATTTCGGCTCCGGTTGGTTTGCTTTATTGAGTGTTCAGGCTCCGGTTGGATTGTTTCGTTGAGTGTTTAGGCTCCGGTTGGATTGTTTCGTTGAGTGTTTAGGCTCCGGTTGGTTTGCTTTGTTGAGTGTTTAGGCTTCGGTTGGTTTGCTTCGTTGAGTGTTTAGGTTCCGGGTCGTTCGCTTCGTTGAATGTTTTGGCTCCGGTTGGTTTACTTCGTTGATTGTTTAGACTCCGGTTGGTTAGCTTCGTTGAGTGTTTAGGCTCCGGTTGATTTACTTCGTTGAGTGTTTAGGCTCCGGTTGGATTGTTTCGTTGAGAGTTTAGGCTCCGGTTGGATTGCTTCGTTTAGTGTTTAGGCTCCGGTTGGTTTGCTTCGTTGAGTGTTTAGCCTCCTGTTGGTTTGCTTCATTGAGTGTTTAGGTTCCGGTTGGTTTCGTTAAGTGTTTAGGCTCCGGTTGGTTTGCTTCGTTGAGTGTTTAGGCTCCGTTTGGATTGTTTCAGTGAGTGTTTAGGCTCCGGTTTGTTGGCTTCGTTGAGTGTTTAGGCTCCGGTTGGATTATTTTGTTGAGTGTTCAGGCTCCGGTTGGTTCGTTTCGTTGAGTGTTTTGGCTTTGGTTGGTTCGTTTCGTTGAGTGTTTAGGCTCGGGTTGGTTTGCTTCATTGAGTGTTTAGGCTCCGGTTGGTTAGCTTCGTTGAGTGTTTAAGCTCTACTTGGTTTGCTTCATTGAGTGTTTAGGTTCCGGTTGGTTCGTTTCGTTGAGTGTTTAGCCTCTGGTTGGTTTGCTTCGTTTAGGTTTTATGCTCCGATTGGTTCGCTTCATTGATTGTTTAGGCTCCAGTTGGTTTGCTTTGTTGAGTGTTTAGGCTCCAGTTGGATTGCTTTGTTTAGTGTTTAGGCTCCGTTGGTTTTCTTCTTTGAGTGTTTAGGCTCCGGTTGGTTTGCTTTATTGAGTGTTCAGGCTCCGGTTGGATTGTTTCGTTGAGTGTTTAGGCTCCGGTTGGATTGTTTCGTTGAGTGTTTAGGCTCCGGTTAGTTTGCTTCGTTGAGTATTTAGGCTCCGGTTGGTTTTCTTCGTTGAGTGTTTAGGTTCCGGTTGGTTCGCTTCATTGAATGTTTTGGCTCCGGTTGGTTTATTTCGTTGATTGTTTAGCTCCGGTTGGTTACTTCGTTGAGTGTTTAGGCTCCGGTTGATTTACTTCGTTGAGTGTTTAGGCTCCGGTTGGATTGTTTTGTTGAGAGTTTAGGCTCCGGTTGGATTGCTTCGTTTAGTGTTTAGGCTCCGGTTGGTTTGCTTCGTTGAGTGTTTAGGCTCCTGTTGGTTTGCTTCTTTAAGTGTTTAAGTTCCGGTTGGTTTCGTTGAGGTTTTAGGCTCCGGTTGGTTTGCTTCGTTGAGTGTATAGGCTCCGATTGGATTATTTCGTTGAGTGTTTAGGCTCCGGTTTGTTGGCTTCGTTGAGTGTCTAGGCTCCGGTTGGATTATTTTGTTGAGAGTTCAGGCTCCGGTTGGTTCGTTTCGTTGAGTGTTTTGGCTTTGGTTGGTTCGTTTCGTTTAGTGTTTAGGCTCCGGTTGGTTTGCTTCGTTGAGTGTTTAGGCTCTGGTTGGTTTGCTTCGTTGATTGTTAAGGCTCCGGTTGGTTTGCTTCGTTGTGTGTTTAGGCTCCATTTGGATTGCTTCGTTTAGTGTTTAGGCTCTGGTTGGTTTGCTTCGTTGAGTGTTTAGGCTCCGGTTGGTTTGCTTCATTGAGTGTTTAGGTTCCGGTTGGTTCGTTTCGTTGAGTGTTTAGGCTCTGGTTGGTTTGCTTCGTTTAGGTTTTAGGCTCCGATTGGTTCGCTTCGTTGATTGTTTAGGCTCCAGTTGGTTTGCTTTGTTGAGTGTTTAGGCTCCGGTTGGATTGCTTCGTTTAGTGTTTAGGCTCTGGTTGGTTTGCTTCGTTGAGTGTTTAGGCTCCGGTTTGGTTTGCTTTATTGTTTCGTTGAGTGTTTAGGCTCCGGTTGGATTGTTTCCTTGAGTGTTTAGGCTCCGGTTGGTTTGCTTCGTTGATTGCTTAGGCTCCGGTTGGTTTGCTTCGTTGAGTGTTTAGTGTAACGCCCCGATTCTGAATTCCCATTAATTGTTGAGTCTTTTAATTTATTTAATTGATGTTTGTTTTAAATTGAGAAAATATATGTTGCTATGTGGTGTTTTGCTTATTTTATCTATTTTTACCGATTCGGAGAGTTTTCGGGGAATTAGAGTAAAAAGGGCATTTTAGACATTTAGCACTTTAGTGTGAGAATTGATTGGTAAGTGTTGGAAAGAATTTGAGAGGAAAGAAATAGAGATAGAAATAGAATAAGAGAGGATAAAGGAAGAAGATAGTAACATAAGAAGAAAAACAAGAGAAAGAAAAGAGGAGAAGAGAAAGAGAAGAGAAAGTGGAGAGGAAAACCTAGAATCATCAAGGGATCATCACCAAAGCTTGCAATCGATCGGTAAGGGTGTGAAACTCCATCATCTCTTTAATGTGTATGATTGTATGTGTATGTGTGTGGATTTTGTAGAGTTTCTACTCCTTTTTCCACTTAGGTTAGAAGTTGGTTTTGTGAGTAGAATGAGGTTTTAATCGGTTAGAAATCGGATTAGACGATGTGGTTTAGTCGGGTGATGATTGGGTTGTGCTACTGTGACTGGTTTGGATTTAATTGGTTGGTTGTGTGGAGTTTGGGCTTGGGACAGCCATGGAAGTTCTGTCTTCGCAAGTTCGCCAGGCGAATGGCAGCGAAGCTTCGCCAGGCGAAGCCCAGCGAGCTGTAGCGAAGCAAGTCAGAAGCTAATACCCTGTATTCGCTGGCAAGTTCGCCAGGCGAGGTGAGTTGGCGAAGGTTCGCCAGGCGAGTGGGTAGCGAGCCTCAGCGAGTAATTCCAGAATTACTCCCAGTGGACTTCGCTGGGGAGTTCGCCAGGCGAAGGCCAGCGAGCATTCGCTGCGTGGCTTCGCCAGGCGAAGGTTGGCGAACCTGGCAGTGTTATTTTGTTTTGCTGTTTGTTCATGGCATGATGTTTGATTGATTCAATTATGATTAATGCCTATATGAATGATTGATGTGTGAACTGTTCCAACATGTCGTGCTGTGGGTGGCCGAAAGGCGTGAATCCTAGATTGTAGAGTAAATGATAAATCTTGAATATTTGATAATCTTGTGTATTTGTTCGAATTGAATAGAAATGCATTGATGAGCTGATATGTGTGTAAACCATGTGTGGAATGGTGCATAATGTGAATGCATGATAGATATATGCGATGTATGTGATAAATGCAATGAATATGTTTGTGAGCATAGTATGCATTTTGTGTCGATTGATCCCTCGGAGGATTTGCAGAACCTCGTATGATACGATGGTTATATTTGATTCCTTGGAGAATCGGTTGCATTGTGTGATTCCTCGGAGAATCGGTCATAACATGTAATCCCGTGGAGGATTGGTTAGAGTATTTGATTCCATGGAGAATCTGCTGAGTACTTGATCCCGTGGAGGATCTGCTGAATATTCGATTCCGTGGAGAATCTGATGAATATTTGATTCCGTGGAGAATCTGCTGAGTACTTGATCCCGTGGAGGATCTGCTGAATACTCGATTCCTTAGGGAATTTGTTGAATGAGTCGGTACCGCATTTGCATCTGCATAGAGTCGTGTGTCGGTCTCTATGAGTTGCATGAGTCATCTGTGTATGATGCATTGGTTGTGTGAATATAACTGTGTATGTTATATGTGATTTGTTTGGAGGAAATATAGTGATTGTTCATGTGTATGTGTAGAGACATGATTATTTGTATATGCTTAATGTGGTGAGAACATAATTTGAGTATAACTTGTATAATTATGGAGTTATGTATATATATATATATATACAATTTTATGCATTAACTGTTATGATGTTGTTTCTCACCCTTCTGCTGTTTTATAATGCTCTATGAGGCATTGCAGAGTAGGAAGCTGGAGGTTCTTTTTGTGAAGCGATGTCTTCATTCTTTTTGGTCAATGGCTCTGATATGTAACATCCGGGTAGTTAGGAGGTCTTTGACTCTTTTGGAGTTACATTTGTTTTGATTCTTTTGTGATACATATGTGTATGTATCTGCTGTGGATATGTTGTAAAGCATGAATTAACTGATGGTTGTATATACCTTTATGAATGTGATTGATTCAATATTTGGATGTTTCCGCTTTTATTCTAAATATTGAGATGTGGGTTACCCATTGTTGCATATCTATTTTGAGCAGGTATCGTATGTGTTTAATTTCATGATAATGTGATGCGCCTCTTCTATACCATGTTTTAATTAAACTCTGATGAAATAAATTTTCTATGTGCCTAATTGATTTATCTAATTTATTTGGGGTATAGAAAGGGGGTGTTACATTAAGTGGTATCAGAGCCAGTGTTGAGTCAGTCGTGTCTGTCTTGCTGTTGTGTTGGTTGAACGGTTGTTTAACCTTGTTGATTTTTGGGAATCCTCAGAATATGGCAGGTCGTAATGACAATGCTATGGCAGCGGCGTTAGAGGCTATGGCCAGAGCTGTGCAGGGTGCACCTAACGTGAATGCGAATGATGAGTTCAGGAAGAACCAACCACCGGTGTTTAAAGGGAGATTTGATCCGGATGGTGCTCAGATATGGTTAAAGGAAATTGAGAGAATTTTTAGGGTAATGGATTGTGCTGAAGGGAATAAGGTGAGATTAGGGACTCACATGTTGAGAGAAGAGGCTGATGACTGGTGGGTCAGCATGAGGCAAGTTCTTGAGGTCGACGACGAGGAGATTACGTGGGATTTATTTCGTGCTGAGTTTCTAAGGAAGTATTATCCCGAAAGTGTTAAAGGGAAGAGAGAAATGGAATTTCTGGAATTGAAACAAGGTAATATGTCGGTGGTGGACTACACCGCTAAGTTTACTGAGTTAGTGAAGTTTCACCCTCACTATGATGCGTTTACGGCGGAATTTTCCAAATGTATCAAGTATGAGAATGGCTTGCGTCTGGAGATAAAGCAAGCAGTAGGTTATCAAAGGATACGAAGATTTTCGGATTTGACCGAGTGTTGTAGAATTTATGAAGAAGACAGCAGAGCTCGTTCTACTCATTATAAAGGTTTGAGCGAGAGGAGAGGGAAGCAGCAAGTACGAAGCGGACCTTATGTGACGCCTGCTGAGAAGGGCAAACATAGGGGAAACTTTGATAGGAGACCCGGAGGAGGTTCCGGTGCGATCAAATGTTTTAAGTGTGGCGTGATGGGCCACAAGTCTTATGATTGTGGAAAGTTCAAGGCGAAGTGTTCCAACTGTGGACTCTTTGGTCATGATGCGGCAGAGTGTAGAAAGAATGCTGTGAAGTGTTTTAATTGTGGCGAGGTGGGTCACATTAGCCCGAATTGTACCAAACCGAAGCAAGCTCAGGCGGGCGGAAAAGTTTTCGCATTAGCAGGTTCAGACGCCACTAATGCGGCAGATCGTTTGATTAAAGGTACATGCTTTATTAATGATATGCCTTTAGTTGCTATTATTGATACTGGAGCGACTCACTCGTTCATTTCTCTTTCGTGTGCTAAGCGGTTGGATTTGTGTATGGTTTCTTTGGGTAGTGGTATGGTTATTGGGACTCCCGCTTCGGGGTCGGTAACTACTTCTTTGGTGTGTGCAAGTTGTCCTTTGACCATGTATGGTAAGGACTTCGTTATGGATTTAGTGTGTTTGCCGTTGGAAGGTTTGGACGTAATCTTGGGTATGAATTGGTTGCAATTTAATAGAGTTCATTTGGATTGCTATCACAAGTTGGTAAGGTTTCCTTCCTTGGAAGATGGTGAAAACGAGAGTTTTCTTTCCACTAAAGAGTTGAAGAAACTTTTAGCGGACGAAGCTCAGTTGTTTGGTTTGTTTGCATCGTTGTCGGTGGAGAGCAAAGTTGAGCTCGACGTGTTTCCTGTGGTTTGTGAATTTCCTGAAGTGTTTCCGGAAGATGTTGCGGATGTGCCGCCAAAGAGAGAGGTTGAATTTTCTATTGATCTAGTTCCAGGTACTAGACCGATTTCGATGGCCCCGTATCGGATGTCGGCATCGGAGTTGGTGGAATTGAAGAAGCAGTTGAATGATTTGTTGGATAAGAGATTTGTAAGACCAAGTGTTTCTCCTTGGGGTGCGCCGGTATTGTTGGTAAAGAAGAAGGATGGTAGTATGCGATTGTGTATTGATTATCGGCAGTTGAATAAGGTGACAATTAAGAACAAGTATCCGCTTCCAAGAATTGATGATTTGATGGATCAATTGGTTGGAGCCCGTGTTTTTAGTAAGATTGATTTAAGATCCGGTTATCATCAGATTCGGGTTAAGGAAGAAGATATTTCGAAGACGGCTTTTAGAACACGATATGGTCACTACGAGTATACGGTGATGCCATTCGGAGTTTCTAATGCGCCAGGTGTTTTCATGGAGTATATGAACCGTATCTTCCACGAGCAGTTGGATCGTTTTGTGGTGGTGTTTATCGATGACATTTTGATTTATTCTAAGTCTCGTGTGGAACACGAAGAACATTTAAGGATTGTGTTGCGAATTTTGAAAGAGAAGAAGTTGTATGCAAAGTTGTCTAAGTGTGAGTTTTGGTTGTCGGAGGTGAGTTTTCTTGGGCATATTATTTCCGGCAATGGTATTAGTGTGGATCCATCCAAGATCGATGCGGTAATGCAATGGGAGACTCCAAGATCGGTTACGGAAATTCGAAGCTTTTTGGGCTTGGCCGGTTACTACCGGAGGTTTATCGAAGGATTTTCGAAGTTAGCACTTCCGTTAACGCAGTTGACTTGTAAAGGAAAGGCTTTTATTTGGGATGTTAATTGTGAAGAGAGTTTCATGGAATTAAAGAGAAGGTTAACAACAGCGCCAGTTTTGATTTTGCCGAATCCTACGGAACCTTTTGTGGTTTATTGTGATGCTTCTTTGTCAGGATTGGGTGGTGTATTGATGCAAGATGGGAAGGTCGTAGCGTATGTTTCTAGGCAGTTGAGAGTGCATGAAAAGAATTATCCTACTCATGATTTGGAGTTAGCGGCCGTGGTGTTCGTTTTGAAAATTTGGAGGCACTATCTTTATGGTGCAAGATTTGAAGTTTTTAGCGATCACAAGAGTTTGAAGTATTTGTTTGATCAAAAGGAATTGAATATGAGGCAAAGGAGATGGCTAGAACTTTTGAAGGACTATGATTTTGGTTTAAATTATCATCCGGGTAAGGCGAATGTGGTAGCCGATGCCTTAAGTCGGAAGTCGTTGCACGTGTCTACTTTGATGGTTAGAGAGTGGGAACTCTTGGAGAACTTTAGAGATTTGAGTTTGGTTTGTGAGTTAACGCCGAGTAGTGTGAAGCTTGGTATGTTGCATGTCACGAATGATTTCCTTGCTACAGTGTGTGAAAAGCAAAAGTTGGATTTGAAATTGGTGGATTTGATGACGAATGGAAATGAAGATTTCAAAGTTGATGAATTAGGAGTTTTGAGGTTTCGAGGTCGTATTTGTATTCCCGATGATGCAGATTTGAAAAAGATGATATTGGAAGAGGGACATCGGAGTAACTTAAGTATTCATCCGGGAGCGAATAAGATGTATCAGGATTTGAAGAAGATCTTTTGGTGGTCTGGATTGAAAAGCGATGTTGCTCGTTTTGTGTACTCGTGTTTGACTTGTCAGAAGTCTAAGGTGGAGCATCAGAAGCCTAGTGGATTGATGCAACCGTTGGATATTCCGGAATGGAAATGGGATAGTATATCGATGGATTTTGTTACGGGATTGCCGAATACGCAAAGAGGACACAATGCTATTTGGGTGATTGTTGATAGGCTTACTAAATCGGCTCATTTTATTCCGATTGATATTACTTATTCTTTGGAAAGGTTGGCCGAGATTTATGTTGGCACTATTGTGAAGCTTCATGGAGTTCCTAAGAGTATTGTGTCGGATAGAGATCCTAGATTTACTTCAAGATTTTGGGAGAGTTTGCAAGGTGCCTTGGGTTCTAAGTTGAGATTGAGTTCAGCATATCATCCGCAAACGGATGGTCAAACCGAGAGGACGATTCAATCGTTAGAAGATCTGTTGCGTGCTTGTGTGCTTGAACAAGGTGGTGCGTGGGACGGTTATTTAGCGTTGATTGAGTTCACCTATAATAACAGTTTCCATTCGAGTATCGGTATGGCGCCATTTGAGGCTTTATATGGACGGAGATGTCGAACACCTCTGTGTTGGCATGAGACAGGTGAAAAGTCGGTAGTTGGTCCTGAAATGGTACAGCAAACGACGGAAAAGGTGAAAATTATTCGGGAAAAGATGAGAGCTTCTCAGGATAGACAGAAAAGTTATCATGATAAAAGGAGGAAGGATCTCGAGTTTCAAGAGGGCGACCATGTGTTTTTGAGAGTTACACCGGTTACGGGTGTGGGTCGTGCTTTGAAGTCGAGAAAGTTGACTTCTCGTTTTATTGGTCCGTATCAGATTGTCGCACGAGTTGGTGCTGTGGCTTATCGTGTGGCGTTGCCTCCGACTCTTTCGAATTTGCATGATGTATTCCATGTCTCGCAACTTCGGAAGTATGTTCCGGATCCGTCACATGTGATCCCAATGGATGAAGTGGAAGTAAGAGATAACCTTACAGTTGAAGTTTTACCGGTTAGTATTTTGGACCGTGAAGTTAAGAAACTAAGAGGCAAGGATATTGCGCTTGTGAAAGTGTCCTGGGGAGGTGCCGCGGAAGGCAACATGACTTGGGAATTGGAAAGCAAGATGCGAGAATCGCATCCAGAGTTGTTTGAATCAGGTGATATTTTCGAGGACGAAAATTTCTAAAGTGGGGGAGAGTTGTAACGCCCCGATTCTGAATTCCCATTAATTGTTGAGTCTTTTAATTTATTTAATTGATGTTTGTTTTAAATTGAGAAAATATATGTTGCTATGTGGTGTTTTGCTTATTTTATCTATTTTTACCGATTCGGAGAGTTTTCGGGGAATTAGAGTAAAAAGGGCATTTTAGACATTTAGCACTTTAGTGTGAGAATTGATTGGTAAGTGTTGGAAAGAATTTGAGAGGAAAGAAATAGAGATAGAAATAGAATAAGAGAGGATAAAGGAAGAAGATAGTAACATAAGAAGAAAAACAAGAGAAAGAAAAGAGGAGAAGAGAAAGAGAAGAGAAAGTGGAGAGGAAAACCTAGAATCATCAAGGGATCATCACCAAAGCTTGCAATCGATCGGTAAGGGTGTGAAACTCCATCATCTCTTTAATGTGTATGATTGTATGTGTATGTGTGTGGATTTTGTAGAGTTTCTACTCCTTTTTCCACTTAGGTTAGAAGTTGGTTTTGTGAGTAGAATGAGGTTTTAATCGGTTAGAAATCGGATTAGACGATGTGGTTTAGTCGGGTGATGATTGGGTTGTGCTACTGTGACTGGTTTGGATTTAATTGGTTGGTTGTGTGGAGTTTGGGCTTGGGACAGCCATGGAAGTTCTGTCTTCGCAAGTTCGCCAGGCGAATGGCAGCGAAGCTTCGCCAGGCGAAGCCCAGCGAGCTGTAGCGAAGCAAGTCAGAAGCTAATACCCTGTATTCGCTGGCAAGTTCGCCAGGCGAGGTGAGTTGGCGAAGGTTCGCCAGGCGAGTGGGTAGCGAGCCTCAGCGAGTAATTCCAGAATTACTCCCAGTGGACTTCGCTGGGGAGTTCGCCAGGCGAAGGCCAGCGAGCATTCGCTGCGTGGCTTCGCCAGGCGAAGGTTGGCGAACCTGGCAGTGTTATTTTGTTTTGCTGTTTGTTCATGGCATGATGTTTGATTGATTCAATTATGATTAATGCCTATATGAATGATTGATGTGTGAACTGTTCCAACATGTCGTGCTGTGGGTGGCCGAAAGGCGTGAATCCTAGATTGTAGAGTAAATGATAAATCTTGAATATTTGATAATCTTGTGTATTTGTTCGAATTGAATAGAAATGCATTGATGAGCTGATATGTGTGTAAACCATGTGTGGAATGGTGCATAATGTGAATGCATGATAGATATATGCGATGTATGTGATAAATGCAATGAATATGTTTGTGAGCATAGTATGCATTTTGTGTCGATTGATCCCTCGGAGGATTTGCAGAACCTCGTATGATACGATGGTTATATTTGATTCCTTGGAGAATCGGTTGCATTGTGTGATTCCTCGGAGAATCGGTCATAACATGTAATCCCGTGGAGGATTGGTTAGAGTATTTGATTCCGTGGAGAATCTGCTGAGTACTTGATCCCGTGGAGGATCTGCTGAATATTCGATTCCGTGGAGAATCTGATGAATATTTGATTCCGTGGAGAATCTGCTGAGTACTTGATCCCGTGGAGGATCTGCTGAATACTCGATTCCTTAGGGAATTTGTTGAATGAGTCGGTACCGCATTTGCATCTGCATAGAGTCGTGTGTCGGTCTCTATGAGTTGCATGAGTCATCTGTGTATGATGCATTGGTTGTGTGAATATAACTGTGTATGTTATATGTGATTTGTTTGGAGGAAATATAGTGATTGTTCATGTGTATGTGTAGAGACATGATTATTTGTATATGCTTAATGTGGTGAGAACATAATTTGAGTATAACTTGTATAATTATGGAGTTATGTATATATATATATATATATACAATTTTATGCATTAACTGTTATGATGTTGTTTCTCACCCTTCTGCTGTTTTATAATGCTCTATGAGGCATTGCAGAGTAGGAAGCTGGAGGTTCTTTTTGTGAAGCGATGTCTTCATTCTTTTTGGTCAATGGCTCTGATATGTAACATCCGGGTAGTTAGGAGGTCTTTGACTCTTTTGGAGTTACATTTGTTTTGATTCTTTTGTGATACATATGTGTATGTATCTGCTGTGGATATGTTGTAAAGCATGAATTAACTGATGGTTGTATATACCTTTATGAATGTGATTGATTCAATATTTGGATGTTTCCGCTTTTATTCTAAATATTGAGATGTGGGTTACCCATTGTTGCATATCTATTTTGAGCAGGTATCGTATGTGTTTAATTTCATGATAATGTGATGCGCCTCTTCTATACCATGTTTTAATTAAACTCTGATGAAATAAATTTTCTATGTGCCTAATTGATTTATCTAATTTATTTGGGGTATAGAAAGGGGGTGTTACATTTAGGCTCCGGTTGGTTTGCTTCGTTGAGTGTTTAGGCCCCGGTTGGTTCGCTTCGTTGAATGTTTAGGCTCCGGTTGGTTTGTTTCGTTGATTGTTTAGGCTCCGGTTGGTTTCGTTGGGTGTTTAGGCTCCGGTTGATTTGCTTCGTTGAGTGTTTAGGCTCTGGTTGGATTGTTTCGTTGAGTGTTTAGGCTCCGGTTGGTTTGCTTCGTAGAGTGTTTAGGCTCCGGTTGGTTTGCTTCGTTGAGTGTTTAGGCTCCGGTTGGTTTGCTTCATTGAGTGTTTAGGTTCCGGTTGGTTTCGTTGAGTGTTTAGGCTCCGGTTGGTTTACTTCGTTGAGTGTTTAGGCTCCGGTTGGATTGTTTCGTTGAGTGTTTAGGCTCCGGTTGGTTCGCTCCGTTGAGTATTTAGGCCCCAATTGGTTCGCTTCGGTTAATGTTTAGGCTCCGGTTGGTTTGCTTCGTTGATTGTTTAGGCTCCGGTTGATTTCCTTCGTTTATTGTTTAGGCTCCGGTTGGTTTGCTTCGTTGAGTGTTTACGATCTGGTTGGATTTCTTCGTTTAGTGTTTAGGCTGCGGTTGGTTTGCTTGGTTGAGTGTTTAGGCTCCGGTTGGTTTGCCTTGTTCAGTGTTTAGGCTCCGGTTGGTTCGCTTCGTTGAGTTTTTAGGCTCCGGTTGGTTTGCTTCATTGAGTGTTTAGATTCCGGTTGGTTCGTTTCGTTGAGTGTTTAGGCTCAAGTTGGTTTGCTTCGTTTAGTGTTTAGGCTCCGGTTGGTTTGCTTCGTTGAGTGTTTAGGCTCCGGTTGGTTTGCTTTATTGAGTGTTCAGGCTCCGGTTGGATTGTTTCGTTGAGTGTTTAGGCTCCGGTTGGATTGTTTCGTTGAGTGTTTAGGCTCCGGTTGGTTTGCTTTGTTGAGTGTTTAGGCTCCGGTTGGTTTGCTTCATTGAGTGTTTAGGCTCGGGTTGGTTTGCTTCGTTGAGTGTTTAGGCTCGGGTTGGTTTGCTTCGTTGAGTGTTTAGGCTCCGGTTGGATTGTTTCGTTGAATGTTTAGGCTCTGGTTGATTTCGTTGAGTGTTTAGGCTCTTGTTGATTTGTTTCATTGAGTGTTTAGGCTCCGGTTGGTTTGCTTCGTTGAGTGTTTAGGTTCCGGTTGGTTTGCTTCGTTGATTGTTTAGGCTCCGGTTGGTTTGCTTCGTTGAGTGTTTAGGCTATGGTTGGATTGCTTCATTTAGTGTTTAGGCTCCGGTTGGTTTGCTTTGTTGAGTGTTTAGGCTCCGGTTGGTTTGCTTCATTGGGTGATTAGGCTCCATTTGTTTTGTTTCGTTGAGTGTTTAGGCTCTGGTTGGTTTGTTTCGTTGAGTGTTTTGACTCAGGTTGGTTCGTTTCGTTGAGTGTTTAGGCTCCGGATGGTTTGCTTCGATGAGTGTTTAGGCTCCGGTTGGTTTGCTTCGTTGAGTGTTTAGGCTCCGGTTGGTTTGCTTCGTTGAGTGTTTAGGCTCCAGTTGGATTGCTTCGTTTAGTGTTTAGGCTCCGGTTGGTTTGCTTCGTTGAGTGTTTAGGCTCCAGTTGGTTTGCTTCGTTGAGTTTTATGGCTCTAGTTGGTTAGCTTCGTTGAGTGTTTAGGCTCCGGTTGGTTTGCTTCATTGAGTGTTTAGTTTCCGGTTGGTTCATTTCGTTGAGTGTTTAGGCTCTGATTGGTTTGCTTCCATTAGGTTTTAGGCTCTAATTGTCCGCTTAGTTGATTGTTTAGGCTCCAGTTGGTTTGCTTTGTTGAGTGTTTAGGCTCTGGTTGGATTGCTTCGTTTAGTGTTTAGGCTCCGGTTGGTTTGCTTCGTTGAGTGTTTAGGCTCCGGTTGGTTTGCTTTATTGAGTGTTCAGGCTCCGGTTGGATTGTTTCGTTGAGTGTTTAGGTTCCGGTTGGTTTGCTTTGTTGAGTGTTTAGGCTCCGATTGGTTTGCTTCGTTGAGTTTTTAGGCTCCGGTTGGTTCGCTTCGTTGAATGTTTAGGCTCCGGTTGGTTTGCTTCGTTAATTGTTTAGGCTGCGGTTGGTTTCGTTAAGTGTTTAGGCTCTGGTTGATTTACTTCGTTGAGTGTTTAGGCTCCGGTTGGATTGTTTCGTTGAGTGTTTAGGCTCCGGTTGGATTGTTTCGTTGAGTGTTTAGGCTCCGGTTCGATTGTTTCGTTGAGTGTTTAGGCTCCGGTTGGATTGTTTCGTTAAGTGTTTAGGCTCCGGTTGGTTTGCTTTGTTGAGTGTTTAGGCTCCGGTTGGTTTGCTTCATTGAGTGTTTAGGCTCGGGTTGGTTTGCTTCGTTGAGTGTTTAGGCTCCGGTTGGTTTGCTTCGTTGAGTGTTTAGGCTCCGGTTGGATTGTTTCGTTGAGTGTTTAGGCTCTGGTTGGTTTCGTTGAGTGTTTAGGCTCCTGTTGATTTGTTTCATTAAGTGTTTAGCCTCCGGTTGGTTTGTTTCGTTGAGTGTTTAGGCTCCGGCTGATTTGCTTCGTTGATTGTTTAGGCTCCGGTTGGTTTGCTTCGTTGAGTGTTTAGGCTATGGTTGGATTGCTTCATTTAGTGTTTAGGCTCCGGTTGGTTTGCTTCGTTGAGTGTTTAGGCTACGGTTGGTTTGCTTCATTGGGTGATTAGGCTCCATTTGTTTTGTTTTGTTGAGTGTTTAGGCTCTGGTTGGTTTGTTTCGTTGAGTGTTTTGACTCTGGTTGGTTCGTTTCGTTGAGTGTTTAGGCTCCGGATGGTTTGCTTCGTTGAGTGTTTAGGCTCTGGTTGGATTGCTTCGTTGATTGTTTAGGCTCCGGTTGGTTTGCTTCGTTGAGTGTTTAGGCTCCGGTTGGTTTGCTTTATTGAGTGTTCAGGCTCCGGTTGGATTGTTTCGTTGAGTGTTTAGGCTCCGGTTGGATTGTTTCGTTGAGTGTTTAGGCTCCGGTTGGTTAGCTTCGTTGAGTGTTTAGGCTCCGGTTGGTTTGCTTCGTTGAGTTTTTAGGCTCCGGTTGGTTCGCTTTGTTGAATGTTTAGGCTCCGGTTGGTTTGCTTCGTTGATTGTTTAGGCTGCGGTTGGTTTCGTTAAGTGTTTAGGCTCCGGTATATTTACTTCGTTGTGTGTTTAGGCTCCAGTTGGATTGTTTCGTTGAGTGTTTAGGCTCCGGTTGGATTGCTTTGTTTAGTGTTTAGGCTCCGGTTGGTTTGCTTCGTTGAGTGTTTAGGCTCCGGTTGGTTTGCTTCGTTGAGTGTTTAGGCTCTAGTTGGTTAGCTTCGTTGAGTGTTTAGGCTCCGGTTGGTTTGCTTCATTGAGTGTCTAGGTTCCGGTTGTTTCGTTTCGTTGAGTGTTTAGGCTCTGGTTGGTTTGCTTCGTTTAGGTTTTAGGCTCCGATTGGTTCGCTTCGTTGATTGTTTAGGCTCCAGTTGGTTTGCTTTGTTGAGTGTTTAGGCTCTGGTTGGATTGCTTCGTTTAGTGTTTAGGCTCCGGTTGGTTTGCTTCGTTGAGTGTTTAGGCTCCGGTTGGTTTGCTTTATTGAGTGTTCAGGCTCCGGTTGGATTGTTACGTTGAGTGTTTAGGTTCCGGTTGGATTGTTTCGTTGAGTGTTTAGGCTCCGGTTGGTTTGCTTTGTTGAGTGTTTAGGCTCCGGTTGGTTTGCTTCGTTGAGTGTTTAGGCTCCGGTTGGTTCGCTTCGTTGAATGTTTAGGCTCTGATTGGTTTGCTTCGTCGATTGTTTAGGTTCCGGTTGGTTTCGTTGAGTGTTTAGGCTCCGGTTGATTTACTTCGTTGAGTGTTTAGGCTCCGGTTGGATTGTTTTGTTGAGTGTTTAGGCTCTGGTTGGATTGCTTCGTTTAGTGTTTAGGCTCCGGTCGGTTTGCTTCGTAGAGTGTTTAGGCTCCGGTTGATTTACTTCGTTGAGTGTTTAGGCTCCGGTTGGATTGTTTCGTTGAGTGTTTAGGCTCCGGTTGGATTGCTTTGTTTAGTGTTTAGGCTCCGGTTGGTTTGCTTCGTTGAGTGTTTAGGCTCCGGTTGGTTTGCTTCTTTGAGTGTTTAGGCTCTAGTTGGTTCGCTTCGTTCAGTGTTTAGGCTCCGGTTGGTTTGCTTCATTGAGTGTTTAGGTTCCGGTTGTTTCGTTTCGTTGAGTGTTTAGGCTCTGGTTGGTTTGCTTCGTTTAGGTTTTAGGCTCCGATTGGTTCGCTTCGTTGATTGTTTAGGCTCCAGTTGGTTTGCTTTGTTGAGTGTTTAGGCTCTGGTTGGATTGCTTCGTTTAGTGTTTAGGCTCCGGTTGGTTTTCTTCGTTGAGTGTTTAGGCTCCGGTTTGTTTGCTTTATTGAGTGTTCAGGCTCCGGCTGGATTGTTACGTTGAGTGTTTAGGTTCCGGTTGGATTGTTACGTTGAGTGTTTAGGCTCCGGTTGGTTTGTTTTGTTGATTGTTTAGGCTCCGGTTGGTTTGTTTCGTTGAGTGTTTAGGCTCCGGTTGGTTCGCTTCGTTTAATGTTTAGGCTCCGGTTGGTTTGCTTCGTTGATTGTTTAGGTTCCGGTTGGTTTCGTTAAGTGTTTAGGCTCTGGTTGATTTACTTCGTTGAGTGTTTAGGCTCCGGTTGGATTGTTTCGTTGAGTGTTTAGGCTCTGGTTGGATTGCTTCATTTAGTGTTTAGGCTCCGGTTGGTTTGCTTCGTAGAGTGTTTAGGCTCCGGTTGGTTTGCTTCATTGAGTGTTTAGGTTCCGGTTGGTTTCGTTGAGTGTTTAGGCTCCGGTTGGTTTGCTTCGTTGAGTGTTTAGACTCCAGTTGGATTGTTTCGTTGAGTGTTTAGGCTCCGGTTTGTTTGCTTCGTTCAGTGTTTAGGCTCCGGTTGGTTCGTTTCGTTGAGTGTTTTGGCTTTGGTTGGTTCGTTTCGTTGAGTGTTTAGGCTCCAGTTGGTTTGCTTCGTTGAGTGTTTAGGCTCCGGTTGGTTTGCCTCATTCATTGTTTAGGCTCCGGTTGGTTTGCTTCGTTGAGTGTTTAGGCTCCGGTTGGATTGCTTCGTTTATTGTTTAGGCTCCGGTTGGTTTGCTTCGTTGAGTATTTAGGCTCCGGTTGGTTTGCTTCGTTGAGTGTTTAGGCTCCGGTTGGTTTGCTTCGTTGAGTGTTTAGGCTATGGTTGGATTGCTTCATTTAGTGTTTAGGCTCCGGTTGGTTTGCTTCGTTGAGTGTTTAGGCTCCGGTTGGTTTGCTTCATTGAGTGATTAGGCTCCATTTGGTTTGTTTCGTTGAGTGTTTAGGCTCTGGTTGGTTTGTTTCGTTGAGTGTTTTGGCTCTGGTTGGTTCGTTTCATTGAGTGTTTAGGCTCCGGTTGGTTTGCTTCGTTGAGTGTTTAGGCTCCGGTTGGTTTGCTTCGTTGATTGTTTAGGCTCCGGTTGGTTTGCTTCGTTGAGTGTTTAGGCTATGGTTGGATTGCTTCATTTAGTGTTTAGGCTCCGGTTGGTTTGCTTCGTTGAGTGTTTAGGCTCCGGTTGGTTTGCTTCATTGAGTGATTAGGCCCCATTTGGTTTGTTTCGTTGATTGTTTAGGCTCCGGTTGGTTTGCTTCGTTGAGTGTTTAGGCTCCAGTTGGATTGCTTCGTTTAGTGTTTAGGCTCCGGTTGGTTTGCTTCGTTGAGTGTTTAGGCTCCGGTTGGTTTGCTTCGTTGAGTGTTTAGGCTCTAGTTGGTTAGCTTTGTTGAGTGTTTAGGCTCCGGTTGGTTTGCTTCATTGAGTGTTTAGGTTCCGGTTGGTTCGTTTCGTTGAGGGTTTAGGCTCTGGTTGGTTTGCTTCGTTTAGGTTTTAGGCTCCGATTGGTTCGCTTCGTTGATTGTTTAGGCTCCAGTTGGTTTGCTTTGTTGAGTGTTAGGCTCTGGTTGGATTGCTTCGTTTAGTGTTTAGGCTCCGGTTGGTTTGCTTCGTTGAGTGTTTAGGCTCCGGTTGGTTTGCTTTATTGAGTGTTCAGGCTCCGGCTGGATTGTTACGTTGAGTGTTTAGGTTCCGGTTGGATTGTTTCGTTGAGTGTTTAGGCTCCGGTTGGTTTGCTTTGTTGAGTGTTTAGGCTCCGGTTGGTTTGCTTCGTTGAGTGTTTAGGCTCCGGTTGGTTCGCTTCGTTTAATGTTTAGGCTCCGATTGGTTTGCTTCGTTGATTGTTTAGGTTCCGGTTGGTTTCGTTGAGTGTTTAGGCTCCGGTTGGTTTGCTTCGTTGAGTGTTTAGGCTCCGGTTGGATTGCTTCGTTTATTGTTTAGGCTCCGGTTGGTTTGCTTCGTTGAGTGTTTAGGCTCTGGTTGGTTTGCTTCGTTGAGTATTTAGGCTCCGGTTGGTTTGCTTCGTTGAGTGTTTAGGCTCCGGTTGGTTTGCTTCGTTGAGTGTTTAGGCTATGGTTGGATTGCTTCATTTAGTGTTTAGGCTCCGGTTGGTTTGCTTCGTTGAGTGTTTAGGCTCCGGTTGGTTTGCTTCATTGAGTGATTAGGCTCCATTTGGTTTGTTTCGTTGAGTGTTTAGGCTCTGGTTGGTTTGTTTCGTTGAGTGTTTTGGCTTTGGTTGGTTCGTTTCATTGAGTGTTTAGGCTCCGGTTGGTTTGCTTCGTTGAGTGTTTAGGCTCCGGTTGGTTTGCTTCGTTGATTGTTTAGGCTCCGGTTGGTTTGCTTCGTTGAGTGTTTAGGCTATGGTTGGATTGCTTCATTTAGTGTTTAGGCTCCGGTTGGTTTGCTTCGTAGAGTGTTTAGGCTCCGGTTGGTTTGCTTCATTGAGTGATTAGGCCCCATTTGGTTTGTTTCGTTGATTGTTTTGGCTCCGGTTGGTTTGCTTCGTTGAGTGTTTAGGCTCCAGTTGGATTGCTTGGTTTAGTGTTTAGGCTCCGGTTGGTTTGCTTCGTTGAGTGTTTAGGCTCCGGTTGGTTTGCTTCGTTGAGTGTTTAGGCTCTAGTTGGTTAGCTTTGTTGAGTGTTTAGGCTCCAGTTGGTTTGCTTCATTGAGTGTTTAGGTTCCGGTTGGTTCGTTTCGTTGAGGGTTTAGGCTCTGGTTGGTTTGCTTCGTTTAGGTTTTAGGCTCCGATTGGTTCGCTTCGTTGATTGTTTTGGCTCCAGTTGGTTTGCTTTGTTGAGTGTTAGGCTCTGGTTGGATTGCTTCGTTTAGTGTTTAGGCTCCGGTTGGTTTGCTTCGTTGAGTGTTTAGGCTCCGGTTGGTTTGCTTTATTGAGTGTTCAGACTCCGGCTGGATTGTTACGTTGAGTGTTTAGGTTCCGGTTGGATTGTTTCGTTGAGTGTTTAGGCTCCGGTTGGTTTGCTTTGTTGAGTGTTTAGGCTCCGGTTGGTTTGCTTCGTTGAGTGTTTAGGCTCCGGTTGGTTCGCTTCGTTTAATGTTTAGGCTCCGATTGGTTTGCTTCGTTGATTGTTTAGGTTCCGGTTGGTTTCGTTGAGTGTTTAGGCTCCGGTTGATTTACTTCGTTGAGTGTTTAGGCTCCGGTTGGATTGTTTCGTTGAGTGTTTAGGCTCTGGTTGGATTTCTTCGTTTAGTGTTTAGGTTCCGGTTGGTTTGCTTCGTAGAGTGTTTAGGCCCCGGTTGGTTTGCTTCATTGAGTGTTTAGGTTCCGGTTGGTTTCGTTGAGTGTTTAGGCTCCGGTTTGTTTGCTTCGTTCAGTGTTTAGGCTCCGGTTGGTTCGTTTCGTTGAGTGTTTTGGCTTTGGTTGGTTCGTTTCGTTGATTGTTTAGGCTCCGGTTGTTTTGCTTCGTTGAGTGTTTAGGCTCCGGTTGGTTTGCTTCATTCATTGTTTAGGCTCCGGTTGGTTTGCTTCGTTGAGTGTTTAGGCTCCGGTTGGTTTGCTTCATTCATTGTTTAGGCTCCGGTTGGTTTGCTTCGTTGAGTGTTTAGGCTCCGGTTGGATTGCTTCGTTTATTGTTTAGGCTCCGGTTGGTTTGCTTCGTTGAGTGTTTAGGCTCTGGTTGGTTTGCTTCGTTGAGTATTTAGGCTCCGGTTGGTTTGCTTCGTTGAGTGTTTAGGCTCCGGTTGGTTTGCTTCGTTGAGTGTTTAGGCTATGGTTGGATTGCTTCATTTAGTGTTTAGGCTCCGGTTGGTTTGCTTCATTGAGTGTTTAGGCTCCGGTTGGTTTGCTTCATTGAGTGATTAGGCTCCATTTGGTTTGTTTCGTTGAGTGTTTAGGCTCTGGTTGGTTTGTTTCGTTGAGTGTTTTGGCTTTGGTTGGTTCGTTTCATTGAGTGTTTAGGCTCCGGTTGGTTTGCTTCGTTGAGTGTTTAGGCTCCGGTTGGTTTGCTTCGTTGATTATTTAGGCTCCGGTTGTTTTGCTTCGTTGAGTGTTTAGGCTATGGTTGGATTGCTTCATTTAGTGTTTAGGCTCCGGTTGGTTTGCTTCGTTGAGTGTTTAGGCTCCGGTTGGTTTGCTTCATTGAGTGATTAGGCCCCATTTGGTTTGTTTCGTTGATTGTTTAGGCTCCGGTTGGTTTGCTTCGTTGAGTGTTTAGGCTCCAGTTGGATTGCTTCGTTTAGTGTTTAGGCTCCGGTTGGTTCGCTTCGTTTAATGTTTAGGCTCCGATTGGTTTGCTTCGTTGATTGTTTAGGTTCCGGTTGGTTTCGTTGAGTGTTTAGGCTCCGGTTGGTTTGCTTCGTTGAGTGTTTAGGCTCCGGTTGGATTGCTTCGTTTATTGTTTAGGCTCCGGTTGGTTTGCTTCGTTGAGTGTTTAGGCTCTGGTTGGTTTGCTTCGTTGAGTATTTAGGCTCCGGTTGGTTTGCTTCGTTGAGTGTTTAGGCTCCGGTTGGTTTGCTTCGTTGAGTGTTTAGGCTATGGTTGGATTGCTTCATTTAGTGTTTAGGCTCCGGTTGGTTTGCTTCGTTGAGTGTTTAGGCTCCGGTTGGTTTGCTTCATTGAGTGATTAGGCTCCATTTGGTTTGTTTCGTTGAGTGTTTAGGCTCTGGTTGGTTTGTTTCGTTGAGTGTTTTGGCTTTGGTTGGTTCGTTTCATTGAGTGTTTAGGCTCCGGTTGGTTTGCTTCGTTGAGTGTTTAGGCTCCGGTTGGTTTGCTTCGTTGATTGTTTAGGCTCCGGTTGGTTTGCTTCGTTGAGTGTTTAGGCTATGGTTGGATTGCTTCATTTAGTGTTTAGGCTCCGGTTGGTTTGCTTCGTAGAGTGTTTAGGCTCCGGTTGGTTTGCTTCATTGAGTGATTAGGCCCCATTTGGTTTGTTTCGTTGATTGTTTTGGCTCCGGTTGGTTTGCTTCGTTGAGTGTTTAGGCTCCAGTTGGATTGCTTGGTTTAGTGTTTAGGCTCCGGTTGGTTTGCTTCGTTGAGTGTTTAGGCTCCGGTTGGTTTGCTTCGTTGAGTGTTTAGGCTCTAGTTGGTTAGCTTTGTTGAGTGTTTAGGCTCCAGTTGGTTTGCTTCATTGAGTGTTTAGGTTCCGGTTGGTTCGTTTCGTTGAGGGTTTAGGCTCTGGTTGGTTTGCTTCGTTTAGGTTTTAGGCTCCGATTGGTTCGCTTCGTTGATTGTTTAGGCTCCAGTTGGTTTGCTTTGTTGAGTGTTAGGCTCTGGTTGGATTGCTTCGTTTAGTGTTTAGGCTCCGGTTGGTTTGCTTCGTTGAGTGTTTAGGCTCCGGTTGGTTTGCTTTATTGAGTGTTCAGACTCCGGCTGGATTGTTACGTTGAGTGTTTAGGTTCCGGTTGGATTGTTTCGTTGAGTGTTTAGGCTCCGGTTGGTTTGCTTTGTTGAGTGTTTAGGCTCCGGTTGGTTTGCTTCGTTGAGTGTTTAGGCTCCGGTTGGTTCGCTTCGTTTAATGTTTAGGCTCCGATTGGTTTGCTTCGTTGATTGTTTAGGTTCCGGTTGGTTTCGTTGAGTGTTTAGGCTCCGGTTGATTTACTTCGTTGAGTGTTTAGGCTCCGGTTGGATTGTTTCGTTGAGTGTTTAGGCTCTGGTTGGATTTCTTCGTTTAGTGTTTAGGTTCCGGTTGGTTTGCTTCGTAGAGTGTTTAGGCCCCGGTTGGTTTGCTTCATTGAGTGTTTAGGTTCCGGTTGGTTTCGTTGAGTGTTTAGGCTCCGGTTTGTTTGCTTCGTTCAGTGTTTAGGCTCCGGTTGGTTCGTTTCGTTGAGTGTTTTGGCTTTGGTTGGTTCGTTTCGTTGATTGTTTAGGCTCCGGTTGTTTTGCTTCGTTGAGTGTTTAGGCTCCGGTTGGTTTGCTTCATTCATTGTTTAGGCTCCGGTTGGTTTGCTTCGTTGAGTGTTTAGGCTCCGGTTGGTTTGCTTCATTCATTGTTTAGGCTCCGGTTGGTTTGCTTCGTTGAGTGTTTAGGCTCCGGTTGGATTGCTTCGTTTATTGTTTAGGCTCCGGTTGGTTTGCTTCGTTGAGTGTTTAGGCTCTGGTTGGTTTGCTTCGTTGAGTATTTAGGCTCCGGTTGGTTTGCTTCGTTGAGTGTTTAGGCTCCGGTTGGTTTGCTTCGTTGAGTGTTTAGGCTATGGTTGGATTGCTTCATTTAGTGTTTAGGCTCCGGTTGGTTTGCTTCATTGAGTGTTTAGGCTCCGGTTGGTTTGCTTCATTGAGTGATTAGGCTCCATTTGGTTTGTTTCGTTGAGTGTTTAGGCTCTGGTTGGTTTGTTTCGTTGAGTGTTTTGGCTTTGGTTGGTTCGTTTCATTGAGTGTTTAGGCTCCGGTTGGTTTGCTTCGTTGAGTGTTTAGGCTCCGGTTGGTTTGCTTCGTTGATTATTTAGGCTCCGGTTGTTTTGCTTCGTTGAGTGTTTAGGCTATGGTTGGATTGCTTCATTTAGTGTTTAGGCTCCGGTTGGTTTGCTTCGTTGAGTGTTTAGGCTCCGGTTGGTTTGCTTCATTGAGTGATTAGGCCCCATTTGGTTTGTTTCGTTGATTGTTTAGGCTCCGGTTGGTTTGCTTCGTTGAGTGTTTAGGCTCCAGTTGGATTGCTTCGTTTAGTGTTTAGGCTCCGGTTGGTTTGCTTCGTTGAGTGTTTAGGCTCCGGTTGGTTTGCTTCGTTGAGTGTTTAGGCTCTAGTTGGTTAGCTTTGTTGAGTGTTTAGGCTCCGGTTGGTTTGCTTCATTGAGTGTTTAGGTTCCGGTTGGTTCGTTTCGTTGAGGGTTTAGGCTCTGGTTGGTTTGCTTCGTTTAGGTTTTAGGCTCCGATTGGTTCGCTTCGTTGATTGTTTAGGCTCTAGTTGGTTTGCTTTGTTGAGTGTTAGGCTCTGGTTGGATTGCTTCGTTTAGTGTTTAGGCTCCGGTTGGTTTGCTTCGTTGAGTGTTTAGGCTCCGGTTGGTTTGCTTTATTGAGTGTTCAGGCTCCGGCTGGATTGTTACGTTGAGTGTTTAGGTTCCGGTTGGATTGTTTCGTTGAGTGTTTAGGCTCCGGTTGGTTTGCTTTGTTGAGTGTTTAGGCTCCGGTTGGTTTGCTTCGTTGAGTGTTTAGGCTCCGGTTGGTTCGCTTCGTTTAATGTTTAGGCTCCGATTGGTTTGCTTCGTTGATTGTTTAGGTTCCGGTTGGTTTCGTTGAGTGTTTAGGCTCCGGTTGGTTTGCTTCGTTGAGTGTTTAGGCTCCGGTTGGATTGCTTCGTTTATTGTTTAGGCTCCGGTTGGTTTGCTTCGTTGAGTGTTTAGGCTCTGGTTGGTTTGCTTCGTTGAGTATTTAGGCTCCGGTTGGTTTGCTTCGTTGAGTGTTTAGGCTCCGGTTGGTTTGCTTCGTTGAGTGTTTAGGCTATGGTTGGATTGCTTCATTTAGTGTTTAGGCTCCGGTTGGTTTGCTTCGTTGAGTGTTTAGGCTCCGGTTGGTTTGCTTCATTGAGTGATTAGGCTCCATTTGGTTTGTTTCGTTGAGTGTTTAGGCTCTGGTTGGTTTGTTTTGTTGAGTGTTTTGGCTTTGGTTGGTTCGTTTCATTGAGTGTTTAGGCTCCGGTTGGTTTGCTTCGTTGAGTGTTTAGGCTCCGGTTGGTTTGCTTCGTTGATTGTTTAGGCTCCGGTTGGTTTGCTTCGTTGAGTGTTTAGGCTATGGTTGGATTGCTTCATTTAGTGTTTAGGCTCCGGTTGGTTTGCTTCGTAGAGTGTTTAGGCTCCGGTTGGTTTGCTTCATTGAGTGATTAGGCCCCATTTGGTTTGTTTCGTTGATTGTTTTGGCTCCGGTTGGTTTGCTTCGTTGAGTGTTTAGGCTCCAGTTGGATTGCTTCGTTTAGTGTTTAGGCTCCGGTTGGTTTGCTTCGTTGAGTGTTTAGGCTCCGGTTGGTTTGCTTCGTTGAGTGTTTAGGCTCTAGTTGGTTAGCTTTGTTGAGTGTTTAGGCTCCAGTTGGTTTGCTTCATTGAGTGTTTAGGTTCCGGTTGGTTCGTTTCGTTGAGGGTTTAGGCTCTGGTTGGTTTGCTTCGTTTAGGTTTTAGGCTCCGATTGGTTCGCTTCGTTGATTGTTTAGGCTCCAGTTGGTTTGCTTTGTTGAGTGTTAGGCTCTGGTTGGATTGCTTCGTTTAGTGTTTAGGCTCCGGTTGGTTTGCTTCGTTGAGTGTTTAGGCTCCGGTTGGTTTGCTTTATTGAGTGTTCAGACTCCGGCTGGATTGTTACGTTGAGTGTTTAGGTTCCGGTTGGATTGTTTCGTTGAGTGTTTAGGCTCCGGTTGGTTTGCTTTGTTGAGTGTTTAGGCTCCGGTTGGTTTGCTTCGTTGAGTGTTTAGGCTCCGGTTGGTTCGCTTCGTTTAATGTTTAGGCTCCGATTGGTTTGCTTCGTTGATTGTTTAGGTTCCGGTTGGTTTCGTTGAGTGTTTAGGCTCCGGTTGATTTACTTCGTTGAGTGTTTAGGCTCCGGTTGGATTGTTTCGTTGAGTGTTTAGGCTCTGGTTGGATTTCTTCGTTTAGTGTTTAGGTTCCGGTTGGTTTGCTTCGTAGAGTGTTTAGGCCCCGGTTGGTTTGCTTCATTGAGTGTTTAGGTTCCGGTTGGTTTCGTTGAGTGTTTAGGCTCCGATTTGTTTGCTTCGTTCAGTGTTTAGGCTCCGGTTGGTTCGTTTCGTTGAGTGTTTTGGCTTTGGTTGGTTCGTTTCGTTGAGTGTTTAGGCTCCGGTTGTTTTGCTTCGTTGAGTGTTTAGGCTCCGGTTGGTTTGCTTCATTCATTGTTTAGGCTCCGGTTGGTTTGCTTCGTTGAGTGTTTAGGCTCCGGTTGGTTTGCTTCATTCATTGTTTAGGCTCCGGTTGGTTTGCTTCGTTGAGTGTTTAGGCTCCGGTTGGATTGCTTCGTTTATTGTTTAGGCTCCGGTTGGTTTGCTTCGTTGAGTGTTTAGGCTCTGGTTGGTTTGCTTCGTTGAGTATTTAGGCTCCGGTTGGTTTGCTTCGTTGAGTGTTTAGGCTCCGGTTGGTTTGCTTCGTTGAGTGTTTAGGCTATGGTTGGATTGCTTCATTTAGTGTTTAGGCTCCGGTTGGTTTGCTTCATTGAGTGTTTAGGCTCCGGTTGGTTTGCTTCATTGAGTGATTAGGCTCCATTTGGTTTGTTTCGTTGAGTGTTTAGGCTCTGGTTGGTTTGTTTCGTTGAGTGTTTTGGCTTTGGTTGGTTCGTTTCATTGAGTGTTTAGGCTCCGGTTGGTTTGCTTCGTTGAGTGTTTAGGCTCCGGTTGGTTTGCTTCGTTGATTATTTAGGCTCCGGTTGTTTTGCTTCGTTGAGTGTTTAGGCTATGGTTGGATTGCTTCATTTAGTGTTTAGGCTCCGGTTGGTTTGCTTCGTTGAGTGTTTAGGCTCCGGTTGGTTTGCTTCATTGAGTGATTAGGCCCCATTTGGTTTGTTTCGTTGATTGTTTAGGCTCCGGTTGGTTTGCTTCGTTGAGTGTTTAGGCTCCAGTTGGATTGCTTCGTTTAGTGTTTAGGCTCCGGTTGGTTCGCTTCGTTTAATGTTTAGGCTCCGATTGGTTTGCTTCGTTGATTGTTTAGGTTCCGGTTGGTTTCGTTGAGTGTTTAGGCTCCGGTTGGTTTGCTTCGTTGAGTGTTTAGGCTCCGGTTGGATTGCTTCGTTTATTGTTTAGGCTCCGGTTGGTTTGCTTCGTTGAGTGTTTAGGCTCTGGTTGGTTTGCTTCGTTGAGTATTTAGGCTCCGGTTGGTTTGCTTCGTTGAGTGTTTAGGCTCCGGTTGGTTTGCTTCGTTGAGTGTTTAGGCTATGGTTGGATTGCTTCATTTAGTGTTTAGGCTCCGGTTGGTTTGCTTCGTTGAGTGTTTAGGCTCCGGTTGGTTTGCTTCATTGAGTGATTAGGCTCCATTTGGTTTGTTTCGTTGAGTGTTTAGGCTCTGGTTGGTTTGTTTCGTTGAGTGTTTTGGCTTTGGTTGGTTCGTTTCATTGAGTGTTTAGGCTCCGGTTGGTTTGCTTCGTTGAGTGTTTAGGCTCCGGTTGGTTTGCTTCGTTGATTGTTTAGGCTCCGGTTGGTTTGCTTCGTTGAGTGTTTAGGCTATGGTTGGATTGCTTCATTTAGTGTTTAGGCTCCGGTTGGTTTGCTTCGTAGAGTGTTTAGGCTCCGGTTGGTTTGCTTCATTGAGTGATTAGGCCCCATTTGGTTTGTTTCGTTGATTGTTTTGGCTCCGGTTGGTTTGCTTCGTTGAGTGTTTAGGCTCCAGTTGGATTGCTTGGTTTAGTGTTTAGGCTCCGGTTGGTTTGCTTCGTTGAGTGTTTAGGCTCCGGTTGGTTTGCTTCGTTGAGTGTTTAGGCTCTAGTTGGTTAGCTTTGTTGAGTGTTTAGGCTCCAGTTGGTTTGCTTCATTGAGTGTTTAGGTTCCGGTTGGTTCGTTTCGTTGAGGGTTTAGGCTCTGGTTGGTTTGCTTCGTTTAGGTTTTAGGCTCCGATTGGTTCGCTTCGTTGATTGTTTAGGCTCCAGTTGGTTTGCTTTGTTGAGTGTTAGGCTCTGGTTGGATTGCTTCGTTTAGTGTTTAGGCTCCGGTTGGTTTGCTTCGTTGAGTGTTTAGGCTCCGGTTGGTTTGCTTTATTGAGTGTTCAGACTCCGGCTGGATTGTTACGTTGAGTGTTTAGGTTCCGGTTGGATTGTTTCGTTGAGTGTTTAGGCTCCGGTTGGTTTGCTTTGTTGAGTGTTTAGGCTCCGGTTGGTTTGCTTCGTTGAGTGTTTAGGCTCCGGTTGGTTCGCTTCGTTTAATGTTTAGGCTCCGATTGGTTTGCTTCGTTGATTGTTTAGGTTCCGGTTGGTTTCGTTGAGTGTTTAGGCTCCGGTTGATTTACTTCGTTGAGTGTTTAGGCTCCGGTTGGATTGTTTCGTTGAGTGTTTAGGCTCTGGTTGGATTTCTTCGTTTAGTGTTTAGGTTCCGGTTGGTTTGCTTCGTAGAGTGTTTAGGCCCCGGTTGGTTTGCTTCATTGAGTGTTTAGGTTCCGGTTGGTTTCGTTGAGTGTTTAGGCTCCGGTTTGTTTGCTTCGTTCAGTGTTTAGGCTCCGGTTGGTTCGTTTCGTTGAGTGTTTTGGCTTTGGTTGGTTCGTTTCGTTGATTGTTTAGGCTCCGGTTGTTTTGCTTCGTTGAGTGTTTAGGCTCCGGTTGGTTTGCTTCATTCATTGTTTAGGCTCCGGTTGGTTTGCTTCGTTGAGTGTTTAGGCTCCGGTTGGTTTGCTTCATTCATTGTTTAGGCTCCGGTTGGTTTGCTTCGTTGAGTGTTTAGGCTCCGGTTGGATTGCTTCGTTTATTGTTTAGGCTCCGGTTGGTTTGCTTCGTTGAGTGTTTAGGCTCTGGTTGGTTTGCTTCGTTGAGTATTTAGGCTCCGGTTGGTTTGCTTCGTTGAGTGTTTAGGCTCCGGTTGGTTTGCTTCGTTGAGTGTTTAGGCTATGGTTGGATTGCTTCATTTAGTGTTTAGGCTCCGGTTGGTTTGCTTCATTGAGTGTTTAGGCTCCGGTTGGTTTGCTTCATTGAGTGATTAGGCTCCATTTGGTTTGTTTCGTTGAGTGTTTAGGCTCTGGTTGGTTTGTTTCGTTGAGTGTTTTGGCTTTGGTTGGTTCGTTTCATTGAGTGTTTAGGCTCCGGTTGGTTTGCTTCGTTGAGTGTTTAGGCTCCGGTTGGTTTGCTTCGTTGATTATTTAGGCTCCGGTTGTTTTGCTTCGTTGAGTGTTTAGGCTATGGTTGGATTGCTTCATTTAGTGTTTAGGCTCCGGTTGGTTTGCTTCGTTGAGTGTTTAGGCTCCGGTTGGTTTGCTTCATTGAGTGATTAGGCCCCATTTGGTTTGTTTCGTTGATTGTTTAGGCTCCGGTTGGTTTGCTTCGTTGAGTGTTTAGGCTCCAGTTGGATTGCTTCGTTTAGTGTTTAGGCTCCGGTTGGTTTGCTTCGTTGAGTGTTTAGGCTCCGGTTGGTTTGCTTCGTTGAGTGTTTAGGCTCTAGTTGGTTAGCTTTGTTGAGTGTTTAGGCTCCGGTTGGTTTGCTTCATTGAGTGTTTAGGTTCCGGTTGGTTCGTTTCGTTGAGGGTTTAGGCTCTGGTTGGTTTGCTTCGTTTAGGTTTTAGGCTCCGATTGGTTCGCTTCGTTGATTGTTTAGGCTCTAGTTGGTTTGCTTTGTTGAGTGTTAGGCTCTGGTTGGATTGCTTCGTTTAGTGTTTAGGCTCCGGTTGGTTTGCTTCGTTGAGTGTTTAGGCTCCGGTTGGTTTGCTTTATTGAGTGTTCAGGCTCCGGCTGGATTGTTACGTTGAGTGTTTAGGTTCCGGTTGGATTGTTTCGTTGAGTGTTTAGGCTCCGGTTGGTTTGCTTTGTTGAGTGTTTAGGCTCCGGTTGGTTTGCTTCGTTGAGTGTTTAGGCTCCGGTTGGTTCGCTTCGTTTAATGTTTAGGCTCCGATTGGTTTGCTTCGTTGATTGTTTAGGTTCCGGTTGGTTTCGTTGAGTGTTTAGGCTCCGGTTGGTTTGCTTCGTTGAGTGTTTAGGCTCCGGTTGGATTGCTTCGTTTATTGTTTAGGCTCCGGTTGGTTTGCTTCGTTGAGTGTTTAGGCTCTGGTTGGTTTGCTTCGTTGAGTATTTAGGCTCCGGTTGGTTTGCTTCGTTGAGTGTTTAGGCTCCGGTTGGTTTGCTTCGTTGAGTGTTTAGGCTATGGTTGGATTGCTTCATTTAGTGTTTAGGCTCCGGTTGGTTTGCTTCGTTGAGTGTTTAGGCTCCGGTTGGTTTGCTTCATTGAGTGATTAGGCTCCATTTGGTTTGTTTCGTTGAGTGTTTAGGCTCTGGTTGGTTTGTTTTGTTGAGTGTTTTGGCTTTGGTTGGTTCGTTTCATTGAGTGTTTAGGCTCCGGTTGGTTTGCTTCGTTGAGTGTTTAGGCTCCGGTTGGTTTGCTTCGTTGATTGTTTAGGCTCCGGTTGGTTTGCTTCGTTGAGTGTTTAGGCTATGGTTGGATTGCTTCATTTAGTGTTTAGGCTCCGGTTGGTTTGCTTCGTAGAGTGTTTAGGCTCCGGTTGGTTTGCTTCATTGAGTGATTAGGCCCCATTTGGTTTGTTTCGTTGATTGTTTTGGCTCCGGTTGGTTTGCTTCGTTGAGTGTTTAGGCTCCAGTTGGATTGCTTCGTTTAGTGTTTAGGCTCCGGTTGGTTTGCTTCGTTGAGTGTTTAGGCTCCGGTTGGTTTGCTTCGTTGAGTGTTTAGGCTCTAGTTGGTTAGCTTTGTTGAGTGTTTAGGCTCCAGTTGGTTTGCTTCATTGAGTGTTTAGGTTCCGGTTGGTTCGTTTCGTTGAGGGTTTAGGCTCTGGTTGGTTTGCTTCGTTTAGGTTTTAGGCTCCGATTGGTTCGCTTCGTTGATTGTTTAGGCTCCAGTTGGTTTGCTTTGTTGAGTGTTAGGCTCTGGTTGGATTGCTTCGTTTAGTGTTTAGGCTCCGGTTGGTTTGCTTCGTTGAGTGTTTAGGCTCCGGTTGGTTTGCTTTATTGAGTGTTCAGACTCCGGCTGGATTGTTACGTTGAGTGTTTAGGTTCCGGTTGGATTGTTTCGTTGAGTGTTTAGGCTCCGGTTGGTTTGCTTTGTTGAGTGTTTAGGCTCCGGTTGGTTTGCTTCGTTGAGTGTTTAGGCTCCGGTTGGTTCGCTTCGTTTAATGTTTAGGCTCCGATTGGTTTGCTTCGTTGATTGTTTAGGTTCCGGTTGGTTTCGTTGAGTGTTTAGGCTCCGGTTGATTTACTTCGTTGAGTGTTTAGGCTCCGGTTGGATTGTTTCGTTGAGTGTTTAGGCTCTGGTTGGATTTCTTCGTTTAGTGTTTAGGTTCCGGTTGGTTTGCTTCGTAGAGTGTTTAGGCCCCGGTTGGTTTGCTTCATTGAGTGTTTAGGTTCCGGTTGGTTTCGTTGAGTGTTTAGGCTCCGATTTGTTTGCTTCGTTCAGTGTTTAGGCTCCGGTTGGTTCGTTTCGTTGAGTGTTTTGGCTTTGGTTGGTTCGTTTCGTTGAGTGTTTAGGCTCCGGTTGTTTTGCTTCGTTGAGTGTTTAGGCTCCGGTTGGTTTGCTTCATTCATTGTTTAGGCTCCGGTTGGTTTGCTTCGTTGAGTGTTTAGGCTCCGGTTGGATTGCTTCGTTTATTGTTTAGGCTCCGGTTGGTTTGCTTCGTTGAGTGTTTAGGCTCTGGTTGGTTTGCTTCGTTGAGTATTTAGGCTCCGGTTGGTTTGCTTCGTTGAGTGTTTAGGCTCCGGTTGGTTTGCTTCGTTGAGTGTTTAGGCTATGGTTGGATTGCTTCATTTAGTGTTTAGGCTCCGGTTGGTTTGCTTCGTTGAGTGTTTAGGCTCCGGTTGGTTTGCTTCATTGAGTGATTAGGCTCCATTTGGTTTGTTTCGTTGAGTGTTTAGGCTCTGGTTGGTTTGTTTCGTTGAGTGTTTTGGCTTTGGTTGGTTCGTTTCATTGAGTGTTTAGGCTCCGGTTGGTTTGCTTCGTTGAGTGTTTAGGCTCCGGTTGGTTTGCTTCGTTGATTGTTTAGGCTCCGGTTGGTTTGCTTCGTTGAGTGTTTAGGCTATGGTTGGATTGCTTCATTTAGTGTTTAGGCTCCGGTTGGTTTGCTTCGTTGAGTGTTTAGGCTCCGGTTGGTTTGCTTCATTGAGTGATTAGGCCCCATTTGGTTTGTTTCGTTGATTGTTTTGGCTCCGGTTGGTTTGCTTCGTTGAGTGTTTAGGCTCCAGTTGGATTGCTGCGTTTAGTGTTTAGGCTCCGGTTGGTTTGCTTCGTTGAGTGTTTAGGCTCCGGTTGGTTTGCTTCGTTGAGTGTTTAGGCTCTAGTTGGTTAGCTTTGTTGAGTGTTTAGGCTCCAGTTGGTTTGCTTCATTGAGTGTTTAGGTTCCGGTTGGTTCGTTTCGTTGAGGGTTTAGGCTCTGGTTGGTTTGCTTCGTTTAGGTTTTAGGCTCCGATTGGTTCGCTTCGTTGATTGTTTAGGCTCCAGTTGGTTTGCTTTGTTGAGTGTTAGGCTCTGGTTGGATTGCTTCGTTTAGTGTTTAGGCTCCGGTTGGTTTGCTTCGTTGAGTGTTTAGGCTCCGGTTGGTTTGCTTTATTGAGTGTTCAGACTCCGGCTGGATTGTTACGTTGAGTGTTTAGGTTCCGGTTGGATTGTTTCGTTGAGTGTTTAGGCTCCGGTTGGTTTGCTTTGTTGAGTGTTTAGGCTCCGGTTGGTTTGCTTCGTTGAGTGTTTAGGCTCCGGTTGGTTCGCTTCGTTTAATGTTTAGGCTCCGATTGGTTTGCTTCGTTGATTGTTTAGGTTCCGGTTGGTTTCGTTGAGTGTTTAGGCTCCGGTTGATTTACTTCGTTGAGTGTTTAGGCTCCGGTTGGATTGTTTCGTTGAGTGTTTAGGCTCTGGTTGGATTTCTTCGTTTAGTGTTTAGGTTCCGGTTGGTTTGCTTCGTAGAGTGTTTAGGCCCCGGTTGGTTTGCTTCATTGAGTGTTTAGGTTCCGGTTGGTTTCGTTGAGTGTTTAGGCTCCGGTTTGTTTGCTTCGTTCAGTGTTTAGGCTCCGGTTGGTTCGTTTCGTTGAGTGTTTTGGCTTTGGTTGGTTCGTTTCGTTGAGTGTTTAGGCTCCGGTTGTTTTGCTTCGTTGAGTGTTTAGGCTCCGGTTGGTTTGCTTCATTCATTGTTTAGGCTCCGGTTGGTTTGCTTCGTTGAGTGTTTAGGCTCCGGTTGGATTGCTTCGTTTATTGTTTAGGCTCCGGTTGGTTTGCTTCGTTGAGTGTTTAGGCTCTGGTTGGTTTGCTTCGTTGAGTATTTAGGCTCCGGTTGGTTTGCTTCGTTGAGTGTTTAGGCTCCGGTTGGTTTGCTTCGTTGAGTGTTTAGGCTATGGTTGGATTGCTTCATTTAGTGTTTAGGCTCCGGTTGGTTTGCTTCGTTGAGTGTTTAGGCTCCGGTTGGTTTGCTTCATTGAGTGATTAGGCTCCATTTGGTTTGTTTCGTTGAGTGTTTAGGCTCTGGTTGGTTTGTTTCGTTGAGTGTTTTGGCTTTGGTTGGTTCGTTTCATTGAGTGTTTAGGCTCCGGTTGGTTTGCTTCGTTGAGTGTTTAGGCTCCGGTTGGTTTGCTTCGTTGATTGTTTAGGCTCCGGTTGGTTTGCTTCGTTGAGTGTTTAGGCTATGGTTGGATTGCTTCATTTAGTGTTTAGGCTCCGGTTGGTTTGCTTCGTTGAGTGTTTAGGCTCCGGTTGGTTTGCTTCATTGAGTGATTAGGCCCCATTTGGTTTGTTTCGTTGATTGTTTTGGCTCCGGTTGGTTTGCTTCGTTGAGTGTTTAGGCTCCAGTTGGATTGCTGCGTTTAGTGTTTAGGCTCCGGTTGGTTTGCTTCGTTGAGTGTTTAGGCTCCGGTTGGTTTGCTTCGTTGAGTGTTTAGGCTCTAGTTGGTTAGCTTTGTTGAGTGTTTAGGCTCCAGTTGGTTTGCTTCATTGAGTGTTTAGGTTCCGGTTGGTTCGTTTCGTTGAGGGTTTAGGCTCTGGTTGGTTTGCTTCGTTTAGGTTTTAGGCTCCGATTGGTTCGCTTCGTTGATTGTTTAGGCTCCAGTTGGTTTGCTTTGTTGAGTGTTAGGCTCTGGTTGGATTGCTTCGTTTAGTGTTTAGGCTCCGGTTGGTTTGCTTCGTTGAGTGTTTAGGCTCCGGTTGGTTTGCTTTATTGAGTGTTCAGACTCCGGCTGGATTGTTACGTTGAGTGTTTAGGTTCCGGTTGGATTGTTTCGTTGAGTGTTTAGGCTCCGGTTGGTTTGCTTTGTTGAGTGTTTAGGCTCCGGTTGGTTTGCTTCGTTGAGTGTTTAGGCTCCGGTTGGTTCGCTTTGTTTAATGTTTAGGCTCCGATTGGTTTGCTTCGTTGATTGTTTAGGTTCCGGTTGGTTTCGTTGAGTGTTTAGGCTCCGGTTGATTTACTTCGTTGAGTGTTTAGGCTCCGGTTGGATTGTTTCGTTGAGTGTTTAGGCTCTGGTTGGATTTCTTCGTTTAGTGTTTAGGTTCCGGTTGGTTTGCTTCGTAGAGTGTTTAGGCCCCGGTTGGTTTGCTTCATTGAGTGTTTAGGTTCCGGTTGGTTTCGTTGAGTGTTTAGGCTCCGGTTTGTTTGCTTCGTTCAGTGTTTAGGCTCCGGTTGGTTCGTTTCGTTGAGTGTTTTGGCTTTGGTTGGTTCGTTTCGTTGAGTGTTTAGGCTCCGGTTGTTTTGCTTCGTTGAGTGTTTAGGCTCCGGTTGGTTTGCTTCATTCATTGTTTAGGCTCCGGTTGGTTTGCTTCGTTGAGTGTTTAGGCTCCGGTTGGATTGCTTCGTTTATTGTTTAGGCTCCGGTTGGTTTGCTTCGTTGAGTGTTTAGGCTCTGGTTGGTTTGCTTCGTTGAGTATTTAGGCTCCGGTTGGTTTGCTTCGTTGAGTGTTTAGGCTCCGGTTGGTTTGCTTTGTTGAGTGTTTAGGCTATGGTTGGATTGCTTCATTTAGTGTTTAGGCTCCGGTTGGTTTGCTTCGTTGAGTGTTTAGGCTCCGGTTGGTTTGCTTCATTGAGTGATTAGGCTCCATTTGGTTTGTTTCGTTGAGTGTTTAGGCTCTGGTTGGTTTGTTTCGTTGAGTGTTTTGGCTTTGGTTGGTTCGTTTCATTGAGTGTTTAGGCTCCGGTTGGTTTGCTTCGTTGAGTGTTTAGGCTCCGGTTGGTTTGCTTCGTTGATTATTTAGGCTCCGGTTGGTTTGCTTCGTTGAGTGTTTAGGCTATGGTTGGATTGCTTCATTTAGTGTTTAGGCTCCGGTTGGTTTGCTTCGTTGAGTGTTTAGGCTCCGGTTGGTTTGCTTCATTGAGTGATTAGGCCCCATTTGGTTTGTTTCGTTGATTGTTTTGGCTCCGGTTGGTTTGCTTCGTTGAGTGTTTAGGCTCCAGTTGGATTGCTTCGTTTAGTGTTTAGGCTCCGGTTGGTTTGCTTCGTTGAGTGTTTAGGCTCCGGTTGGTTTGCTTCGTTGAGTGTTTAGGCTCTAGTTGGTTAGCTTTGTTGAGTGTTTAGGCTCCGGTTGGTTTGCTTCATTGAGTGTTTAGGTTCCGGTTGGTTCGTTTCGTTGAGGGTTTAGGCTCTGGTTGGTTTGCTTCGTTTAGGTTTTAGGCTCCGATTGGTTCGCTTCGTTGATTGTTTAGGCTCCAGTTGGTTTGCTTTGTTGAGTGTTAGGCTCTGGTTGGATTGCTTCGTTTAGTGTTTAGGCTCCGGTTGGTTTGCTTCGTTGAGTGTTTAGGCTCCGGTTGGTTTGCTTTATTGAGTGTTCAGGCTCCGGCTGGATTGTTACGTTGAGTGTTTAGGTTCCGGTTGGATTGTTTCGTTGAGTGTTTAGGCTCCGGTTGGTTTGCTTTGTTGAGTGTTTAGGCTCCGGTTGGTTTGCTTCGTTGAGTGTTTAGGCTCCGGTTGGTTCGCTTCGTTTAATGTTTAGGCTCCGATTGGTTTGCTTCGTTGATTGTTTAGGTTCCGGTTGGTTTCGTTGAGTGTTTAGGCTCCGGTTGATTTACTTCGTTGAGTGTTTAGGCTCCGGTTGGATTGTTTCGTTGAGTGTTTAGGCTCTGGTTGGATTTCTTCTTTTAGTGTTTAGGTTCCGGTTGGTTTGCTTCGTAGAGTGTTTAGGCCCCGTTTGGTTTGCTTCATTGAGTGTTTAGGTTCCGGTTGGTTTCGTTGAGTGTTTAGGCTCCGGTTTGTTTGCTTCGTTCAGTGTTTAGGCTCCGGTTGGTTCGTTTCGTTGAGTGTTTTGGCTTTGGTTGGTTCGTTTCGTTGAGTGTTTAGGCTCCGGTTGTTTTGCTTCGTTGAGTGTTTAGGCTCCGGTTGGTTTGCTTCATTCATTGTTTAGGCTCCGGTTGGTTTGCTTCGTTGAGTGTTTAGGCTCCGGTTGGATTGCTTCGTTTATTGTTTAGGCTCCGGTTGGTTTGCTTCGTTGAGTGTTTAGGCTCTGGTTGGTTTGCTTCGTTGAGTATTTAGGCTCCGGTTGGTTTGCTTCGTTGAGTGTTTAGGCTCCGGTTGGTTTGCTTCGTTGAGTGTTTAGGCTATGGTTGGATTGCTTCATTTAGTGTTTAGGCTCCGGTTGGTTTGCTTCGTTGAGTGTTTAGGCTCCGGTTGGTTTGCTTCATTGAGTGATTAGGCTCCATTTGGTTTGTTTCGTTGAGTGTTTAGGCTCTGGTTGGTTTGTTTCGTTGAGTGTTTTGGCTTTGGTTGGTTCGTTTCATTGAGTGTTTAGGCTCCGGTTGGTTTGCTTCGTTGAGTGTTTAGGCTCCGGTTGGTTTGCTTCGTTGATTGTTTAGGCTCCGGTTGGTTTGCTTCGTTGAGTGTTTAGGCTATGGTTGGATTGATTCATTTAGTGTTTAGGCTCCGGTTGGTTTGCTTCGTTGAGTGTTTAGGCTCCGGTTGGTTTGCTTCATTGAGTGATTAGGCTCCATTTGGTTTGTTTCGTTGATTGTTTAGGCTCCGGTTGGTTTGCTTCGTTGAGTGTTTAGGCTCCAGTTGGATTGCTTCGTTTAGTGTTTAGGCTCCGGTTTGTTTGCTTCGTTGAGTGTTTAGGCTCCGGTTGGTTTGCTTCGTTGAGTGTTTAGGCTCTAGTTGGTTAGCTTTGTTGAGTGTTTAGGCTCCGGTTGGTTTGCTTCATTGAGTGTTTAGGTTCCGGTTGGTTCGTTTCGTTGAGTGTTTAGGCTCTGGTTGGTTTGCTTCGTTTAGGTTTTAGGCTCTGATTGGTCCGCTTAGTTGATTGTTTAGGCTCCAGTTGGTTTGCTTTGTTGATGTTTAGGCTCTGGTTAGAATGCTTCGTTGAGTGTTTAGGCTCTGGTTGGTTTGCTTTATTGAGTGTTCAGGCTCCGGTTGGATTGTTTCGTTGAGTGTTTAGGCTCCGGTTGGATTGTTTCGTTGAGTGTTTAGGCTCCGGTTGGTTTGCTTTGTTGAGTGTTTAGGCTCCGGTTGGTTTGCTTCGTTGAGTGTTTAGGCTCCGGTTGGTTCGCTTCGTTTAATGTTTAGGCTCCGATTGGTTTGCTTCGTTGATTGTTTAGGTTCCGGTTGGTTTCGTTGAGTGTTTAGGCTCCGGTTGATTTACTTCGTTGAGTGTTTAGGCTCCGGTTGGATTGTTTCGTTGAGTGTTTAGGCTCTGGTTGGATTTCTTCGTTTAGTGTTTAGGTTCCGGTTGGTTTGCTTCGTAGAGTGTTTAGGCCCCGGTTGGTTTCGTTGAGTGTTTAGGCTCCGGTTTGTTTGCTTCGTTCAGTGTTTAGGCTCCGGTTGGTTCTTTTCGTTGAGTGTTTTGGCTTTGGTTGGTTCGTTTCGTTGAGTGTTTAGGCTCCGGTTGTTTTGCTTCGTTGAGTGTTTAGGCTCCGGTTGGTTTGCTTCATTCATTGTTTAGGCTCCGGTTGGTTTGCTTCGTTGAGTGTTTAGGCTCCGGTTGGATTGCTTCGTTTATTGTTTAGGCTCCGGTTGGTTTGCTTCGTTGAGTGTTTAGGCTCTGGTTGGTTTGCTTCGTTGAGTATTTAGGCTCCGGTTGGTTTGCTTCGTTGAGTGTTTAGGCTCCGGTTGGTTTGCTTCGTTGAGTGTTTAGGCTATGGTTGGATTGCTTCATTTAGTGTTTAGGCTCCGGTTGGTTTGCTTCGTTGAGTGTTTAGGCTCCGGTTGGTTTGCTACATTGAGTGATTAGGCTCCATTTGGTTTGTTTCGTTGAGTGTTTAGGCTCTGGTTGGTTTGTTTCGTTGAGTGTTTTGGCTTTGGTTGGTTCGTTTCATTGAGTGTTTAGGCTCCGGTTGGTTTGCTTCGTTGAGTGTTTAGGCTCCGGTTGGTTTGCTTCGTTGATTGTTTAGGCTCCGGTTGGTTTGCTTCGTTGAGTGTTTAGGCTATGGTTGGATTGCTTCATTTAGTGTATAGGCTCCGGTTGGTTTGCTTCGTTGAGTGTTTAGGCTCCGGTTGGTTTGCTTCATTGAGTGATTAGGCTCCATTTGGTTTGTTTCGTTGATTGTTTAGGCTCCGGTTGGTTTGCTTCGTTGAGTGTTTAGGCTCCAGTTGGATTGCTTCGTTTAGTGTTTAGGCTCCGGTTGGTTTGCTTCGTTGAGTGTTTAGGCTCCGGTTGGTTTGCTTCGTTGAGTGTTTAGGCTCTAGTTGGTTAGCTTTGTTGAGTGTTTAGGCTCCGGTTGGTTTGCTTCATTGAGTGTTTAGGTTCCGGTTGGTTCGTTTCGTTGAGTGTTTAGGCTCTGGTTGGTTTGCTTCGTTTAGGTTTTAGGCTCTGATTGGTCCGCTTAGTTCATTGTTTAGGCTCCAGTTGGTTTGCTTTGTTGATGTTTAGGCTCTGGTTAGAATGCTTCGTTTAGTGTTTAGGCTCCGGTTGGTTTGTTTCGTTGAGTGTTTAGGCTCTGGTTGGTTTGCTTTATTGAGTGTTCAGACTCCGGTTGGATTGTTTCGTTGAGTGTTTAGGCTCCGGTTGGATTGTTTCGTTGAGTGTTTAGGCTCCGGTTGGTTTGCTTTGTTGAGTGTTTAGGCTCCGGTTGGTTTGCTTCGTTGAGTTTTTAGGCTCCGGTTGGTTCGCTCTGTTGAATGTTTAGGCTCCGGTTGGTTTGCTTCTTTGATTGTTTAGGCTGCGGTTGGTTTCGTTGAGTGTTTAGGCTCCGGTTGATTTACTTCGTTGAGTGTTTAGGCTCCGCTTGGATTGTTTCGTTGAGTGTTTAGGCTCCGGTTGGATTGCTTTGTTTAGTGTTTAGGCTCCGGTTGGTTTGCTTCGTTGAGTGTTTAGGCTCCGGTTCGTTTGCTTCGTTGAGATTTTAGGCTCTAGTTGGTTAGCTTCGTTGAGTGTTTAGGCTCCGGTTGGTTTGCTTCATTGAGTGTTTAGGTTCCGGTTGGTTCGTTTCGTTGAGTGTTTAGGCTCTGGTTGGTTTGCTTCGTTTAGGTTTTAGGCTCCGATTTGTTCGCTTCGTTGATTGTTTAGGCTCCAGTTGGTTTGCTTTGTTGAGTGTTTAGGTTCTGGTTGGATTGCTTCGTTTAGTGTTTAGGCTCCGGTTGGTTTGCTTCGTTGAGTGTTTAGGCTCCGGTTGGTTTGCTTTATTGAGTGTTTAGCCTCCGGTTGGATTGTTTCGTTGAGTGTTTAGGTTCCGGTTGGATTGTTTCGTTGAGTGTTTAGGCTCCAGTTGGTTTGCTTTGTTGAGTGTTTAGGCTCCGGTTGGTTTGCTTCGTTGAGTGTTTAGGCTCCGGTTGGTTCACTTCGTTGAATGTTTAGGCTCCGATTGGTTTGCTTCGTTGATTGTTTAGGTTCTGGTTGGTTTCGTTGAGTGTTTAGGCTCCGGTTGATTTACTTCGTTGAGTGTTTAGGCTCCGGTTGGATTGTTTCGTTGAGTGTTTAGGCTCTGGTTGGATTGCTTCGTTTAGTGTTTAGGCTCCGGTTGGTTTGCTTCGTTGAATGTTTAGGCTCCGGTTGGTTTGCTTCATTGATTGTTTAGGCTCCGGTTGGTTTGCTTCGTTGATTGTTTAGGCTCCGGTTGGTTTGCTTCGTTGAGTGTTTAGGCTATGGTTGGATTGCTTCATTTAGTGTTTAGGCTCCGGTTGGTTTGCTTCGTTGAATGTTTAGGCTCCGGTTTGTTTGCTACGTTGAGTGTTTAGGCTTTGGTTGGATTATTTCGTTGAGTGTTTAGGCTCCGGTTGGTTCGTTTCGTTGAGTGTTTTGGCTTTGGTTGGTTCGTTTCGTTGAGTGTTTAGGCTCCGGTTGGTTTGCTTCGTTGAATGTTTAGGCTCCGGTTTGTTTGCTTCATTCATTGTTTAGGCTCCGGTTGGTTTGCTTCGTTGAGTGTTTAGGCTCCGATTGGATTGCTTCGTTTATTGTTTAGGCTCCGGTTGGTTTGCTTCGTTGAGTGTTTAGGCTCCGGTTGGTTTGCTTCGTTGATTGTTTAGGCTCCGGTTGGTTAGCTTCGTTGAGTGTTTAGGCTCCGGTTGGTTTGCTTCATTGAGTGTTTAGGTTCCGGTTGGTTCGTTTCGTTGAGTGTTTAGGCTCTGGGATGTTTGCTTCGTTTAGGTTTTAGGCTCTGAATGGTTCGCTTCGTTGATTGTTTAGGCTCTAGTTGGTTTGCTTTGTTGAGTGTTTAGGCTCCGGTTGGATTGCTTCGTTTAGTGTTTAGGCTCCGGTTGATTTACTTTGTTGAGTGTTTAGGCTCCAGTTGATATGCTTTATTGAGTGTTCAGGCTCCGGTTGAATTGTTTCGTTTAGTGTTTAGGCTCCGGTTGGATTGTTTCGTTGAGTGTTTAGGCTCCGGTTGGTTTGCTTCGTTGAGTGTTTAGGCTCCGGTTGGTTTGTTTCGTTTAGTGTTTAGGCTTCGGTTGGTTCGCTTCGTTGAATGTTTAGGCTCCGGTTGGTTTGCTTCGTTGATTGTTTAGGCTCCGGTTTGTTTCGTTGAGTGTTTAGGCTCCGGTTGGTTTACTTTCGTTGAGTGTTTAGACTCCGGTTGGATTGTTTCGTTGAATGTTTAGGCTCCGGTTTGTTTGCTTCGTTGATTGTTTAGGCTCCGGTTGGATTATTTCGTTGAGTGTTTAGGCTCCGGTTGGTTCGTTTCGTTGAGTGTTTTGGCTTTGGTTGGTTCGTTTCGTTGAGTGTTTAGGCTCCGGTTGGTTTGCTTCGTTGAGTGTTTAGGCTCCGGTTGGTTTGCTTCATTCATTGTTTAGGCTCCGGTTGGTTTGTTTCGTTGAGTGTTTAGGCTCCGATTGGATTGCTTCGTTGAGTGTTTAGGCTCCGGTTGGTTTGCTTCGTTGAGTGTTTAGGCTCCGGTTGGTTTGCTTCGTTGAGTGTTTAGGCTCCGGTTGGTTAGCTTCGTTGAGTGTTTAGGCTCCGGTTGGTTTGCTTCATTGAGTGTTTAGGTTCCTGTTGGTTCGTTTCGTTGAGTGTTTAGGCTCTGGGATGTTTGCTTCGTTTAGGTTTTATACTCCGATTGCTTCGCTTCGTTGAGTGTTTAGGCTCCGGTTGATTTGCTTTGTTGAGTGTTTAGGCTCCGGTTGGATTGTTTCGTTGAGTGTTTAGGCTCCGGTTGGATTGCTTCGTTTACTGTTTAGCCTCCGGTTGGTTCATTTCGTTGAGTGTTAAGGCTCCGGTTGTATTGTTTCGTTTAGTGTTTAGGCTCCGGTTGGATTGTTTCGTTGAGTGTTTAGGCTCTGGTTGGTTTGCTTCGTTGAGTGTTTAGGCTCCGGTTGGTTTGTTTCGTTGAGTGTTTAGGCTCCGGTTGGTTCGCTTCGTTGAATGTTTAGGCTCCGGTTGGTTTGCTTCGTTGATTGTTTAGGCTCCGGTTGGTTTCGTTGAGTGTTTAGGCTCCGGTTGATTTGCTTCGTTGAGTGTTTAGGCTCCGTTTGGTTTGCTTCATTGAGTGTTTAGGTTCCGGTTGGTTTCGTTGAGTGTTTAGGCTCCGGTTGGTTTGCTTCGTTGAGTGTTTAAGCTCCGGTTGGATTGTTTCGTTGAGTGTTCAGGCTCCGGTTTGTTTGCTTCGTTGAGTGTTTAAGCTCCGGTTGGATTATTTCGTTGAGTGTTTAGGCTCCGGTTGGTTCGCTTCGTTGAGTGTTTAGGCTCCGATTGGTTCGCTTCTGTTAGTGTTTAGGTTCCGGTTGGTTTTCTTCGTTGAGTGTTTAGGCTCCGTTTGGTTTGCTTCATTGAGTGTTTATGTTCCGTTTGGTTTCGTTGAGTGTTTAGGCTCCGGTTGGTTTGCTTAGTTGAGTGTTTAGGCTCCGGTTGGATTGTTTCGTTGAGTGTTTAGGCTCCGGTTGGTTTGCTTCGTTGAGTGTTTAGGCTCCGGTTGGTTTGCTTCGTTGAGTGTTTAGGCTCCGGTTGGTTCGCTTCATTGAATGTTTAGGCTCCGGTTGGTTTGCTTCGTTGATTGTTTAGGCTCCGGTTGGTTTCGTTGAGTGTTTAGGCTCCGGTTGATTTGCTTCGTTGAGTGTTTAGGCTCCGGTTGGATTGTTTCGTTGAGTGTTTAGGCTCCGGTTGGATAGCCTCGTTTAGTGTTTAGGCTCCGGTTGGTTTGGTTCGTTGAGTGTTTAGGCTCCGGTTGGTTTCGTTGAGTGTTTAGGCTCCGGTTGGTTTGCTTCGTTGAGTGTTTAGGCACCGGTTGGATTGTTTCGTTGAGTGTTTAGGCTCCGGTTTGTTTGCTTCATTGAGTGTTTAAGCTCCCGTTGAATTATTTCGTTGAGTATTTAGGCTCCGGTTGGTTCGCTTCGTTGAGTGTTTAGGCTCCGATTGGTTCGCTTCGGTTAATGTTTAGGCTCTGGTTGGTTTGCTTCGTTGATTGTTTAGGCTCCGGTTGATTTGCTTCTTTGAGTGTTTAGAATTCAGTTGGTTTACTTCGTTTAGTGTTTAGGCTCCGGTTGGTTTGCTTTGTTGAGTGTTTAGGCTTCGGTTGGTTTGCTTGGTTGATTGTTTAGGCTCCGGTTGGTTCGCTTCGTTGAGTGTTTAGGCTCCGGTTGGTTCGCTTCGTTGAGTGTTTAGGCTCCGGTTGGTTTGCTTCGTTGAGTGTTTAGGCTCCGGTTGGTTTGCTTTATTGAGTGTTCAGGATCCGGTTGGATTGTTTCGTTGAGTGTTTAGGTTCCGGTTGGATTGTTTCGTTGAGTGTTTAGGCTCCGGTTGGTTTGCTTTGTTGAGTGTTTAGGCTCCGGTTGGTTTGCTTCGTTGAATGTTTAGGCTCCGATTGGTTTGCTTCGTTGATTGTTTAGGTTCTGGTTGTTTTCGTTGAGTATTTAGGCTCCGGTTGATTTACTTCGTTGAGTGTTTAGGCTCCGGTTGGATTGTTTCGTTGAGTGTTTAGGCTCTGGTTGGATTGCTTCGTTTAGTGTTTAGGCTCCGGTTGGTTTGCTTCGTTGAGTGTTTAGGCTCCGGTTGGTTTGCTTCATTGAGTGTTTAGGTTCCGGTTGGTTTCGTTGAGTGTTTAGGCTCCGGTTGGTTTGCTTCGTTGAGTGTTTAGACTCCGGTTGGATTGTTTCGTTGAATGTTTAGGCTCCGGTTTGTTTGCTTCGTTGAGTGTTTAGGCTCCGGTTGGATTATTTCGTTGAGTGTTTAGGCTCCGGTTGGTTCGTTTCGTTGAGTGTTTTGGCTTTGGTTGGTTCGTTTCGTTGAGTGTTTAGGTTCCGGTTGGTTTGCTTCGTTGAGTGTTTAGGCTCCGGTTGTTTTGCTTCATTCATTGTTTAGGCTCCGCTTGGTTTGCTTCGTTGAGTGTTTAGGCTCCGGTTGGATTGCTTCGTTTATTGTTTAGGCTCCGGTTGGTTTGCTTCGTTGAGTGTTTAGGCTCCGGTTGGTTTGCTTCGTTGAGTGTTTAGGCTCCGGTTGGTTTGCTTCATTGAGTGTTTAGGTTTCGGTTGGTTCGTTTCGTTGAGTGTTTAGGCTCTGGGATGTTTGCTTCGTTTAGGTTTTAGGCTCCGATTGGTTCGCTTCGTTGATTGTTTAGGCTCTAGTTTGTTTGCTTTGTTGAGTGTTTAGGCTCCGGTTGGATTGCTTCGTTTAGTGTTTAGGCTCCGGTTGGTTTGCTTTGTTGAGTGTTTAGGCTCTAGTTGATTTGCTTTATTGAGTGTTTAGGCTCCGGTTGGATTGTTTCGTTTAGTGTTTAGGCTCCGGTTGGATTGTTTCGTTGAGTGTTTAGGCTCCGGTTGGTTTGCTTCTTTGAGTGTTTAGGCTCCGGTTGGTTTGCTTCGTTGAGTGTTTAGGCTCCGGTTGGTTCGCTTCGTTGAATGTTTAGGCTCCGGTTGGTTTGCTTCGTTGATTGTTTAGGCTCCGGTTGGTTTCGTTGAGTGTTTAGGCTCCGGTTGATTTGCTTTGTTGAGTGTTTAGGCTCCGGTTGGATTGTTTCGTTGAGTGTTTAGGCTCCGGTTGGATTGCTTCGTTTACTGTTTAGCCTCCGGTTGGTTTGCTTCGTTGAGTGTTTAGGCTCCGTTTAGTTTGCTTCATTGAGTGTTTAGGTTCCGGTTGGTTTTATTGAGTGTTTAGGCTCCGGTTGGTTTGCTTCATTCATTGTTTAGGCTCCGGTTGGTTTGCTTCGTTGAGTGTTTAGGCTCTGGTTGGATTGCTTCGTTTATTGTTTAGGCTCCGGTTGGTTTGCTTCGTTGAGTGTTTAGGCTCCGGTTGGTTTGTTTCGTTGAGTGTTTAGCTTCCGGTTGGTTAGCTTCGTTGAGTGTTTAACCTCCGGTTGGTTTGCTTCATTGAGTGTTTAGGATCCGGTTGGTTCGTTTCGTTGAGTGTTTAGGCTCTGGGATGTTTGCTTCGTTTAGGTTTTAGGCTCCGATTGGTTCGCTTCGTTGATTGTTTAGGCTCTAGTTGGTTTGCTTTGTTGAGTGTTTAGGCTCCGGTTTGATTGCTTCGTTTAGTGTTTAGGCTCCGGTTGGTTTGCTTTGTTGAGTGTTTAGGCTCCAGTTGATTTGCTTTATTGAGTGTTCAGGCTCCGGTTGGATTGTTTCGTTTAGTGTTTAGGCTCCGGTTGGATTGTTTCGTGGAGTGTTTAGGCTCTGGTTGGTTTGCTTCGTTGAGTGTTTAGGCTCCGGTTGGTTTGTTTCGTTGAGTGTTTAGGCTCCGGTTGGTTCGCTTCGTTGAATGTTTAGGCTCCGGTTGGTTTGCTTCGTTGATTGTTTAGGCTCCGGTTGGTTTCGTTGAGTGTTTAGGTTCCGGTTGATTTGCTTTGTTGAGTGTTTAGGCTCCGGTTGGATTGTTTCGTTGAGTGTTTAGGCTCCGGTTGGATTGCTTCGTTTACTGTTTAGCCTCCGGTTGGTTTGCTTCGTTGAGTGTTTAGGCTCCGTTTGGTTTGCTTCATTGAGTGTTTAGGTTCCGGTTGGTTTCGTTGAGTGTTTAGGCTCCGGTTGGTTTGCTTCGTTGAGTGTTTAGGCTCCGGTTGGATTGTTTCGTTGAGTGTTCAGACTCCGGTTTGTTTGCTTCGTTGAGTGTTTAAGCTCCGGTTGGATTATTTCGTTGAGTGTTTAGGCTCCGGTTGGTTCGCTTCGTTGAGTGTTTAGGCTCCGATTGGTTCGCTTCGGTTAGTGTTTAGGTTCCGGTTGGTTTGCTTCGTTGAGTGTTTAGGCTCCGTTTGGTTTGCTTCATTGAGTGTTTATGTTCCGTTTGGTTTCGTTGAGTGTTTAGGCTCCGGTTCGTTTGCTTCGTTGAGTGTTTAGGCTCCGGTTGGTTTGCTTCGTTGAGTGTTTAGGCTCCGGTTGGTTTGCTTCGTTGAGTGTTTAGGCTCCGGTTGGTTCGCTTCGTTGAATGTTTAGGCTCCGGTTGGTTTGCTTCGTTGATTGTTTAGGCTCCGGTTGGTTTCGTTGAGTGTTTAGGCTCCGGTTGATTTGCTTCGTTGAGTGTTTAGGCTCCGGTTGGATTGCTTCGTTTAGTGTTTAGGCTCCGGTTGGTTTGCTTCGTTGAGTGTTTAGGCTCCGGTTGGTTTGCTTCGTTTAGTGTTTAGGCTCCGGTTGGATTGTTTCGTGGAGTGTTTAGGCTCCGGTTGGTTTGCTTCGTTGAGTGTTTAGGCTCCAGTTGGTTTGTTTCGTTGAGTGTTTAGGCTCCGGTTGGTTCGCTTCGTTGAATGTTTAGGCTCCGGTTGGTTTGCTTCGTTGATTGTTTAGGCTCCGGTTTGTTTCGTTGAGTGTTTAGGTTCCGGTTGATTTGCTTTGTTGAGTGTTTAGGCTCCGGTTGGATTGTTTCGTTGAGTGTTTAGGCTCCGGTTGGATTGCTTCGTTTACTGTTTAGCCTCCGGTTGGTTTGCTTCGTTGAGTGTTTAGGCTCCGTTTGGTTTGCTTCATTGAGTGTTTAGGTTCCGGTTGGTTTCGTTGAGTGTTTAGGCTCCGGTTGGTTTGCTTCGTTGAGTGTTTAGGCTCCGGTTGGATTGTTTCGTTGAGTGTTCAGACTCCGGTTTGTTTGCTTCGTTGAGTGTTTAAGCTCCGGTTGGATTATTTCGTTGAGTGTTTAGGCTCCGGTTGGTTCGCTTCGTTGAGTGTTTAGGCTCCGATTGGTTCGCTTCGGTTAGTGTTTAGGTTCCGGTTGGTTTGCTTCGTTGAGTGTTTAGGCTCCGTTTGGTTTGCTTCATTGAGTGTTTATGTTCCGTTTGGTTTCGTTGAGTGTTTAGGCTCCGGTTCGTTTGCTTCGTTGAGTGTTTAGGCTCCGGTTGGATTGTTTCGTTGAGTGTTTAGGCTCCGGTTGGTTTGCTTCGTTGAGTGTTTAGGCTCCGGTTGGTTTGCTTCGTTGAGTGTTTAGGCTCCGGTTGGTTCGCTTCGTTGAATGTTTAGGCTCCGGTTGGTTTGCTTCGTTGATTGTTTAGGCTCCGGTTGGTTTGTTTCGTTGAGTGTTTAGGCTCCGGTTGGTTCGCTTCGTTGAATGTTTAGGCTCCGGTTGGTTTGCTTCGTTGATTGTTTAGGCTCCGGTTGGTTTCGTTGAGTGTTTAGGTTCCGGTTGATTTGCTTTGTTGAGTGTTTAGGCTCCGGTTGGATTGTTTCGTTGAGTGTTTAGGCTCCGGTTGGATTGCTTCGTTTACTGTTTAGCCTCCGGTTGGTTTGCTTCGTTGAGTGTTTAGGCTCCGTTTGGTTTGCTTCATTGAGTGTTTAGGTTCCGGTTGGTTTCGTTGAGTGTTTAGGCTCCGGTTGGTTTGCTTCGTTGAGTGTTTAGGCTCCGGTTGGATTGTTTCGTTGAGTGTTCAGACTCCGGTTTGTTTGCTTCGTTGAGTGTTTAAGCTCCGGTTGGATTATTTCGTTGAGTGTTTAGGCTCCGGTTGGTTCGCTTCGTTGAGTGTTTAGGCTCCGATTGGTTCGCTTCGGTTAGTGTTTAGGTTCCGGTTGGTTTGCTTCGTTGAGTGTTTAGGCTCCGTTTGGTTTGCTTCATTGAGTGTTTATGTTCCGTTTGGTTTCGTTGAGTGTTTAGGCTCCGGTTCGTTTGCTTCGTTGAGTGTTTAGGCTCCGGTTGGTTTGCTTCGTTGAGTGTTTAGGCTCCGGTTGGTTTGCTTCGTTGAGTGTTTAGGCTCCGGTTGGTTCGCTTCGTTGAATGTTTAGGCTCCGGTTGGTTTGCTTCGTTGATTGTTTAGGCTCCGGTTGGTTTCGTTGAGTGTTTAGGCTCCGGTTGATTTGCTTCGTTGAGTGTTTAGGCTCCGGTTGGATTGCTTCGTTTAGTGTTTAGGCTCCGGTTGGTTTGCTTCGTTGAGTGTTTAGGCTCCGGTTGGTTTGCTTCGTTTAGTGTTTAGGCTCCGGTTGGATTGTTTCGTGGAGTGTTTAGGCTCCGGTTGGTTTGCTTCGTTGAGTGTTTAGGCTCCAGTTGGTTTGTTTCGTTGAGTGTTTAGGCTCCGGTTGGTTCGCTTCGTTGAATGTTTAGGCTCCGGTTGGTTTGCTTCGTTGATTGTTTAGGCTCCGGTTTGTTTCGTTGAGTGTTTAGGTTCCGGTTGATTTGCTTTGTTGAGTGTTTAGGCTCCGGTTGGATTGTTTCGTTGAGTGTTTAGGCTCCGGTTGGATTGCTTCGTTTACTGTTTAGCCTCCGGTTGGTTTGCTTCGTTGAGTGTTTAGGCTCCGTTTGGTTTGCTTCATTGAGTGTTTAGGTTCCGGTTGGTTTCGTTGAGTGTTTAGGCTCCGGTTGGTTTGCTTCGTTGAGTGTTTAGGCTCCGGTTGGATTGTTTCGTTGAGTGTTCAGACTCCGGTTTGTTTGCTTCGTTGAGTGTTTAAGCTCCGGTTGGATTATTTCGTTGAGTGTTTAGGCTCCGGTTGGTTCGCTTCGTTGAGTGTTTAGGCTCCGATTGGTTCGCTTCGGTTAGTGTTTAGGTTCCGGTTGGTTTGCTTCGTTGAGTGTTTAGGCTCCGTTTGGTTTGCTTCATTGAGTGTTTATGTTCCGTTTGGTTTCGTTGAGTGTTTAGGCTCCGGTTCGTTTGCTTCGTTGAGTGTTTAGGCTCCGGTTGGATTGTTTCGTTGAGTGTTTAGGCTCCGGTTGGTTTGCTTCGTTGAGTGTTTAGGCTCCGGTTGGTTTGCTTCGTTGAGTGTTTAGGCTCCGGTTGGTTCGCTTCGTTGAATGTTTAGGCTCCGGTTGGTTTGCTTCGTTGATTGTTTAGGCTCCGGTTGGTTTCGTTGAGTGTTTAGGCTCCGGTTGATTTGCTTCGTTGAGTGTTTAGGCTCCGGTTGGATTGTTTCGTTGAGTGTTTAGGCTCCGGTTGGATTGCTTCGTTTAGTGTTTAGGCTCCGGTTGGTTTGCTTCGTTGAGTGTTTAGGCTCCGGTTGGTTTCGTTGAGTGTTTAGGCTCCGGTTGGTTTGCTTCGTTTAGTGTTTAGGCTCCGGTTGGATTGTTTCGTGGAGTGTTTAGGTTCCGGTTGGTTTGCTTCGTTGAGTGTTTAGGCTCCGGTTGGTTTGTTTCGTTGAGTGTTTAGGCTCCGGTTGGTTCGCTTCGTTGAATGTTTAGGCTCCGGTTGGTTTGCTTCGTTGATTGTTTAGGCTCCGGTTGGTTTCGTTGAGTGTTTAGGTTCCGGTTGATTTGCTTTGTTGAGTGTTTAGGCTCCGGTTGGATTGTTTCGTTGAGTGTTTAGGCTCCGGTTGGATTGCTTCGTTTACTGTTTAGCCTCCGGTTGGTTTGCTTCGTTGAGTGTTTAGGCTCCGTTTGGTTTGCTTCATTGAGTGTTTAGGTTCCGGTTGGTTTCGTTGAGTGTTTAGGCTCCGGTTGGTTTGCTTCGTTGAGTGTTTAGGCTCCGGTTGGATTGTTTCGTTGAGTGTTCAGGCTCCGGTTTGTTTGCTTCGTTGAGTGTTTAAGCTCCGGTTGGATTATTTCGTTGAGTGTTCAGGCTCCGGTTGGTTCGCTTCGTTGAGTGTTTAGGCTCCGATTGGTTCGCTTCGGTTAGTGTTTAGGTTCCGGTTGGTTTGCTTCGTTGAGTGTTTAGGCTCCGTTTGGTTTGCTTCATTGAGTGTTTATGTTCCGTTTGGTTTCATTGAGTGTTTAGGCTCCGGTTGGTTTGCTTCGTTGAGTGTTTAGGCTCCGGTTGGATTGTTTCGTTGAGTGTTTAGGCTCCGGTTGGTTTGCTTCGTTGAGTGTTTAGGCTCCGGTTGGTTTGCTTCGTTGAGTGCTTAGGCTCCGGTTGGTTCTCTTCGTTGAATGTTTAGGCTCCGGTTGGTTTGCTTCGTTGATTGTTTAGGCTCCGGATGGTTTCGTTGAGTGTTTAGGCTCCGGTTGATTTGCTTCGTTGAGTGTTTAGGCTCCGGTTGGATTGTTTCGTTGAGTGTTTAGGCTCCGGTTGGATTGCTTCGTTTAGTGTTTAGGCTCCGGTTGGTTTGCTTCGTTGAGTGTTTAGGCTCCGGTTGGTTTCGTTGAGTGTTTAGGCTCCGGTTGGTTTGCTTCGTTAAGTGTTTAGGCTCCGGTTGGATTGTTTCGTTGAGTGTTTAGGCTCCGGTTTGTTTGCTTCGTTGAGTGTTTAAGCTCCGGTTGAATTATTTAGTTGAGTATTTAGGCTCCGGTTGGTTCGCTTCGTTGAGTGTTTAGTCTCCGATTGGTTCGCTTCGGTTAATGTTTAGGCTCTGGTTGGTTTGCTTCGTTGATTGTTTAGGCTCCGGTTGATTTGCTTCTTTGAGTGTTTAGAATCTGGTTGGTTTACTTCGTTTAGTGTTTAGGCTCCGGTTGGTTTGCTTCGTTGAGTGTTTAGGCTTCGGTTGGTTTGCTTGGTTGATTGTTTAGGCTCTGGTTGGTTCGCTTCGTTGAGTGTTTAGGCTCCGGTTGGTTCGCTTCGTTGAGTGTTTAGACTCCGGTTGGTTTGCTTCATTGAGTGTTTAGGTTCCGGGTGGTTCGTTTCTTTGAGTGTTTAGGCTCAGGTTGGTTTGCTTCGTTTAGTGTTTAGGCTCCGGTTGGTTTGCTTCGTTGAGTGTTTAGGCTCCGGTTGGTTTGCTTTGTTGAGTGTTCAGGCTCCGGTTGGATTGTTTCGTTGAGTGTTTAGGCTCCGGTTGGATTGTTTTGTTGAGTGTTTAGGCTCCGGTTGGTTAGCTTCGTTGAGTATTTAGGCTCCGTTTGGTTTGCTTCATTGAGTGTTTAGGTTCCGGTTGGTTTCGTTGAGTGTTTAGGCTCCGGTTGGTTTGCTTCGTTGAGTGTTTAGGCTCCGGTTGGATTGTTTCGTTGAGTGTTTAGGCTCCGGTTTGTTTGCTTCGTTGAGTGTTTAAGCTCCGGTTGGATTATTTCGTTGAGTGTTTAGGCTCCGGTTGGTTCACTTCGTTGAGTGTTTAGGCTCCGTTTGATTTGCTTCATTGAGTGATTATGTTCCGTTTGGTTTCGTTGAGTGTTTAGGCTCCGGTTGGTTTGCTTCGTTGAGTGTTTAGGCTCCGGTTGGATTGTTTCGTTGAGTGTTTAGGCTCCGGTTGGTTTGCTTCGTTGAGTGTTTAGGCTCCGGTTGGTTTGCTTCGTTGAGTGTTTAGGCTCCGGTTGGTTCGCTTCGTTGAATGTTTAGGCTCCGGTTGGTTTGCTTCGTTGATTGTTTAGGCTCCGGTTGGTTTCGTTGAGTGTTTAGGCTCCGGTTGATTTGCTTCGTTGAGTGTTTAGGGTCCGGTTGGATTGTTTCGTTGAGTGTTTAGGCTCCGGTTGGATTGCTTCGTTTAGTGTTTAGGCTCCGGTTGGTTTGCTTCGTTGAGTGTTTAGGCTCCGGTTGGTTTCGTTGAGTGTTTAGGCTCCGGTTGGTTTGCTTCGTTAAGTGTTTAGGCTCCGGTTGGATTGTTTGGTTGAGTGTTTAGGCTCCGGTTTGTTTGCTTCGTTGAGTGTTTAAGCTCCGGTTGAATTATTTCGTTGAGTATTTAGGCTCCGGTTGGTTCACTTCGTTGAGTGTTTAGGCTCCGATTGGTTCGTTTCGGTTAATGTTTAGGCTCCGGTTGGTTTGCTTTGTTGAGTGTTCAGGCTCCGGTTGGATTGTTTCGTTGAGTGTTTAGGCTCCGGTTGGATTGTTTTGTTGAGTGTTTAGGCTCCGGTTGGTTAGCTTCGTTGAGTATTTAGGCTCCGTTTGGTTTGCTTCATTGAGTGTTTAGGTTCCGGTTGGTTTCGTTGAGTGTTTAGGCTCCGGTTGGTTTGCTTCGTTGAGTGTTTAGGCTCCGGTTGGATTGTTTCGTTGAGTGTTTAGGCTCCGGTTTGTTTGCTTCGTTGAGTGTTTAAGCTCCGGTTGGATTATTTCGTTGAGTGTTTAAGCTCCACTTGGTTCACTTCGTTGAGTGTTTAGGCTCCGTTTGATTTGCTTCATTGAGTGATTATGTTCCGTTTGGTTTCGTTGAGTGTTTAGGCTCCGGTTGGTTTGCTTCGTTGAGTGTTTAGGCTCCGGTTGGATTGTTTCGTTGAGTGTTTAGGCTCCGGTTGGTTTGCTTCGTTGAGTGTTTAGGCTCCGGTTGGTTTGCTTCGTTGAGTGTTTAGGCTCCGGTTGGTTCGCTTCGTTGAATATTTAGGCTCCGGTTGGTTTGCTTCGTTGATTGTTTAGGCTCCGGTTGGTTTCGTTGAGTGTTTAGGCTCCGGTTGATTTGCTTCGTTGAGTGTTTAGGGTCCGGTTGGATTGTTTCGTTGAGTGTTTAGGCTCCGGTTGGATTGCTTCGTTTAGTGTTTAGGCTCCGGTTGGTTTGCTTCGTTGAGTGTTTAGGCTCCGGTTGGTTTCGTTGAGTGTTTAGGCTCCGGTTGGTTTGCTTCGTTAAGTGTTTAGGCTCCGGTTGAATTGTTTGGTTGAGTGTTTAGGCTCCGGTTTGTTTGCTTCGTTGAGTGTTTAAGCTCCGGTTGAATTATTTCGTTGAGTATTTAGGCTCCGGTTGGTTCACTTCGTTGAGTGTTTAGGCTCCGATTGGTTCGTTTCGGTTAATGTTTAGGCTCTGGTTGGTTTGCTTCGTTGATTGTTTAGGCTCCGGTTGATTTGCTTCTTTGAGTGTTTAGAATCCGGTTGGTTTACTTCGTTTAGTGTTTAGGCTCCGGTTGGTTTTCTTCGTTGAGTGTTTAGGCTTCGGTTGGTTTGCTTGGTTGATTGTTTAGGCTCCGGTTGGTTCGCTTCGTTGAGTGTTTAGGCTCCGGTTGGTTCGCTTCGTTGAGTGTTTAGACTCCGGTTGGTTTGCTTCATTGAGTGTTTAGGTTTCGGGTGGTTCGTTTCTTTGAGTGTTTAGGCTCAGGTTGGTTTGCTTCGTTTAGTGTTTAGGTTCCGGTTGGTTTGCTTCGTTGAGTGTTTAGGCTCCGGTTGGTTTGCTTTGTTGAGTGTTCAGGCTCCGGTTGGATTGTTTCGTTGAGTGTTTAGGCTCCGGTTGGATTGTTTCGTTGAGTGTTTAGGCTCCGGTTGGTTAGCTTCGTTGAGTATTTAGGCTCCGTTTGGTTTGCTTCATTGAGTGTTTAGGTTCCGGTTGGTTTCGTTGAGTGTTTAGGCTCCGGTTGGTTTGCTTCGTTGAGTGTTTAGGCTCCGGTTGAATTGTTTCGTTGAGTGTTTAGGCTCCGGTTTGTTTGCTTCGTTGAGTGTTTAAGCTCCGGTTGGATTATTTCGTTGAGTGTTTAGGCTCCGGTTGGTTCGCTTCGTTGAGTGTTTAGGCTCCGATTGGTTCGCTTCGGTTAGTGTTTAGGTTCCGGTTGGTTTGCTTCGTTGAGTGTTTAGGCTCCGTTTGGTTTGCTTCCTTGAGTGTTTAGGTTCCGTTTGGTTTCGTTGAGTGTTTAGGCTCCGGTTGGTTTGCTTCGTTGAGTGTTTAGGCTCCGGTTGGATTGTTTCGTTGAGTGTTTAGGCTCCGGTTGGTTTGCTTCGTTGAGTGTTTAGGCTCCGGTTGGTTTGCTTCGTTGAGTGTTTAGGCTGCGGTTGGTTCGCTTCGTTGAATGTTTAGGCTTCGGTTGGTTTGCTTCGTTGATTGTTTAGGCTCCGGTTGGTTTCGTTGAGTGTTTAGGCTCCGGTTGATTTGCTTCGTTGAGTGTTTAGGCTCCGGTTGGATTGTTTCGTTGAGTGTTTAGGCTCCGGTTGGTTTCGTTGAGTGTTTAGGCTCCGGTTTGTTTGCTTCGTTGAGTGTTTAAGCTCCGATTGGATTATTTCGTTGAGTGTTTAGGCTCCGGTTGGTTCGCTTCGTTGAGTGTTTAGGCTCCGATTGGTTCGCTTCGGTTAGTGTTTAGGTTCCGGTTGGTTTGCTTCGTTGAGTGTTTAGGCTCCGTTTGGTTTGCTTCATTGAGTGTTTATGTTCCGTTTGGTTTCGTTGAGTGTTTAGGCTCCGGTTCGTTTGCTTCGTTGAGTGTTTAGGCTCCGGTTGGATTGTTTCGTTGAGTGTTTAGGCTCCGGTTGGTTTGCTTCGTTGAGTGTTTAGGCTCCGGTTGGTTTGCTTCGTTGAGTGTTTAGGCTCCGGTTGGTTCGCTTCGTTGAATGTTTAGGCTCCGGTTGGTTTGCTTCGTTGATTGTTTAGGCTCCGGTTGGTTTCGTTGAGTGTTTAGGCTCCGGTTGATTTGCTTCGTTGAGTGTTTAGGCTCCGGTTGGATTGTTTCGTTGAGTGTTTAGGCTCCGGTTGGATTGCTTCGTTTAGTGTTTAGGCTCCGGTTGGTTTGCTTCGTTGAGTGTTTAGGCTCCAGTTGGTTTCGTTGAGTGTTTAGGCTCCGGTTGGTTTGCTTCGTTTAGTGTTTAGGCTCCGGTTGGATTGTTTCGTGGAGTGTTTAGGTTCCGGTTGGTTTGCTTCGTTGAGTGTTTAGGCTCCGGTTGGTTTGTTTCGTTGAGTGTTTAGGCTCCGGTTGGTTCGCTTCGTTGAATGTTTAGGCTCCGGTTGGTTTGCTTCGTTGATTGTTTAGGCTCCGGTTGGTTTCGTTGAGTGTTTAGGTTCCGGTTGATTTGCTTTGTTGAGTGTTTAGGCTCCGGTTGGATTGTTTCGTTGAGTGTTTAGGCTCCGGTTGGATTGCTTCGTTTACTGTTTAGCCTCCGGTTGGTTTGCTTCGTTGAGTGTTTAGGCTCCGTTTGGTTTGCTTCATTGAGTGTTTAGGTTCCGGTTGGTTTCGTTGAGTGTTTAGGCTCCGGTTGGTTTGCTTCGTTGAGTGTTTAGGCTCCGGTTGGATTGTTTCGTTGAGTGTTCAGGCTCCGGTTTGTTTGCTTCGTTGAGTGTTTAAGCTCCGGTTGGATTATTTCGTTGAGTGTTCAGGCTCCGGTTGGTTCGCTTCGTTGAGTGTTTAGGCTCCGATTGGTTCGCTTCGGTTAGTGTTTAGGTTCCGGTTGGTTTGCTTCGTTGAGTGTTTAGGCTCCGTTTGGTTTGCTTCATTGAGTGTTTATGTTCCGTTTGGTTTCATTGAGTGTTTAGGCTCCGGTTGGTTTGCTTCGTTGAGTGTTTAGGCTTCGGTTGGATTGTTTCGTTGAGTGTTTAGGCTCCGGTTGGTTTGCTTCGTTGAGTGTTTAGGCTCCGGTTGGTTTGCTTCGTTGAGTGCTTAGGCTCCGGTTGGTTCTCTTCGTTGAATGTTTAGGCTCCGGTTGGTTTGCTTCGTTGATTGTTTAGGCTCCGGATGGTTTCGTTGAGTGTTTAGGCTCCGGTTGATTTGCTTCGTTGAGTGTTTAGGCTCCGGTTGGATTGCTTCGTTTAGTGTTTAGGCTCCGGTTAGTTTGCTTCGTTGAGTGTTTAGGCTCCGGTTGGTTTCGTTGAGTGTTTAGGCTCCGGTTGGTTTGCTTCGTTAAGTGTTTAGGCTCCGGTTGGATTGTTTCGTTGAGTGTTTAGGCTCCGGTTTGTTTGCTTCGTTGAGTGTTTAAGCTCCGGTTGAATTATTTAGTTGAGTATTTAGGCTCCGGTTGGTTCGCTTCGTTGAGTGTTTAGTCTCCGATTGGTTCGCTTCGGTTAATGTTTAGGCTCTGGTTGGTTTGCTTCGTTGATTGTTTAGGCTCCGGTTGATTTGCTTCTTTGAGTGTTTAGAATCTGGTTGGTTTACTTCGTTTAGTGTTTAGGCTCCGGTTGGTTTGCTTCGTTGAGTGTTTAGGCTTCGGTTGGTTTGCTTGGTTGATTGTTTAGGCTCTGGTTGGTTCGCTTCGTTGAGTGTTTAGGCTCCGGTTGGTTCGCTTCGTTGAGTGTTTAGACTCCGGTTGGTTTGCTTCATTGAGTGTTTAGGTTCCGGGTGGTTCGTTTCTTTGAGTGTTTAGGCTCAGGTTGGTTTGCTTCGTTTAGTGTTTAGGCTCCGGTTGGTTTGCTTCGTTGAGTGTTTAGGCTCCGGTTGGTTTGCTTTGTTGAGTGTTCAGGCTCCGGTTGGATTGTTTCGTTGAGTGTTTAGGCTCCGGTTGGATTGTTTTGTTGAGTGTTTAGGCTCCGGTTGGTTAGCTTCGTTGAGTATTTAGGCTCCGTTTGGTTTGCTTCATTGAGTGTTTAGGTTCCGGTTGGTTTCGTTGAGTGTTTAGGCTCCGGTTGGTTTGCTTCGTTGAGTGTTTAGGCTCCGGTTGGATTGTTTCGTTGAGTGTTTAGGCTCCGGTTTGTGTGCTTCGTTGAGTGTTTAAGCTCCGGTTGGATTATTTCGTTGAGTGTTTAGGCTCCGGTTGGTTCACTTCGTTGAGTGTTTAGGCTCCGTTTGATTTGCTTCATTGAGTGATTATGTTCCGTTTGGTTTCGTTGAGTGTTTAGGCTCCGGTTGGTTTGCTTCGTTGAGTGTTTAGGCTCCGGTTGGATTGTTTCGTTGAGTGTTTAGGCTCCGGTTGGTTTGCTTCGTTGAGTGTTTAGGCTCCGGTTGGTTTGCTTCGTTGAGTGTTTAGGCTCCGGTTGGTTCGCTTCGTTGAATGTTTAGGCTCCGGTTGGTTTGCTTCGTTGATTGTTTAGGCTCCGGTTGGTTTCGTTGAGTGTTTAGGCTCCGGTTGATTTGCTTCGTTGAGTGTTTAGGGTCCGGTTGGATTGTTTCGTTGAGTGTTTAGGCTCCGGTTGGATTGCTTCGTTTAGTGTTTAGGCTCCGGTTGGTTTGCTTCGTTGAGTGTTTAGGCTCCGGTTGGTTTCGTTGAGTGTTTAGGCTCCGGTTGGTTTGCTTCGTTAAGTGTTTAGGCTCCGGTTGGATTGTTTGGTTGAGTGTTTAGGCTCCGGTTTGTTTGCTTCGTTGAGTGTTTAAGCTCCGGTTGAATTATTTCGTTGAGTATTTAGGCTCCGGTTGGTTCACTTCGTTGAGTGTTTAGGCTCCGATTGGTTCGTTTCGGTTAATGTTTAGGCTCCGGTTGGTTTGCTTTGTTGAGTGTTCAGGCTCCGGTTGGATTGTTTCGTTGAGTGTTTAGGCTCCGGTTGGATTGTTTTGTTGAGTGTTTAGGCTCCGGTTGGTTAGCTTCGTTGAGTATTTAGGCTCCGTTTGGTTTGCTTCATTGAGTGTTTAGGTTCCGGTTGGTTTCGTTGAGTGTTTAGGCTCCGGTTGGATTGTTTCGTTGAGTGTTTAGGCTCCGGTTTGTTTGCTTCGTTGAGTGTTTAAGCTCCGGTTGGATTATTTCGTTGAGTGTTTAAGCTCCGGTTGGTTCACTTCGTTGAGTGTTTAGGCTCCGTTTGATTTGCTTCATTGAGTGATTATGTTCCGTTTGGTTTCGTTGAGTGTTTAGGCTCCGGTTGGTTTGCTTCGTTGAGTGTTTAGGCTCCGGTTGGATTGTTTCGTTGAGTGTTTAGGCTCCGGTTGGTTTGCTTCGTTGAGTGTTTAGGCTCCGGTTGGTTTGCTTCGTTGAGTGTTTAGGCTCCGGTTGGTTCGCTTCGTTGAATATTTAGGCTCCGGTTGGTTTGCTTCGTTGAGTGTTTAGGCTCCGGTTGGTTCGCTTCGTTGAATGTTTAGGCTCCGGTTGGTTTGCTTCGTTGATTGTTTAGGCTCCGGTTGGTTTCGTTGAGTGTTTAGGCTCCGGTTGATTTGCTTCGTTGAGTGTTTAGGGTCCGGTTGGATTGTTTCGTTGAGTGTTTAGGCTCCGGTTGGATTGCTTCGTTTAGTGTTTAGGCTCCGGTTGGTTTGCTTCGTTGAGTGTTTAGGCTCCGGTTGGTTTCGTTGAGTGTTTAGGCTCCGGTTGGTTTGCTTCGTTAAGTGTTTAGGCTCCGGTTGGATTGTTTGGTTGAGTGTTTAGGCTCCGGTTTGTTTGCTTCGTTGAGTGTTTAAGCTCCGGTTGAATTATTTCGTTGAGTATTTAGGCTCCGGTTGGTTCACTTCGTTGAGTGTTTAGGCTCCGATTGGTTCGTTTCGGTTAATGTTTAGGCTCCGGTTGGTTTGCTTTGTTGAGTGTTCAGGCTCCGGTTGGATTGTTTCGTTGAGTGTTTAGGCTCCGGTTGGATTGTTTTGTTGAGTGTTTAGGCTCCGGTTGGTTAGCTTCGTTGAGTATTTAGGCTCCGTTTGGTTTGCTTCATTGAGTGTTTAGGTTCCGGTTGGTTTCGTTGAGTGTTTAGGCTCCGGTTGGATTGTTTCGTTGAGTGTTTAGGCTCCGGTTTGTTTGCTTCGTTGAGTGTTTAAGCTCCGGTTGGATTATTTCGTTGAGTGTTTAAGCTCCGGTTGGTTCACTTCGTTGAGTGTTTAGGCTCCGTTTGATTTGCTTCATTGAGTGATTATGTTCCGTTTGGTTTCGTTGAGTGTTTAGGCTCCGGTTGGTTTGCTTCGTTGAGTGTTTAGGCTCCGGTTGGATTGTTTCGTTGAGTGTTTAGGCTCCGGTTGGTTTGCTTCGTTGAGTGTTTAGGCTCCGGTTGGTTTGCTTCGTTGAGTGTTTAGGCTCCGGTTGGTTCGCTTCGTTGAATATTTAGGCTCCGGTTGGTTTGCTTCGTTGATTGTTTAGGCTCCGGTTGGTTTCGTTGAGTGTTTAGGCTCCGGTTGATTTGCTTCGTTGAGTGTTTAGGGTCCGGTTGGATTGTTTCGTTGAGTGTTTAGGCTCCGGTTGGATTGCTTCGTTTAGTGTTTAGGCTCCGGTTGGTTTGCTTCGTTGAGTGTTTAGGCTCCGGTTGGTTTCGTTGAGTGTTTAGGCTCCGGTTGGTTTGCTTCGTTAAGTGTTTAGGCTCCGGTTGAATTGTTTGGTTGAGTGTTTAGGCTCCGGTTTGTTTGCTTCGTTGAGTGTTTAAGCTCCGGTTGAATTATTTCGTTGAGTATTTAGGCTCCGGTTGGTTCACTTCGTTGAGTGTTTAGGCTCCGATTGGTTCGTTTCGGTTAATGTTTAGGCTCTGGTTGGTTTGCTTCGTTGATTGTTTAGGCTCCGGTTGATTTGCTTCTTTGAGTGTTTAGAATCCGGTTGGTTTACTTCGTTTAGTGTTTAGGCTCCGGTTGGTTTTCTTCGTTGAGTGTTTAGGCTTCGGTTGGTTTGCTTGGTTGATTGTTTAGGCTCCGGTTGGTTCGCTTCGTTGAGTGTTTAGGCTCCGGTTGGTTCGCTTCGTTGAGTGTTTAGACTCCGGTTGGTTTGCTTCATTGAGTGTTTAGGTTTCGGGTGGTTCGTTTCTTTGAGTGTTTAGGCTCAGGTTGGTTTGCTTCGTTTAGTGTTTAGGTTCCGGTTGGTTTGCTTCGTTGAGTGTTTAGGCTCCGGTTGGTTTGCTTTGTTGAGTGTTCAGGCTCCGGTTGGATTGTTTCGTTGAGTGTTTAGGCTCCGGTTGGATTGTTTCGTTGAGTGTTTAGGCTCCGGTTGGTTAGCTTCGTTGAGTATTTAGGCTCCGTTTGGTTTGCTTCATTGAGTGTTTAGGTTCCGGTTGGTTTCGTTGAGTGTTTAGGCTCCGGTTGGTTTGCTTCGTTGAGTGTTTAGGCTTCGGTTGAATTGTTTCGTTGAGTGTTTAGGCTCCGGTTTGTTTGCTTCGTTGAGTGTTTAAGCTCCGGTTGGATTATTTCGTTGAGTGTTTAGGCTCCGGTTGGTTCGCTTCGTTGAGTGTTTAGGCTCCGATTGGTTCGCTTCGGTTAGTGTTTAGGTTCCGGTTGGTTTGCTTCGTTGAGTGTTTAGGCTCCGTTTGGTTTGCTTCCTTGAGTGTTTAGGTTCCGTTTGGTTTCGTTGAGTGTTTAGGCTCCGGTTGGTTTGCTTCGTTGAGTGTTTAGGCTCCGGTTGGATTGTTTCGTTGAGTGTTTAGGCTCCGGTTGGTTTGCTTCGTTGAGTGTTTAGGCTCCGGTTGGTTTGCTTCGTTGAGTGTTTAGGCTGCGGTTGGTTCGCTTCGTTGAATGTTTAGGCTTCGGTTGGTTTGCTTCGTTGATTGTTTAGGCTCCGGTTGGTTTCGTTGAGTGTTTAGGCTCCGGTTGATTTGCTTCGTTGAGTGTTTAGGCTCCGGTTGGATTGTTTCGTTGAGTGTTTAGGCTCCGGTTGGATTGCTTCGTTTAGTGTTTAGGCTCCGGTTGGTTTGCTTCGTTGAGTGTTTAGGCTCCGTTTGATTTGCTTCATTGATGTTTAGGCTTTGATTGGTTCGCTTCGGTTAATGTTTAGGCTCTGATTGGTTCGCTTCGGTTGGTTTGCTTGGTTGATTGTTTAGGCTCCGGTTGGTTCGCTTCGTTGAGTTTTTAGGCTCCGGTTGGTTCGCTTCGTTGAGTGTTTAGGCTCCGGTTGGTTTGCTTCATTGAGTGTTTAGGTTCCGGGTGGTTCGTTTCGTTGAGTGTTTAGGCTCATGTTGGTTTGCTTCGTTTAGTGTTTAAGCTCCGGTTGGTTTGCTTCGTTGAGTGTTTAGGCTCCGGTTGATTTGCTTCGTTGAGTGTTTAGGCTCCGGTTGGATTGTTTCGTTTTCGTTGAGTGTTTAGGCTCAGGTTGGTTTGATTTGTTGAGTGTTTAGGCTCCGGTTGGTTTGCTTCGTTGAGTGTTTAGGCTCTAGTTGGTTCGCTTCGTTGAATGTTTAGGCTCTGGTTGGTTTGTTTCGTTGAGTGTTTAGGTTCTGGTTGGTTCGTTTCGGTGAGTGTTTAGGCTCTGATTGGTTCGCTTCGTTGAGTGTTTAGGCTCTGGTTGGTTTGCTTCGTTGATTGTTTAGGCTCCGGTTGGATTGTTTCTTTTAGTGTTTAGACTCCGGTTGGTTTGCGTCGTTGAGTGTTTAGGCTCCGGTTGGTTCGCTTTGTTGAGTGTTTAGACTCCGGTTGGTTTGCTTCTTTTAGTGTTTAGGCTCCGGTTGGTTTGTTTCGTTGAGTTTTTAGGCTCCGGTTGGTTTTCTTTGTTGAGTGTTTGGGCTCCAGTTGGTCGCTTCGTTGAATGTTTAGGCTCCGGTTGGTTTGCTTCGTTGATTGTTTAGGCTCTAGTTGGTTCGTTTTGTTGAGTGTTTAGGCTCAGGTTGGTTTGCTTTGTTTAGTGTTTAAGCTCCGGTTGGTTTTCTTCGTTGAGTGTTTAGGCTCCGGTTGGTTTGCTTCGTTGAGTTTTTAGGCTTCGATTGGTTCGCTTTGGTTAGTGTTTAGGTTCCGGTTGGTTTGCTTCGTTGAGTGTTTAGGCTCCGTTTGGTTTGCTTCATTGAGTGTTTAGGTTCCGTTTGGTTTTGTTGAGTGTTTAGGCTCCGGTTGGTTTGCTTCGTTGAGTGTTTAGGCTCCGGTTGGATTGTTTCGTTGAGTGTTTAGGCTCCGGCTGGTTTGCTTCGTTGAGTGTTTAGGCTCCGGTTGGTTTGCTTTGTTGAGTGTTTAGGCTCCGGTTGGTTCGCTTTGTTGAATGTTTAGGCTCCGGTTGGTTTGCTTCGTTGATTGTTTAGGCTCCGGTTGGTTTCGTTGAGTGTTAAGGCTCCGGTTGATTTGATTCGTTGAGTGTTTAGGCTCCGGTTGGATTGCTTCATTTAGTGTTTAGGCTCCGGTTGTTTTGCTTCGTTGAGTGTTTAGGCTCCGTTTGGTTTGCTTCATTGAGTGTTTAGGTTCCGGTTGGTTTCGTTGAATGTTTAGACTCCGGTTGGTTTGCTTCGTTGAGTGTTTAGGCTCCGGTTGGATTGTTTCGTTGAGTGTTTAGGCTCCGGTTTGTTTGCTTCGTTGAGTGTTTAAGCTCCGGTTGAATTATTTCGTTGAGTATTTAGGCTCCGGTTGGTTCGCTTCATTGAGTGTTTAGGCTCTGATTGGTTCGCTTCGGTTAATGTTTAGGCTCTCGTTGGTTTGCTTCGTTGATTGTTTAGGCTCCGGTTGATTTGCTTCTTTGAGTGTTTAGAATCCGGTTGGTTTACTTCGTTTAGTGTTTAGGCTCCGGTTGGTTTGCTTCGCTGAGTGTTTAGGCTTCGGTTGGTTTGCTTGGTTGATTGTTTAGGCTCCGGTTGGTTCGCTTCGTTGAGTGTTTAGGCTCCGGTTGGTTCGCTTCGTTGAGTGTTTAGGCTCCGGTTGGTTTGCTTCATTGAGTGTTTAGGTTCCGGGTGGTTCGTTTCGTTGAGTGTTTAGGCTCAGGTTGGTTTGCTTCGTTTAGTGTTTAGGCTCCGGTTGGTTTGCTTCGTTGAGTGTTTAGGCTCCGGTTGATTTGCTTTGTTGAGTGTTTAGGCTCCGGTTGGATTGTTTCGTTGAGTGTTTAGGCTCAGGTTGGTTTGCTTTGTTGAGTGTTTAGGCTCCGGTTGGTTTGCTTCGTTGAGTGTTTAGGCTCCAATTGGTTCGCTTCGTTGAATGTTTAGGCTCCGGTTGGTTTGTTTCGTTGAGTGTTTAGGTTCCGGTTGGTTCGTTTCGTTGAGTGTTTAGGCTCAGGTTGGTTTGCTTCGTTGAGTGTTTAGGCTCCGGTTGGTTTGCTTCGTTGATTGTTTAGGCTCCGGTTGCTTTTCTTTGTTGAGTGTTTAGGCTCCGGTTGGATTGCTTCTTTTAGTGTTTAGACTCCGGTTGGTTTGCGTCGTTGAGTGTTTAGGCTCTGGTTGGTTTGCTTCGTTGAGTGTTTAGGCTCCGGTTGGTTCGCTTTGTTGAGTGTTTAGACTCTGGTTGGTTTGCTTCTTTTAGTGTTTAGGCTCCAGTTGGTTTGTTTCGTTGAGTTTTTAGGCTCCGGTTGGTTTTCTTTGTTGAGTGTTTAGGCTTCAGTTGGTCGCTTCGTTGAATGTTTAGGCTCCGGTTGGTTTGCTTCGTTGATTGTTTAGGCTCCAGTTGGTTCGTTTCGTTGAGTGTTTAGGCTCAGGTTGGTTTGCTTCGTTTAGTGTTTAGGCTCCGGTTGGTTTGCTTCGTTTAGTGTTTAAGCTCCGGTTGGTTTTCTTCGTTGAGTGTTTAGGCTCCGGTTGGTTTGCTTCGTTGAGTTTTTAGGCTCCGATTGGTTCGCTTCGGTTAGTGTTTAGGTTCCGGTTGGTTTGCTTCGTTGAGTGTTTAGGCTCCGTTTGGTTTGCTTCATTGAGTGTTTAGGTTCCGTTTGGTTTTGTTGAGTGTTTAGGCTCCGGTTGGTTTGCTTCGTTGAGTGTTTAGGCTCCGGTTGGATTGTTTCGTTGAGTGTTTAGGCTCCGGTTGGTTTGCTTCGTTGAGTGTTTAGGCTCCGGTTGGTTTGCTTTGTTGAGTGTTTAGGCTCCGGTTGGTTCGCTTTGTTGAATGTTTAGGCTCCGGTTGGTTTGCTTCGTTGATTGTTTAGGCTCCGGTTGGTTTCGTTGAGTGTTTAGGCTCCGGTTGATTTGATTCGTTGAGTGTTTAGGCTCCGGTTGGATTGCTTCATTTAGTGTTTAGGCTCCGGTTGTTTTGCTTCGTTGAGTGTTTAGGCTCCGTTTGGTTTGCTTCATTGAGTGTTTAGGTTCCGGTTGGTTTCGTTGAATGTTTAGACTCCGGTTGGTTTGCTTCGTTGAGTGTTTAGGCTCCGGTTGGATTGTTTCGTTGAGTGTTTAGGCTCCGGTTTGTTTGCTTCGTTGAGTGTTTAAGCTCCGGTTGAATTATTTCGTTGAGTATTTAGGCTCCGGTTGGTTCGCTTCATTGAGTGTTTAGGCTCTGATTGGTTCGCTTCGGTTAATGTTTAGGCTCTCGTTGGTTTGCTTCGTTGATTGTTTAGGCTCCGGTTGATTTGCTTCTTTGAGTGTTTAGAATCCGGTTGGTTTACTTCGTTTAGTGTTTAGGCTCCGGTTGGTTTGCTTCGCTGAGTGTTTAGGCTTCGGTTGGTTTGCTTGGTTGATTGTTTAGGCTCCGGTTTGTTCGCTTCGTTGAGTGTTTAGGCTCCGGTTGGTTTGCTTCGTTGAGTGTTTAGGCTCCGGTTGGTTTGCTTCATTGAGTGTTTAGGTTCCGGGTGGTTCGTTTCGTTGAGTGTTTAGGCTCAGGTTGGTTTGCTTCGTTTAGTGTTTAGGCTCCGGTTGGTTTGCTTCGTTGAGTGTTTAGGCTCCGGTTGATTTGCTTTGTTGAGTGTTTAGGCTCCGGTTGGATTGTTTCGTTGAGTGTTTAGGCTCAGGTTGGTTTGCTTTGTTGAGTGTTTAGGCTCCGGTTGGTTTGCTTCGTTGAGTGTTTAGACTCCAGTTGGTTCGCTTCGTTGAATGTTTAGGCTCCGGTTGGTTTGTTTCGTTGAGTGTTTAGGTTCCGGTTGGTTCGTTTCGTTGAGTGTTTAGGCTCAGGTTGGTTTGCTTCGTTGAGTGTTTAGGCTCCGGTTGGTTTGCTTCGTTGATTGTTTAGGCTCTGGTTGCTTTTCTTTGTTGAGTGTTTAGGCTCCGGTTGGATTGCTTCTTTTAGTGTTTAGACTCCGGTTGGTTTGCGTCGTTGAGTGTTTAGGCTCCGGTTGGTTTGCTTCGTTGAGTGTTTAGGCTCCGGTTGGTTCGCTTTGTTGAGTGTTTAGACTCTGGTTGGTTTGCTTCTTTTAGTGTTTAGGCTCCGGTTGGTTTGCTTCTTTTAGTGTTTAGGCTCCGGTTGGTTTTCTTTGTTGAGTGTTTAGGCTTCAGTTGGTCGCTTCGTTGAATGTTTAGGCTCCGGTTGGTTTGCTTCGTTGATTGTTTAGGCTCCAGTTGGTTCGTTTCGTTGAGTGTTTAGGCTCAGGTTGGTTTGCTTCGTTTAGTGTTTAGGCTCCGGTTGGTTTGCTTCGTTGAGTGTTTAGGCTCCGGTTGGTTTGCTTTATTGAGTGTTCAGGCTCCGGTTGGATTGTTTCGTTGAGTGCTTAGGCTCCGGTTGGATTGTTTCGTTGAGTGTTTAGGCTCAGGTTGGTTTGCTTTGTTGAGTGTTTAGGCTCCGGTTGGTTTGCTTCGTTGAGTGTTTAGGCTCCGGTTGGTTCGCTTCGTTGAATGTTCAGGCTCCGGTTGGTTTGCTTCGTTGATTGTTTAGGCTCGGGTTGGTTTCGTTGAGTGTTTAAGCTCCGGTTGATTTTCTTCGTTGAGTGTTTAGGCTCCGGTTGGTTAGCTTCGTTGAGTGTTTAGGCTCCGGTTGGTTTGCTTCATTGAGTGTTTAGGTTCCGGTTGGTTCGTTTTGTTGAGTGTTTAGGCTCTGGTTAGTTTGCTTCATTTAGGTTTTAGGCTCCGATTGGTTCGCTTCGTTGATTGTTTAAGCTCCAGTTGGTTTGCTTTTTTGAGTGTTTAGGCTTCGGTTGGATTGCTTTGTTTAGTGTTTCGGCTCCGGTTGATTTGCTTCGTTGAGTGTTTAGGCTCCGGTTGGTTTGCTTTATTGAGTGTTCAAGCTCCGGTTGGATTGTTTCGTTGAGTGTTTAGGCTCCGGTTGGATTGTTTCGTTGAGTGTTTAGGTTCCGGTTGGTTTGCTTCGTTGAGTGTTTAGGCTCCGGTTGGTTTGCTTCGTTGAGTGTTTAGGCTCCGGTTGGTTCGCTTCGTTGAATGTTTAGGCTCCAGTTGGTTTGCTTCGTTGATTGTTTAGGCTCCGGTTGGTTTCGTTGAGTGTTTAGGCTCCGGTTGATTTGCTTCGTTGAGTGTTTAGGCTCCGGTTGGATTGTTTCGTTGAGTGTTTAGGCTCCGGTTGGATTGCTTCGTTTAGTGTTTAGGCTCTGGTTGGTTTTCTTCGTTGAGTGTTTAGGCTCCGGTTGGTTTGCTTCATTGAGTTTTTAGGTTCCGGTTGGTTTCGTTGAGTATTTAGGTTCAGGTTGGTTTGCTTCGTTGAGTGTTTAGGCTCCGGTTTATTTGCTTCGTTGATTGTTTAGGCTCCGGTTGGATTATTTCGTTGAGTGTTTAGGCTCCGGTTGGTTCGTTTCGTTGAGTGTTTTGGCTTTGGTTGGTTCATTTTGTTGAGTGTTTAGGCTCCGGTTGGTTTGCTTCGTTGAGTGTTTAGGCTCCGGTTGGTTTGCTTCGTTGATTGTTTAGACTCCGGTTGGTTTGCTTCGTTGAGTGTTTAGGCTCCGGTTGGATTGGTTCGTTTAGTGTTTACGCTCCGGTTGGTTTGCTTCGTTGAGTGTTTAGGCTCCGGTTGGTTTGCTTCGTTGAGTGTTTAGGCTCCGGTTGGTTAGCTTCGTTGAGTGTTTAGGCTCCGGTTGGTTTGCTTCATTGAGTGTTTAGGTTCCGGTTGGTTCGTTTCGTTGAGTGTTTAGGCTCTAGTTAGTTTGCTTCATTTAGGTTTTAGGCTCCGATTGGTTCGCTTCGATGATTGTTTAAGCTCCAGTTGGTTTGCTTTGTTGAGTGTTTAGGCTTCGGTTGGATTGCTTTGTTTAGTGTTTAGGCTCCGGTTGGTTTGCTTCGTTGAGTGTTTAGGCTCCGGTTGGTTTGCTTTATTGAGTGTTCAGGCTCCGGTTGGATTGTTTCGTGGAGTGTTTAGGCTCCGGTTGGATTGTTTCGTTGAGTGTTTAGGCTCCGGTTGGTTTGCTTCGTTGAGTGTTTAGGCTCCGGTTGGTTTGCTTCGTTGAGTGTTTAGGCTTCGGTTGGTTCGCTTCGTTGAATGTTTAGGCTCCGGTTGGTTTGCTTCGTTGATTGTTTAGGCTCCGGTTGGTTTCGTTGAGTGTTTTGGCTCCGGTTGATTTGCTTCGTTGAGTGTTTAGGCTCCGGTTGGATTGTTTCGTTGAGTGTTTAGGCTCCGGTTGGATTGCTTCGTTTAGTGTTTAGGCTCTGGTTGGTTTTCTTCGTTGAGTGTTTAGGCTCCGGTTGGTTTGCTTCATTGAGTTTTTAGGTTCCGGTTGGTTTCGTTGAGTGTTTAGGCTCAGGTTGGTTTGCTTCGTTGAGTGTTTAGACTCAGGTTTATTTGCTTCGTTGAGTGTTTAGGCTCCGGTTGGATTATTTCGTTGAGTGTTTAGGCTCCGGTTGGTTCGTTTCGTTGAGTGTTTTGGCTTTGGTTGGTTCGTTTTGTTGAGTGTTTAGGCTCCGGTTGGTTTGCTTCGTTGAGTGTTAGGCTCCGGTTGGTTTGCTTCGTTGATTGTTTAGGCTCTGGTTGGTTCGCTTCGTTGAGTGTTTAGGCTCCGGTTGGATTATTTCGTTGAGTGTTTAGGCTCCGGTTGGTTTGCTTTATTGAGTGTTTAGACTCCGTTTGGTTTGCTTTATTGAGTGTTTAGGCTCTGGTTTGATTGTTTCGTTGAATGTTTAGGCTCCGGTTGGTTTGCTTCATTGAGTGTTTAGGTTCCGGTTGGTTCGCTTCGTTGAGTGTTTAGGCTCTGGTTGGTTCGCTTCGTTGAGTGTTTAGGCTCCGGTTGGTTTGCTTTATTGAGTGTTTAGGCTCCGGTTGGTTTGCTTTATTGAGTGTTTAGGCTCCGGTTGGTTTGCTTCGTTGAGTGTTTAGGCTCTGGTTGGTTTGCTTCGTTGAGTGATTAGGCTCCGGTTGGATTGCTTCGTTGAGTGTTTAGGCTCCGGTTGGTTTGCTTCATTGAGTTTTTAGGTTCCGGTTGGTTTCGTTGAGTATTTAGGCTCAGGTTGGTTTGCTTCGTTGAGTGTTTAGGCTCCGGTTTATTTGCTTCGTTGAGTGTTTAGGCTCCGGTTGGATTATTTCGTTGAGTGTTTAGGCTCCGGTTGGTTCGTTTCGTTGAGTGTTTTGGCTTTGGTTGGTTCATTTTGTTGAGTGTTTAGGCTCCGGTTGGTTTGCTTCGTTGAGTGTTTAGGCTCCGGTTGGTTTGCTTCGTTGATTGTTTAGACTCCGGTTGGTTTGCTTCGTTGAGTGTTTAGGCTCCGGTTGGATTGGTTCGTTTAGTGTTTAGGCTCCGGTTGGTTTGCTTCGTTGAGTGTTTAGGCTCCGGTTGGTTTGCTTCGTTGAGTGTTTAGGCTCCGGTTGGTTAGCTTCGTTGAGTGTTTAGGCTCCGGTTGGTTTGCTTCATTGAGTGTTTAGGTTCCGGTTGGTTTGTTTCGTTGAGTGTTTAGGCTCTCGTTAGTTTGCTTCATTTAGGTTTTAGGCTCCGATTGGTTCGCTTCGTTGATTGTTTAAGTTCCAGTTGGTTTGCTTTGTTGAGTGTTTAGGCTTCGGTTGGATTGCTTTGTTTAGTGTTTAGACTCCGGTTGGTTTGCTTCGTTGAGTGTTTAGGCTCCGGTTGGTTTGCTTTATTGAGTGTTCAGGCTCCGGTTGGATTGTTTCGTTGAGTGTTTAGGCTCCGGTTGGATTGTTTCGTTGAGTGTTTAGGCTCTGGTTGGTTTGCTTCGTTGAGTGTTTAGGCTCCGGTTGGTTTGCTTCGTTGAGTGTTTAGGCTTCGGTTGGCTCGCTTCGTTGAATGTTTAGGCTCCAGTTGGTTTGCTTCGTTGATTGTTTAGGCTCCGGTTGGTTTCGTTGAGTGTTTAGGCTCCGGTTGATTTGCTTCGTTGAGTGTTTAGGCTCCGGTTGGATTGTTTCGTTGAGTGTTTAGGCTCCGGTTGGATTGCTTCGTTTAGTGTTTAGGCTCTGGTTGGTTTTCTTCGTTGAGTGTTTAGGCTCCGGTTGGTTTGCTTCATTGAGTTTTTAGGTTCCGGTTGGTTTCGTTGAGTGTTTAGGCTCAGGTTGGTTTGCTTCGTTGAGTGTTTAGGCTTAGGTTTATTTGCTTCGTTGAGTGTTTAGGCTCCGGTTGGATTATTTCGTTGAGTGTTTAGGCTCCGGTTGGTTCGTTTCGTTGAGTGTTTTGGCTTTGGTTGGTTCGTTTTGTTGAGTGTTTAGGCTCCGGTTGGTTTGCTTCGTTGAGTGTTTAGGCTCCGGTTGGTTTGCTTCGTTGATTGTTTAGGCTCTGGTTGGTTCGCTTCGTTGAGTGTTTAGGCTCCGGTTGGTTTATTTCGTTGAGTGTTTAGGCTCCGGTTGGTTTGCTTTATTGAGTGTTTAGGCTCCGGTTGGTTTGCTTTATTGAGTGTTTAGGCTCCGGTTGGATTGTTTCGTTGAGTGTTTAGGCTCCGGTTGGTTTGCTTCATTGAGTGTTTAGGTTCCGGTTGGTTCGCTTCGTTGAGTGTTTAGGCTCTGGTTGGTTCGCTTTGTTGAGTGTTTAGGCTCCGGTTGGATTATTTCGTTGAGTGTTTAGGCTCCGGTTGGTTTGCTTTATTGAGTGTTTAGGCTCCGGTTGGTTTGCTTTATTGAGTGTTTAGGCTCCGGTTGGTTTGTTTCGTTGAGTGTTTAGGCTCCGGTTGGTTTGCTTCGTTGAGTGATTAGGCTCCGGTTGGTTTGCTTCGTTGAGTGTTTAGGCTCCGGTTTGTTTGTTTCGTTGAGTGTTTAGGCTCCGGTTGGATTATTTCGTTGAGTGTTTAGGCTCCGATTGGATTATTTCGTTGAGTGTTTAGGCTCCAATTTGTTCGCTTCGGTTAATGTTTAGGCTCCCGTTCGTTTGCTTCGGTTGAGTGTTTAGGCTCCGGTTGGTTTGCTTTGTTGATTATTTAGGCTCCAGTTGGTTTGTTTCGTTGAGTGTTTAGGCTCCGGTTACTTTGCTTCATTGAGTGTTTAGGTTCCGGTTGGTTTCGTAAAGTGTTTAGGCTCCGGTTGGTTTGCTTCGTTGGGTGTTTAGGCTCCGGTTGGATTGTTTTGTTGAGTGTTTAGGCTCTGGTTTGTTTGCTTCGTTGAGTGTTTAGGCTCTGGTTGGTTCGCTTGTTTGAGTGTTTAGGCTCCGATTGGTTCGCTTCGGTTAATGTTTAGGCTCCGGTTGGTTTGCTTCGTTGATTGTTTAGGCTCCGGTTGATTTGCTTCTTTGAGTGTTTAGGCTCCGGTTGGTTTGCTTCGTTTAGTGTTTAGGCTCCGGTTGAATTATTTCGTTGAGTGTTTAGGCTCCGGTTGGTTTGCTTTATTGAGTGTTTAGACTCCGTTTGGTTTGCTTTATTGAGTGTTTAGGCTCCGGTTGGATTGTTTCGTTGAGTGTTTAGGCTCCGGTTGGTTTGCTTCATTGAGTGTTTAGGTTCCGGTTGGTTCGCTTTGTTGAGTGTTTAGGCTCTGGTTGGTTCGCTTCGTTGAGTGTTTAGGCTCCGGTTGGTTTGCTTTATTGAGTGTTTAGGCTCCGGTTGGTTTGCTTTATTGAGTGTTTAGGCTCCGGTTGGTTTGCTTCGTTGAGTGTTTAGGCTCTGGTTGGTTTGCTTCGTTGAGTGATTAGGCTCCGGTTGGATTGCTTCGTTGAGTGTTTAGGCTCCGGTTGGTTTGCTTCATTGAGTTTTTAGGTTCCGGTTGGTTTCGTTGAGTATTTAGGCTCAAGTTGGTTTGCTTCGTTGAGTGTTTAGGCTCCGGTTTATTTGCTTCGTTGAGTGTTTAGGCTCCGGTTGGATTATTTCGTTGAGTGTTTAGGCTCCGGTTGGTTCGTTTCGTTGAGTGTTTTGGCTTTGGTTGGTTCATTTTGTTGAGTGTTTAGGCTCCGGTTGGTTTGCTTCGTTGAGTGTTTAGGCTCCGGTTGGTTTGCTTCGTTGATTGTTTAGACTCTGGTTGGTTTGCTTCGTTGAGTGTTTAGGCTCCGGTTGGATTGGTTCGTTTAGTGTTTAGGCTCCGGTTGGTTTGCTTCGTTGAGTGTTTAGGCTCCGGTTGGTTTGCTTCGTTGAGTGTTTAGGCTCCGGTTGGTTAGCTTCGTTGAGTGTTTAGGCTCCGGTTGGTTTGCTTCATTGAGTGTTTAGGTTCCGGTTGGTTTGTTTCGTTGAGTGTTTAGGCTCTCGTTAGTTTGCTTCATTTAGGTTTTAGGCTCCGATTGGTTCGCTTCGTTGATTGTTTAAGTTCCAGTTGGTTTGCTTTGTTGAGTGTTTAGGCTTCAGTTGGATTGCTTTGTTTAGTGTTTAGACTCCGGTTGGTTTGCTTAGTTGAGTGTTTAGGCTCCGGTTGGTTTGCTTTATTGAGTGTTCAGGCTCCGGTTGGATTGTTTCGTTGAGTGTTTAGGCTCCGGTTGGATTGTTTCGTTGAGTGTTTAGGCTCCGGTTGGTTTGCTTCGTTGAGTGTTTAGGCTCCGGTTGGTTTGCTTCGTTGAGTGTTTAGGCTTCGGTTGGCTCGCTTCGTTGAATGTTTAGGCTCCAGTTGGTTTGCTTCGTTGATTGTTTAGGCTCCGGTTGGTTTCGTTGAGTGTTTAGGCTCCGGTTGATTTGCTTCGTTGAGTGTTTAGGCTCCGGTTGGATTGTTTCGTTGAGTGTTTAGGCTCCGGTTGGATTGCTTCGTTTAGTGTTTAGGCTCTGGTTGGTTTTCTTCGTTGAGTGTTTAGGCTCCGGTTGGTTTGCTTCATTGAGTTTTTAGGTTCCGGTTGGTTTCGTTGAGTGTTTAGGCTCAGGTTGGTTTGCTTCGTTGAGTGTTTAGGCTTAGGTTTATTTGCTTCGTTGAGTGTTTAGGCTCCGGTTGGATTATTTCGTTGAGTGTTTAGGCTCCGGTTGGTTCGTTTCGTTGAGTGTTTTGGCTTTGGTTGGTTCGTTTTGTTGAGTGTTTAGGCTCCGGTTGGTTTGCTTCGTTGAGTGTTTAGGCTCCGGTTGGTTTGCTTCGTTGATTGTTTAGGCTCTGGTTGGTTCGCTTCGTTGAGTGTTTAGGCTCCGGTTGGTTTATTTCGTTGAGTGTTTAGGCTCCGGTTGGTTTGCTTTATTGAGTGTTTAGGCTCCGGTTGGTTTGCTTTATTGAGTGTTTAGGCTCCGGTTGGATTGTTTCGTTGAGTGTTTAGGCTCCGGTTGGTTTGCTTCATTGAGTGTTTAGGTTCCGGTTGGTTCGCTTCGTTGAGTGTTTAGGCTCTGGTTGGTTCGCTTCGTTGAGTGTTTAGGCTCCGGTTGGATTATTTCGTTGAGTGTTTAGGCTCCGGTTGGTTTGCTTTATTGAGTGTTTAGGCTCCGGTTGGTTTGCTTTATTGAGTGTTTAGGCTCCGGTTGGTTTTTTTCGTTGAGTGTTTAGGCTCCGGTTGGTTTGCTTCGTTGAGTGATTAGGCTCCGGTTGGTTTGCTTCGTTGAGTGTTTAGGCTCCGGTTTGTTTGTTTCGTTGAGTGTTTAGGCTCCGGTTGGATTATTTCGTTGAGTGTTTAGGCTCCGATTGGATTATTTCGTTGAGTGTTTAGGCTCCAATTTGTTCGCTTCGGTTAATGTTTAGGCTCCCGTTCGTTTGCTTCGGTTGAGTGTTTAGGCTCCGGTTGGTTTGCTTTGTTGATTATTTAGGCTCCAGTTGGTTTGTTTCGTTGAGTGTTTAGGCTCCGGTTACTTTGCTTCATTGAGTGTTTAGGTTCCGGTTGGTTTCGTAAAGTGTTTAGGCTCCGGTTGGTTTGCTTCGTTGGGTGTTTAGGCTCCGGTTGGATTGTTTTGTTGAGTGTTTAGGCTCTGGTTTGTTTGCTTCGTTGAGTGTTTAGGCTCTGGTTGGTTCGCTTGTTTGAGTGTTTAGGCTCCGATTGGTTCGCTTCGGTTAATGTTTAGGCTCCGGTTGGTTTGCTTCGTTGATTGTTTAGGCTCCGGTTGATTTGCTTCTTTGAGTGTTTAGGCTCCGGTTGGTTTGCTTCGTTTAGTGTTTAGGCTCCGGTTGATTTGCTTCGTTGAGTGTTTAGGCTCCGGTTGGTTTGCTTCATTGAGTGTTTAGGTTCCGGTTGGTTCGTTTCGTTGAGTGTTTAGGCTCTAGTTAGTTTGCTTCATTTAGGTTTTAGGCTCCGATTGGTTCGCTTCGTTGATTGTTTAAGCTCCAGTTGGTTTGCTTTGTTGAGTGTTTAGGCTTCGGTTGGATTGCTTTGTTTAGTGTTTAGGCTCCGGTTGGTTTGCTTCGTTGAGTGTTTAGGCTCCGGTTGGTTTGCTTTATTGAGTGTTCAGGCTCCGGTTGGATTGTTTCGTTGAGTGTTTAGGCTCCGGTTGGATTGTTTCGTTGAGTGTTTAGGCTCCGGTTGGTTTGCTTCGTTGAGTGTTTAGGCTCCGGTTGGTTTGCTTCGTTGAGTGTTTAGACTTCGGTTGGTTCGCTTCGTTGAATGTTTAGGCTCCGGTTGGTTTGCTTCGTTGATTGTTTAGGCTCCGGTTGGTTTCGTTGAGTGTTTAGGCTCCGGTTGATTTGCTTCGTTGAGTGTTTAGGCTCCGGTTGGATTGTTTCGTTGAGTGTTTAGGCTCCGGTTGGATTGCTTCGTTTAGTGTTTAGGCTCTGGTTGGTTTTCTTCGTTGAGTGTTTAGGCTCCGGTTGGTTTGCTTCATTGAGTTTTTAGGTTCCGGTTGGTTTCGTTGAGTGTTTAGGCTCAGGTTGGTTTGCTTCGTTGAGTGTTTAGACTCAGGTTTATTTGCTTCGTTGAGTGTTTAGGCTCCGGTTGGATTATTTCGTTGAGTGTTTAGGCTCCGGTTGGTTCGTTTCGTTGAGTGTTTTGGCTTTGGTTGGTTCGTTTTGTTGAGTGTTTAGGCTCCGGTTGGTTTGCTTCGTTGAGTGTTAGGCTCCGGTTGGTTTGCTTCGTTGATTGTTTAGGCTCTGGTTGGTTCGCTTCGTTGAGTGTTTAGGCTCCGGTTGAATTATTTCGTTGAGTGTTTAGGCTCCGGTTGGTTTGCTTTATTGAGTGTTTAGACTCCGTTTGGTTTGCTTTATTGAGTGTTTAGGCTCCGGTTGGATTGTTTCGTTGAGTGTTTAGGCTCCGGTTGGTTTGCTTCATTGAGTGTTTAGGTTCCGGTTGGTTCGCTTTGTTGAGTGTTTAGGCTCTGGTTGGTTCGCTTCGTTGAGTGTTTAGGCTCCGGTTGGTTTCCTTTATTGAGTGTTTAGGCTCCGGTTGGTTTGCTTTATTGAGTGTTTAGGCTCCGGTTGGTTTGCTTCGTTGAGTGTTTAGGCTCTGGTTGGTTTGCTTCGTTGAGTGATTAGGCTCCGGTTGGATTGCTTCGTTGAGTGTTTAGGCTCCGGTTGGTTTGCTTCATTGAGTTTTTAGGTTCCGGTTGGTTTCGTTGAGTATTTAGGCTCAGGTTGGTTTGCTTCGTTGAGTGTTTAGGCTCCGGTTTATTTGCTTCGTTGAGTGTTTAGGCTCCGGTTGGATTATTTCGTTGAGTGTTTAGGCTCCGGTTGGTTCGTTTCGTTGAGTGTTTTGGCTTTGGTTGGTTCATTTTGTTGAGTGTTTAGGCTCCGGTTGGTTTGCTTCGTTGAGTGTTTAGGCTCCGGTTGGTTTGCTTCGTTGATTGTTTAGACTCCGGTTGGTTTGCTTCGTTGAGTGTTTAGGCTCCGGTTGGATTGGTTCGTTTAGTGTTTAGGCTCCGGTTGGTTTGCTTCGTTGAGTGTTTAGGCTCCGGTTGGTTTGCTTCGTTGAGTGTTTAGGCTCCGGTTGGTTAGCTTCGTTGAGTGTTTAGGCTCCGGTTGGTTTGCTTCATTGAGTGTTTAGGTTCCGGTTGGTTCGTTTCGTTGAGTGTTTAGGCTCTCGTTAGTTTGCTTCATTTAGGTTTTAGGCTCCGATTGGTTCGCTTCGTTGATTGTTTAAGCTCCAGTTGGTTTGCTTTGTTGAGTGTTTAGGCTTCGGTTGGATTGCTTTGTTTAGTGTTTAGACTCCGGTTGGTTTGCTTCGTTGAGTGTTTAGGCTCCGGTTGGTTTGCTTTATTGAGTGTTCAGGCTCCGGTTGGATTGTTTCGTTGAGTGTTTAGGCTCCGGTTGGATTGTTTCGTTGAGTGTTTAGGCTCCGGTTGGTTTGCTTCGTTGAGTGTTTAGGCTCCGGTTGGTTTGCTTCGTTGAGTGTTTAGGCTTCGGTTGGCTCGCTTCGTTGAATGTTTAGGCTCCGGTTGGTTTGCTTCGTTGATTGTTTAGGCTCCGGTTGGTTTCGTTGAGTGTTTAGGCTCCGGTTGATTTGCTTCGTTGAGTGTTTAGGCTCCGGTTGGATTGTTTCGTTGAGTGTTTAGGCTCCGGTTGGATTGCTTCGTTTAGTGTTTAGGCTCTGGTTGGTTTTCTTCGTTGAGTGTTTAGGCTCCGGTTGGTTTGCTTCATTGAGTTTTTAGGTTCCGGTTGGTTTCGTTGAGTGTTTAGGCTCAGGTTGGTTTGCTTCGTTGAGTGTTTAGGCTTAGGTTTATTTGCTTCGTTGAGTGTTTAGGCTCCGGTTGGTTCGTTTCGTTGAGTGTTTTGGCTTTGGTTGGTTCGTTTTGTTGAGTGTTTAGGCTCCGGTTGGTTTGCTTCGTTGAGTGTTTAGGCTCCGGTTGGTTTGCTTCGTTGATTGTTTAGGCTCTGGTTGGTTCGCTTCGTTGAGTGTTTAGGCTCCGGTTGGTTTATTTCGTTGAGTGTTTAGGCTCCGGTTGGTTTGCTTTATTGAGTGTTTAGGCTCCGGTTGGTTTGCTTTATTGAGTGTTTAGGCTCCGGTTGGATTGTTTCGTTGAGTGTTTAGGTTCCGGTTGGTTTCGTAAAGTGTTTAGGCTCCGGTTGGTTTGCTTCGTTGGGTGTTTAGGCTCCGGTTGGATTGTTTTGTTGACTGTTTAGGCTCTGGTTTGTTTGCTTCGTTGAGTGTTTAGGCTCTGGTTGGTTCGCTTGTTTGAGTGTTTAGGCTCCGATTGGTTCGCTTCGGTTAATGTTTAGGCTCCGGTTGGTTTGCTTCGTTGATTGTTTAGGCTCCGGTTGATTTGCTTCTTTGAGTGTTTAGGCTCCGGTTGGTTTGCTTCGTTTAGTGTTTAGGCTCCGGTTGGTTTGCTTCGTTGAGTGTTTAGGCTCCGGTTGGTTTGCTTCGTTGAGTGTTTAGGCTCCGGTTGGATTGTTTCATGAGTGTTTAGGTTTAGGTTTATTTGCTTCATTGAGTGTTTAGATTCCGGTTGGTTCATTTCGTTGAGTGTTTAGGCTCAGGTTGGTTTGCTTCGTTGAGTGTTTAGGCTCCGGTTGGTTTGCTTCGTTGATTGTTTAGGCTCCGGTTGGTTTTCTTCGTTGAGTGTTTAGGCTCCGGTTGGATTGCTTCGTTTAGTGTTTAGACTCCGGTTGGTTTGCTTCGTTGAGTGTTTAGGCTCCGGTTGGTTTGCTTCGTTGAGTGTTTAGGCTCCGGTTGGTTTGCTTCATTGAGTGTTTAGCCTCCGGTTGGTTTGCTTCATTGAGTGTTTAGGTTCTGGTTGGTTCGTTTCGTTGAGTGTTTAGGCTCCGGTTGGTTTGCTTCGTTTAGTGTTTAGGCTCCAGTTGGTTTGTTTCGTTGAGTTTGTAGGCTCCGGTTTGTTTTCTTCGTTGAGCGTTTAGACTCCGATTGGTTCGCTTCGTTGAGTGTTTAGGCTCCGGTTGGTTTGCTTCATTGAGTGTTTAGGCTCCGGTTGGTTCGTTTCGTTGAGTGTTTAGGCTCCAGTTGTTTGCTTCATTGAGTGTTCAGGCTCCGGTTGGATTGTTTCGTTGAGTGTTTAGGCTCCGTTGGATTGTTTCGTTGAGTGTTTAGGCTCTGGTTGGTTTGCTTCGTTTAGTGTTTAGCCTCCGGTTGGTTTGCATCGTTGAGTGTTTAGGCTCCGGTTGGTTTGCTTTATTGAGTGATTAGGCTCCGTTTGGTTTGTTTCGTTGAGTGTTTTGGCTCCGGCTGGTTCGTTTTGTCGAGTGTTTAGGCTCTGGTTGGTTTGCTTCGTTGAGTGCTTAGATTCCGGTTGGTTCGTTTCGTTGAGTGTTTAGGCTCTGGTTGGTTTGTTTCGTTGAGTGTTTAGGCTCCAGTTTGTTTGCTTCGTTGAGTGTTTAGGCTCCGGTTAGTTTGCTTCGTTGAGTGTTTAGGCTCCGGTTGGTTCGCTTCGTTGAATGTTTAGGCTCCGGTTGGTTTGCTTCGTTGATTGTTTAGGCTCCGGTTGGCTTCGTTGAGTGTTTAGGCTCCGGTTGATTTGCTTCGTTTAGTGTTTAGGCTCCGGTTGGATTGTTTCGTTGAGTGTTTAGGCTCCGGTTGGATTGCTTCGTTTAGTCTTTAGGCTCCGGTTGGTTTGCTTCGTTGAGTGTTTAGGCTCCGGTTCGTTTGCTTGATTGAGTGTTTAGGTTCCGGTTGGTTTCGTTGAGTGTTTAGGCTTCGGTTGGTTTGCTTCGTTGAGTGTTTAGGCTCCGGTTGGATTGTTTCGTTGATTGTTTAGGCTCCGGTTGGTTTGCTTCGATGAGTGTTTAGGCTCCGGTTGGATTATATCGTTGAGTGTTTAGACTCCGGTTAGTTCGCTTTGTGTAGTGTTTAAGCTCCAATTAGTTCGCTTCGGTTAATGTTTAGGCTCCGATTGGTTCGCTTCGTTGATTGTTTAAGCTCCAGTTGGTTTGCTTTGTTGAGTGTTTAGGCTTCGGTTGGATTGCTTTGTTTAGTGTTTAGACTCCGGTTGGTTTGCTTCGTTGAGTGTTTAGGCTCCGGTTGGTTTGCTTTATTGAGTGTTCAGGCTCCGGTTGGATTGTTTCGTTGAGTGTTTAGGCTCCGGTTGGATTGTTTCGTTGAGTGTTTAGGCTCCGGTTGGTTTGCTTCGTTGAGTGTTTAGGCTCCGGTTGGTTTGCTTCGTTGAGTGTTTAGGCTTCGGTTGGCTCGCTTCGTTGAATGTTTAGGCTCCGGTTGGTTTGCTTTTTTGATTGTTTAGGCTCCGGTTGGTTTCGTTGAGTGTTTAGGCTCCGGTTGATTTGCTTCGTTGAGTGTTTAGGCTCCGGTTGGATTGTTTCGTTGAGTGTTTAGGCTCCGGTTGGATTGCTTCGTTTAGTGTTTAGGCTCTGGTTGGTTTTCTTCGTTGAGTGTTTAGGCTCCGGTTGGTTTGCTTCATTGAGTTTTTAGGTTCCGGTTGGTTTCGTTGAGTGTTTAGGCTCAGGTTGGTTTGCTTCGTTGAGTGTTTAGGCTTAGGTTTATTTGCTTCGTTGAGTGTTTAGGCTCCGGTTGGATTATTTCGTTGAGTGTTTAGGCTCCGGTTGGTTCGTTTCGTTGAGTGTTTTGGCTTTGGTTGGTTCGTTTTGTTGAGTGTTTAGGCTCCGGTTGGTTTGCTTCGTTGAGTGTTTAGGCTCCGGTTGGTTTGCTTCGTTGATTGTTTAGGCTCTGGTTGGTTCGCTTCGTTGAGTGTTTAGGCTCCGGTTGGTTTATTTCGTTGAGTGTTTAGGCTCCGGTTGGTTTGCTTTATTGAGTGTTTAGGCTCCGGTTGGTTTGCTTTATTGAGTGTTTAGGCTCCGGTTGGATTGTTTCGTTGAGTGTTTAGGCTCCGGTTGGTTTGCTTCATTGAGTGTTTAGGTTCCGGTTGGTTCGCTTCGTTGAGTGTTTAGGCTCTGGTTGGTTCGCTTCGTTGAGTGTTTAGGCTCCGGTTGGATTATTTCGTTGAGTGTTTAGGCTCCGGTTGGTTTGCTTTATTGAGTGTTTAGGCTCCGGTTGGTTTGCTTTATTGAGTGTTTAGGCTCCGGTTGGTTTGTTTCGTTGAGTGTTTAGGCTCCGGTTGGTTTGCTTCGTTGAGTGATTAGGCTCCGGTTGGTTTGCTTCGTTGAGTGTTTAGGCTCCGGTTTGTTTGTTTCGTTGAGTGTTTAGGCTCCGGTTGGATTATTTCGTTGAGTGTTTAGGCTCCGATTGGATTATTTCGTTGAGTGTTTAGGCTCCAATTGGTTCGCTTCGGTTAATGTTTAGGCTCCCGTTTGTTTGCTTCGGTTGAGTGTTTAGGCTCCGGTTGGTTTGCTTTGTTGATTATTTAGGCTCCAGTTGGTTTATTTCGTTGAGTGTTTAGGCTCCGGTTACTTTGCTTCATTGAGTGTTTAGGTTCCGGTTGGTTTCGTAAAGTGTTTAGGCTCCGGTTGGTTTGCTTCGTTGGGTGTTTAGGCTCCGGTTGGATTGTTTTGTTGAGTGTTTAGGCTCTGGTTTGTTTGCTTCGTTGAGTGTTTAGGCTCTGGTTGGTTCGCTTGTTTGAGTGTTTAGGCTCCGATTGGTTCGCTTCGGTTAATGTTTAGGCTCCGGTTGGTTTGCTTCGTTGATTGTTTAGGCTCCGGTTGATTTGCTTCTTTGAGTGTTTAGGCTCCGGTTGGTTTGCTTCGTTTAGTGTTTAGGCTCCGGTTGGTTTGCTTCGTTGAGTGTTTAGGCTCCGGTTGGTTTGCTTCGTTGAGTGTTTAGGCTCCGGTTGGATTGTTTCATGAGTGTTTAGGTTTAGGTTTATTTGCTTCATTGAGTGTTTAGATTCCGGTTGGTTCATTTCGTTGAGTGTTTAGGCTCAGGTTGGTTTGCTTCGTTGAGTGTTTAGGCTCCGGTTGGTTTGCTTCGTTGATTGTTTAGGCTCCGGTTGGTTTTCTTCGTTGAGTGTTTAGGCTCCGGTTGGATTGCTTCGTTTAGTGTTTAGACTCCGGTTGGTTTGCTTCGTTGAGTGTTTAGGCTCCGGTTGGTTTGCTTCGTTGAGTGTTTAGGCTCCGGTTGGTTTGCTTCATTGAGTGTTTAGCCTCCGGTTGGTTTGCTTCATTGAGTGTTTAGGTTCTGGTTGGTTCGTTTCGTTGAGTGTTTAGGCTCCGGTTGGTTTGCTTCGTTTAGTGTTTAGGCTCCAGTTGGTTTGTTTCGTTGAGTTTGTAGGCTCCGGTTTGTTTTCTTCGTTGAGAGTTTAGACTCCGATTGGTTCGCTTCGTTGAGTGTTTAGGCTCCGGTTGGTTTGCTTCATTGAGTGTTTAGGCTCCGGTTGGTTCGTTTCGTTGAGTGTTTAGGCTCCAGTTGTTTGCTTCATTGAGTGTTCAGGCTCCGGTTGGATTGTTTCGTTGAGTGTTTAGGCTCCGTTGGATTGTTTCGTTGAGTGTTTAGGCTCTGGTTGGTTTGCTTCGTTTAGTGTTTAGCCTCCGGTTGGTTTGCATCGTTGAGTGTTTAGGCTCCGGTTGGTTTGCTTTATTGAGTGATTAGGCTCCGTTTGGTTTGTTTCGTTGAGTGTTTTGGCTCCGGCTGGTTCGTTTTGTCGAGTGTTTAGGCTCTGGTTGGTTTGCTTCGTTGAGTGCTTAGATTCCGGTTGGTTCGTTTCGTTGAGTGTTTAGGCTCTGGTTGGTTTGTTTCGTTGAGTGTTTAGGCTCCAGTTTGTTTGCTTCGTTGAGTGTTTAGGCTCCGGTTAGTTTGCTTCGTTGAGTGTTTAGGCTCCGGTTGGTTCGCTTCGTTGAATGTTTAGGCTCCGGTTGGTTTGCTTCGTTGATTGTTTAGGCTCCGGTTGGCTTCGTTGAGTGTTTAGGCTCCGGTTGATTTGCTTCGTTTAGTGTTTAGGCTCTGGTTGGATTGTTTCGTTGAGTGTTTAGGCTCCGGTTGGATTGCTTCGTTTAGTCTTTAGGCTCCGGTTGGTTTGCTTCGTTGAGTGTTTAGGCTCCGGTTCGTTTGCTTGATTGAGTGTTTAGGTTCCGGTTGGTTTCGTTGAGTGTTTAGGCTTCGGTTGGTTTGCTTCGTTGAGTGTTTAGGCTCCGGTTGGATTGTTTCGTTGATTGTTTAGGCTCCGGTTGGTTTGCTTCGATGAGTGTTTAGGCTCCGGTTGGATTATATCGTTGAGTGTTTAGACTCCGGTTAGTTCGCTTTGTGTAGTGTTTAAGCTCCAATTAGTTCGCTTCGGTTAATGTTTAGGCTCCGGTTGGTTTGCTTCGTTGAGTGTTTAGGCTCCGGTTGGTTTGCTTCATTGAGTGTTCAGGCTCCGGTTGGATTGTTTCGTAGAGTGTTTAGGCTCCGGTTGGATTGTTTCGTTGAGTGTTTAGTCTCTGGTTGGTTTGCTTCGTTGAGTATTTAGGCTCCGGTTTGTTTGCTTCGTTGAGTGTTTAGGCTCCGGTTGGTTTGCTTCGTTGAGTGTTTAGGCTCCGGTTGGTTCGCTTCGTTGAATGTTTAGGCTCCGGTTGGTTTGCTTCGTTGATTGTTTAGGCTCCGGTTGGTTTCGTTGAGTGTTTAGGCTCCGGTTGATTTGCTTCGTTGAGTGTTTAGGCTCCGGTTGGATTGTTTCGTTGAGTGTTTAGGCTCCGGTTGGATTGCTTCGATTAATGTTTAGGCTCCGGTTGGTTTGCTTCGTTGAGTGTTTAGGCTCCGGTACGTTTGCTTCATTGAGTGTTTAGGTTCCGGTTGGTTTCGTTGAGTGTTTAGGCTCCGGTTGGTTTGCTTCGTTGAGTGTTTAGGCTCCGGTTGGATTGTTTCGTTGAGTGTTTAGGCTCAGGTTGGTTTGCTTCATTGAGTGTTTAGATTCCGGTTGGTTCGTTTCGTTCAGTGTTTAGGCTCAGGTTGGTTTGCTTCATTGAGTGTTTAGGCTCCGGTTGGTTTGCTTCGTTGATTGTTTAGGCTCCGGTTGGATTGTTTCGCTGAGTGTTTAGGTTCAGGTTGGTTTGCTTCGTTGAGTGTTTAGGCTCCGGTTGGTTTGCTTCGTTGATAGTTTAGGCTCCGGTTGGTTTTCTTCGTTGAGTGTTTAGGCTCCGGTTGGATTGCTTTGTTTAGTGTTTAGACTCTGGCTGGTTTGCTTCGTTGAGTGTTTAGGCTCCGGTTGGTTTGCTTCGTTGAGTGTTTAGGCTCTGGTTGGTTCGCTTCATTGAGTGTTTAGGCTCCGGTTGGTTTGCTTCATTGAGTGTTTAGGTTCTGGTTGGTTCGTTTCGTTGAGTGTTTAGGCTCCGGTTGGTTTGCTTCGTTTAATGTTTAGGCTCCAGTTGGTTTGTTTCGTTGAGTTTGTAGGCTCCGGTTGGTTTTCTTCGTTGAGTGTTTAGTCTCCGATTGGTTCGCTTCGTTGAGTGTTTAGGCTCCGGTTGGTTTGCTTCATTGAGTGTTTAGGCTCCGGTTGGTTCGTTTCGTTGAGTGTTTAGGCTCCAGTTGTTTGCTTCATTGAGTGTTCAGGCTCCGGTTGGATTGTTTCGTTGAGTGTTTAGGCTCCGGTTGGATTGTTTCATTGAGTGTTTAGGCTCTGGTTTGTTTGCTTCGTTTAGTGTTTAGCCTCCGGTTGGTTTGCATCGTTGAGTGTTTAGGCTCCGGTTGGTTTGCTTTATTGAGTGATTAGGCTCCGTTTGGTTTGTTTCGTTGAGTGTTTAGGCTCCGGTTGGTTCGTTTCGTTGAGTGTTTTGGCTCCGGCTGCTTCGTTTCGTTGAGTGTTTAGGCTCTGGTTGGTTTGCTTCGTTGAGTGCTTAGATTCCGGTTGGTTCGTTTCGTTGAGTGTTTAGGCTCTGGTTGGTTTGTTTCGTTGAGTGTTTAGGCTCCGGTTTGTTTGCTTCGTTGAGTGTTTAGGCTCCGGTTAGTTTGCTTCGTTGAGTGTTTAGGCTCCGGTTGGTTCGCTTTGTTGAATGTTTAGGCTCCGGTTGGTTTGCTTCGTTGATTGTTTAGGATCCGGTTGGCTTCGTTGAGTGTTTAGGCTCCGGTTGATTTGCTTCGTTTAGTGTTTAGGCTCCGGTTGGATTGTTTGTTTGAGTGTTTAGGCTCCGGTTGGATTGCTTCGTTTAGTGTTTAGGCTCCGGTTGGTTTGCTTCGTTGAGTGTTTAGGCTCCGGTTCGTTTGCTTGATTGAGTGTTTAGGTTCCGGTTGGTTTCGTTGAGTGTTTAGGCTCCGGTTGGTTTTCTTCGTTGAGTGTTTAGGCTCCGGTTGGATTGTTTCGTTGATTGTTTAGGCTCCGGTTGGTTTGCTTCGTTGAGTGTTTAGGCTCCGGTTGGATTATATCGTTGAGTGTTTAGGCTCCGGTTGGTTCGCTTTGTGTAGTGTTTAAGCTATGATTAGTTCGCTTCGGTTAATGTTTGGGCTCCGGTTGGTTTGCTTCGTTGAGTGTTTAGGCTCCGGTTGGTTTGCTTCGTTGATTGTTTAGGCTCCGGTTGGTTTTCTTCGTTGAGTGTTTAGGCTCCGGTTGGATTGCTTCGTTTAGTGTTTAGACTCCGGTTGGTTTGCTTCGTTGAGTGTTTAGGCTCCGGTTGGTTTGCTTCGTTGAGTGTTTAGGCTCCGGTTGGTTTGCTTCATTGAGTGTTTAGCCTCCGGTTGGTTTGCTTCATTGAGTGTTTAGGTTCTGGTTGGTTCGTTTCGTTGAGTGTTTAGGCTCCGGTTGGTTTGCTTCGTTTAGTGTTTAGGCTCCAGTTGGTTTGTTTCGTTGAGTTTGTAGGCTCCGGTTTGTTTTCTTCGTTGAGCGTTTAGACTCCGATTGGTTCGCTTCGTTGAGTGTTTAGGCTCCGGTTGGTTTGCTTCATTGAGTGTTTAGGCTCCGGTTGGTTCGTTTCGTTGAGTGTTTAGGCTCCAGTTGTTTGCTTCATTGAGTGTTCAGGCTCCGGTTGGATTGTTTCGTTGAGTGTTTAGGCTCCGTTGGATTGTTTCGTTGAGTGTTTAGGCTCTGGTTGGTTTGCTTCGTTTAGTGTTTAGCCTCCGGTTGGTTTGCATCGTTGAGTGTTTAGGCTCCGGTTGGTTTGCTTTATTGAGTGATTAGGCTCCGTTTGGTTTGTTTCGTTGAGTGTTTTGGCTCCGGCTGGTTCGTTTTGTCGAGTGTTTAGGCTCTGGTTGGTTTGCTTCGTTGAGTGCTTAGATTCCGGTTGGTTCGTTTCGTTGAGTGTTTAGGCTCTGGTTGGTTTGTTTCGTTGAGTGTTTAGGCTCCAGTTTGTTTGCTTCGTTGAGTGTTTAGGCTCCGGTTAGTTTGCTTCGTTGAGGGTTTAGGCTCCGGTTGGTTCGCTTCGTTGAATGTTTAGGCTCCGGTTGGTTTGCTTCGTTGATTGTTTAGGCTCCGGTTGGCTTCGTTGAGTGTTTAGGCTCCGGTTGATTTGCTTCGTTTAGTGTTTAGGCTCTGGTTGGATTGTTTCGTTGAGTGTTTAGGCTCCGGTTGGATTGCTTCGTTTAGTCTTTAGGCTCCGGTTGGTTTGCTTCGTTGAGTGTTTAGGCTCCGGTTCGTTTGCTTGATTGAGTGTTTAGGTTCCGGTTGGTTTCGTTGAGTGTTTAGGCTTCGGTTGGTTTGCTTCGTTGAGTGTTTAGGCTCCGGTTGGATTGTTTCGTTGATTGTTTAGGCTCCGGTTGGTTTGCTTCGATGAGTGTTTAGGCTCCGGTTGGATTATATCGTTGAGTGTTTAGACTCCGGTTAGTTCGCTTTGTGTAGTGTTTAAGCTCCAATTAGTTCGCTTCGGTTAATGTTTAGGCTCCGGTTGGTTTGCTTCGTTGAGTGTTTAGGCTCCGGTTGGTTTGCTTCATTGAGTGTTCAGGCTCCGGTTGGATTGTTTCGTAGAGTGTTTAGGCTCCGGTTGGATTGTTTCGTTGAGTGTTTAGGCTCTGGTTGGTTTGCTTCGTTGAGTATTTAGGCTCCGGTTTGTTTGCTTCGTTGAGTGTTTAGGCTCCGGTTGGTTTGCTTCGTTGAGTGTTTAGGCTCCGGTTGGTTCGCTTCGTTGAATGTTTAGGCTCCGGTTGGTTTGCTTCGTTGATTGTTTAGGCTCCGGTTGGTTTCGTTGAGTGTTTAGGCTCCGGTTGATTTGCTTCGTTGAGTGTTTAGGCTCCGGTTGGATTGTTTCGTTGAGTGTTTAGGCTCCGGTTGGATTGCTTCGATTAATGTTTAGGCTCCGGTTGGTTTGCTTCGTTGAGTGTTTAGGCTCCGGTACGTTTGCTTCATTGAGTGTTTAGGTTCCGGTTGGTTTCGTTGAGTGTTTAGGCTCCGGTTGGTTTGCTTCGTTGAGTGTTTAGGCTCCGGTTGGATTGTTTCGTTGAGTGTTTAGGCTCAGGTTGGTTTGCTTCATTGAGTGTTTAGATTCCGGTTGGTTCGTTTCGTTCAGTGTTTAGGCTCAGGTTGGTTTGCTTCATTGAGTGTTTAGGCTCCGGTTGGTTTGCTTCGTTGATTGTTTAGGCTCCGGTTGGATTGTTTCGCTGAGTGTTTAGGTTCAGGTTGGTTTGCTTCGTTGAGTGTTTAGGCTCCGGTTGGTTTGATTCGTTGATAGTTTAGGCTCCGGTTGGTTTTCTTCGTTGAGTGTTTAGGCTCCGGTTGGATTGCTTTGTTTAGTGTTTAGACTCTGGCTGGTTTGCTTCAATGAGTGTTTAGGCTCCGGTTGGTTTGCTTCGTTGAGTGTTTAGGCTCTGGTTGGTTCGCTTCATTGAGTGTTTAGGCTCCGGTTGGTTTGCTTCATTGAGTGTTTAGGTTCTGGTTGGTTCGTTTCGTTGAGTGTTTAGGCTCCGGTTGGTTTGCTTCGTTTAATGTTTAGGCTCCAGTTGGTTTGTTTCGTTGAGTTTGTAGGCTCCGGTTGGTTTTCTTCGTTGAGTGTTTAGTCTCCGATTGGTTCGCTTCGTTGAGTGTTTAGGCTCCGGTTGGTTTGCTTCATTGAGTGTTTAGGCTCCGGTTGGTTCGTTTCGTTGAGTGTTTAGGCTCCAGTTGTTTGCTTCATTGAGTGTTCAGGCTCCGGTTGGATTGTTTCGTTGAGTGTTTAGGCTCCGGTTGGATTGTTTCGTTGAGTGTTTAGGCTTTGGTTTGTTTGCTTCGTTTAGTGTTTAGCCTCCGGTTGGTTGGCATCTTTGAGTGTTTAGGCTCCGGTTGGTTTGCTTTATTGAGTGATTAGGCTCCGTTTGGTTTGTTTCGTTGAGTGTTTAGGCTCCGGTTGGTTCGTTTCGTTGAGTGTTTTGGCTTCGGCTGCTTCGTCTCGTTGAGTGTTTAGGCTCTGGTTGGTTTGCTTCGTTGAGTGCTTAGATTCCGGTTGGTTCGTTTCGTTGAGTGTTTAGGCTCTGGTTGGTTTGTTTCGTTGAGTGTTTAGGCTCCGGTTTGTTTGCTTCGTTGAGTGTTTAGGCTCCGGTTAGTTTGCTTCGTTGAGTGTTTAGGCTCCGGTTGGTTCGCTTTGTTGAATGTTTAGGCTCCGGTTGGTTTGCTTCGTTGATTGTTTATGCTCCGGTTGGCTTCGTTGAGTGTTTAGGCTCTGGTTGATTTGCTTCGTTTAGTGTTTAGGCTCCGGTTGGATTGTTTCTTTGAGTGTTTAGGCTCCGGTTGGATTGCTTCGTTTAGTGTTTAGGCTCCGGTTGGTTTGCTTCGTTGAGTGTTTAGGCTCCGGTTCGTTTGCTTGATTGAGTGTTTAGGTTCCGGTTGGTTTCGTTGAGTGTTTAGGCTCCGGTTGGTTTTCTTCGTTGAGTGTTTAGGCTCCGGTTGGATTGTTTCGTTGATTGTTTAGGCTCCGGTTGGTTTGCTTCGTTGAGTGTTTAGGCTCCGGTTGGATTATATCGTTGAGTGTTTAGGCTCCGGTTGGTTCGCTTTGTGTAGTGTTTAAGCTCTGATTAGTTCGCTTCGGTTAATGTTTGGGCTCCGGTTGGTTTGCTTCGTTGAGTGTTTAGGCTCCGGTTGGATTGTTTCGTTGAATGTTTAGGCTCTGTTTGGATTGCTTCGTTTAATGTTTAGGCTCCGGTTGGTTTGCTTCGTTGAGTGTTTAGGCTCCGGTTCCTTTGCTTCATTGAGTGTTTAGGTTCCGGTTGGTTTCGTTGAGTGTTTAGGCTCCGGTTGGTTTGCTTCGTTGAGTGTTTAGGCTCCGGTTGGATTGTTTCGTTGAGTGTTTAGGCTCAGGTTGGTTTGCTTCATTGAGTGTTTAGATTCCGGTTGGATCGTTTCGTTCACTGTTTAGGCTCAGGTTGGTTTGCTTCGTTGAGTGATTAGGCTCCGGTTGGTTTGCTTCGTTGATTGTTTAGGCTCCGGTTGGATTGTTTCGTTGAGTGTTTAGGTTCAGGTTTGTTTGCTTCATTGAGTGTTTAGATTCCGGTTGGTTCATTTCGTTGAGTGTTTAGGCTCAGGTTGGTTTGCTTCGTTGAGTGTTTAGGCTCCGGTTGGTTTGCTTCATTGATTGTTTAGGCTCCGGTTGGTTTTCTTCGTTGAGTGTTTAGGCTCCGGTTGGATTGCTTCGTTTAGTGTTTAGACTCCGGTTGGTTTGCTTTGTTGAGTGTTTAGGCTCCGGTTGGTTTGCTTCGTTGAGTGTTTAGGCTCTGGTTGGTTCGCTTCGTTGAGTGTTTAGGCTCCGGTTGGTTTGCTTCATTGTGTGTTTAGGTTCTGGTTGGTTCGTTTCGTTGAGTGTTTAGGCTCCGGTTGGTTTGCTTCGTTTAGTGTTTATGCTCCAGTTGGTTTGTTTCGTTGAGTTTGTAGGCTCCGGTTGGTTTTCTTCGTTGAGTGTTTAGACTCCGATTGGTTCGCTTCGTTGAGTGTTTAGGCTCCGGTTGGTTTGCTTCATTGAGTGTTTAGGCTCCGGTTGGTCCGTTTCATTGAGTGTTTAGGCTCCAGTTGTTTGCTTCATTGAGTGTTCAGGCTCCGGTTGGATTGTTTCGTTGAGTGTTTAGGCTCCGGTTGGATTGTTTCGTTAAGTGTTTAGGCTCTGGTTTGTTTGCTTCGTTTAGTGTTTAGCCTCCGGTTGGTTTGCATCGTTGAGTGTTTAGGCTCCGGTTGGTTTGCTTTATTGAGTGATTAGGCTCCGTTTGGTTTGTTTCGTTGAGTGTTTAGGCTCCGGTTGGTTCGTTTCGTTGAGTGTTTTGGCTCCGGCTGGTTCGTTTCGTTGAGTGTTTAGGCTCTGGTTGGTTTGCTTCGTTGAGTGCTTAGATTCCGGTTGGTTCGTTTCGTTGAGTGTTTAGGCTCTGGTTGGTTTGTTTCGTTGAGTGTTTAGGCTCCGGTTTGTTTGCTTCGTTGAGTGTTTAGGCTCCGGTTAGTTTGCTTCGTTGAGTGTTTAGCCTCCGGTTGGTTCGCTTCGTTGAATGTTTAGGCTCCGGTTGGTTTGCTTCGTTGATTGTTTAGGCTCCGGTTCGCTTCGTTGAGTGTTTAGGCTCCGGTTGATTTGCCTCGTTTAGTCTTTAGGCTCCGGTTGGATTGTTTCGTTGAGTGTTTAGGCTCCGGTTGGATTGCTTCGTTTAGTGTTTAGGCTCCGGTTGGTTTGCTTCGTTGAGTGTTTAGGCTCCGGTTCGTTTGCTTGATTGAGTGTTTAGGTTCCGGTTGGTTTCGTTGAGTGTTTAGGCTCCGGTTGGTTTGCTTCGTTGAGTGTTTAGGCTCCGGTTGGATTGTTCCGTTGATTGTTTAGGCTTCGGTTGGTTTGCTTCATTGAGTGTTTAGGCTCCGGTTGGATTATATCGTTGAGTGTTTAGGCTCCGGTTGGTTCGCTTTGTGTAGTGTTTAAGCTCCGATTAGTTCGCTTTGTGTAATGTTTAGGCTCCGGTTGGTTTGCTTCGTTGAGTGTTCAGGCTCCGGTTGGATTGTTTCGTTGAGTGTTTAGGCTCCGGTTGGATTGTTTCGTTGAGTGTTTAGGCTCTGGTTGGTTTGCTTCGTTGAGTGTTTAGGCTCCGGTTTGTTTGCTTCGTTGTGTGTTTAGGCTCCGGTTGGTTTGCTTCGTTGAGTGTTTAGGCTCCGGTTGGTTCGCTTCGTTGAATGTTTAGGCTCCGGTTGGTTTGCTTTGTTGATTGTTTAGGCTCCGGTTGGTTTCGTTGAGTGTTTAGGCTCCGGTTGATTTGCTTTGTTGAGTGTTTAGGCTCCGGTTGGATTGTTTCGTTGAGTGTTTAGGCTCCTGTTGGATTGCTTCGTTTAATGTTTAGGCTCCGGTTAGTTTCCTTCGTTGAGTGTTTAGGCTCCGGTTCGTTTGCTTCATTGAGTGTTTAGGTTCCGGTTGGTTTCGTTGAGTGTTTAGGCTCCAGTTGGTTTGCTTCATTGAGTGTTTAGGCTCCGGTTGGATTGTTTCGTTGAGTGCTTAGGCTCAGGTTGGTTTGCTTCATTGAGTGTTTAGATTCCGGTTGGTTCGTTTCGTTCAGTGTTTAGGCTCAGGTTGGTTTGCTTCGTTGAGTGTTTAGACTCCGGTTGGTTTGCTTCGTTGATTGTTTAGGCTCCGGTTGGTTTTCTTAGTTGAGTGTTTAGGCTTCGGTTGGATTGCTTCGTTTAGTGTTTAGACTCCGGTTGGTTTGCTTCGTTTAGTGTTTAGGCTCCGGTTGGTTTTTTTCGTTGAGTGTTTAGGCTCCGATTGGTTCGCTTCGTTGAGTGTTTAGGCTCCGGTTGGTTTGCTTCATTGAGTGTTTAGGTTCTAGTTGGTTCGTTTCGTTGAGTGTTTAGGCTCCGGTTGGTTTGCTTCGTTTAGTGTTTAGGCTCCAGTTGGTTTGTTCCGTTGAGTTTTTTGGCTCCGGTTGGTTTTCTTCGTTGAGTGTTTAGACTCCGATTGGTTCGCTTCATTGAGTGTTTAGGCTCCGGTTGGTTTGCTTCATTGAGTGTTTAGGCTCCGGTTGGTTCGTTTCGTTGAGTGTTTAGGCTCCAGTTGTTTGCTTCATTGAGTGTTCAGGCTCCGGTTGGATTGTTTCGTTGAGTGTTTAGGCTCCGGTTAGATTGTTTCGTTTAGTGTTTAGACTCTGGTTGGTTTGCTTCGTTTAGTGTTTAGCCTCCGGTTGGTTTGCACCGTTGAGTGTTTAGGCTCCGGCTGGTTTGCTGTATTGAGTGATTAGGCTCCGTTTGGTTTGTTTCGTTGAGTGTCTAGGCCCTGGTTGGTTCGTTTCGTTGAGTGTTTAGGCTCTGGTTGGTTTGCTTCGTTGAGTGTTTAGGCTCCGGTTGGTTTGCTTTGTTAATTGTTTAGGCTCCGGTTGGTTTGCTTCGTTGAGTGTAGGCTCCGGTTGGATTTCTTCGTTTAGTGTTTAGGCTCCGGTTGGTTTGCTTCGTTGTGTTTTTAGGGTTCGGTTGGTTTGCTTCGTTGAGTGTTTAGGCTCCGGTTGGTTCGCTTCGTTGAGTGTTTAGACTCCAGTTGGTTTGCTTCATTGAGTGTTTAGGTTCCGGTTGGTTCGTTTCGTTGAGTGTTTAGGCTCTGGTTGGTTTGCTTCGTTTAGGTTTTAGGCTCCGATTGGTTCGCTTCGTTGATTGTTTAGGCTCCAGTTGGTTTGCTTTGTTGAGTGTTTAGGCTACAGTTGGATTGCTTCGTTTAGTGTTTAGGCTCAGGTTGGTTTGCTTCGTTGAGTGTTTAGGCTCCGGTTGGTTTGCTTCATTGAGTGTTCAGGTTCCGGTTGGATTGTTTTGTTGAGTGTTTAGGCTCTGGTTGGTTTGCTTCGTTGAGTGTTTAGGCTCCGGTTTGTTTGCTTCGTTGAGTGTGTAGGCTCCGGTTAGTTTGCTTCGCTGAGTGTTTAGGCTCCGATTGGTTCGCTTCGTTGAATGTTTAGACTCCGTTTGGTTTGCTTCGTTGATTGTTTAGGCTCCGGTTGGCTTCGTTGAGTGTTTAGGCTCCGGTTAATTTGCTTCGTTTAGTGTTTAGGCTCCGGTTGGATTGTTTCGTTGAGTGTTTAGGCTCCGGTTGGATTGCTTCGTTTAGTGTTTAGGCTCCGGTTGGTTTGCTTCGTTGAGTGTTTAGGCTCCGGTTCGTTTGCTTCATTGAGTGTTTAGGTTCCGGTTGGTTTCGTTGAGTGTTTAGGCTCCGGTTAGTTGTCTTCGTTGAGTGTTTAGGCTCCGGTTGGATTGTTTTGTTGATTGTTTAGGCTCCGGTTGGTTTGCTTCGTTGAGTGTTTAGGCTCCGGTTGGATTATATCGTTGAGTGTTTAGGCTCCGGTTGGTTCGCTTTGTGTAGTGTTTAGGCTCCGAATGGTTCGCTTCGGTTAATGTTTAGGCTCGGGTTGGTTTGCTTCGTTAAGTGTTTAGGCTCTGGTTGGCTTGCTTCATTGAGTGTTCAGGCTCCGGTTGGATTGTTTCGTTGAGTGTTTTGGCTCCGGTTGGATTGTTTCGTTGAGTGTTTAGGCTCCGGTTGGTTTGCTTCGTTGAGTGTTTAGGCTCCGGTTGGTTGGCTTCGTTAAATGTTTAGGCTCCGGTTGGTTTGCTTCGATGATTGTTTAGGCTCCGGTTGGTTTCGTTGAGTGTTTAGGCTCCGGTTGATTTGCTTCGTTGAGTGTTTAGGCTCCGGTTGGATTGTTTCGTTGAGTGTTTAGGCTCCGGTTGGATTGCTTCGTTTAGTGTTTAAGCAACGGTTGGTTTGCTTCGTTGAGTGTTTAGGCTCCGGTTCGTTTGTTTCATTGAGTGTTTAGGATTCGGTTGGTTTCGTTGAGTGTTTAGGCTCCGGTTGGTTTGCTTCGTTGAGTGTTTAGGCTCCGGTTGGATTGTTTCGTTGAGTGTTTAGGCTCCGGTTGGTTTGCTTCATTGAGTGTTTAGGCTCCGGTTGGATTATATTGTTGAGTGTTTAGGCTCCGGTTGGTTCGCTTTGTGTAGTGTTTATGCTCCGATTGGTTCGCTTCGGTTAATGTTTAGGCTCCGGTTGGTTTGCTTCGTTGATTGTTTAGGCTTCGGTTGATTTGCTTCGTTGAGTGTTTAGGCTCCGGTTGGTTTGCTTCATTGATTGTTTAGGCTCCGGTTGGTTTGCTTCGTTGAGTGTTTAGGCTCCGGTTGGTTTGCTTGGTTGAGTGTTTAGGCTCCGGTTGGTTCGCTTCGTTGAGTGTTTAGGCTCCGGTTGGTTTGCTTCATTGAGTGTTTAGGTTCCGGTTGGTTCGTTTTGTTGAGTGTTTAGGCTCCGGTTGGTTTGCTTCGTTTAGTGTTTAGGCTCCGGTTGGTTTGTTTCGTTGAGCTTTTAGGCTCCGGTTGGTTTCCTTCATTGAGTGTTTAGGCTCCTGTTGGTTCGTTTCGTTGAGCGTTTAGGCTCCGGATGGTTTGCTTCATTGAGTGTTCAGGCTCCGATTGGATTGTTTCGTTGAGTGTTTAGGCTCCGGTTGGATTGTTTCGTTGAGTGATTAGACTCTGGTTGGTTTGCTTCATTTAGTGTTTAGGCTCCGGTTGGTTTGCATCTTTGAGTGTTTAGGCTCCGGTAGGTTTGCTTTATTGAGTAATTAGGCTCCGTTTTGTTTGTTTTGTTGAGTGTTTAGGATCCGGTTGGTTCATTTCGTTGAGTGTTTTGGCTCCGGTTGGTTCGTTTCGTTGAGTGTTTAGGCTCCGGTTGGATTGCTTCGTTTAGTGTTTAGGCTCCGGTTGGTTTGCTTCGTTGAGTGTTTAGGCTCCGGTTCGTTTGCTTCATTGAGTGTTTAGGTTCCGGTTGGTTTCGTTGAGTGTTTAGGCTCCGGTTAGTTGTCTTCGTTGAGTGTTTAGGCTCCGGTTGGATTGTTTTGTTGATTGTTTAGGCTCCGGTTGGTTTGCTTCGTTGAGTGTTTAGGCTCCGGTTGGATTATATCGTTGAGTGTTTAGGCTCCGGTTGGTTCGCTTTGTGTAGTGTTTAGGCTCCGAATGGTTCGCTTCGGTTAATGTTTAGGCTCGGGTTGGTTTGCTTCGTTAAGTGTTTAGGCTCTGGTTGGCTTGCTTCATTGAGTGTTCAGGCTCCGGTTGGATTGTTTCGTTGAGTGTTTTGGCTCCGGTTGGATTGTTTCGTTGAGTGTTTAGGCTCCGGTTGGTTTGCTTCGTTGAGTGTTTAGGCTCCGGTTGGTTGGCTTCGTTAAATGTTTAGGCTCCGGTTGGTTTGCTTCGATGATTGTTTAGGCTCCGGTTGGTTTCGTTGAGTGTTTAGGCTCCGGTTGATTTGCTTCGTTGAGTGTTTAGGCTCCGGTTGGATTGTTTCGTTGAGTGTTTAGGCTCCGGTTGGATTGCTTCGTTTAGTGTTTAAGCTCCGGTTGGTTTGCTTCGTTGAGTGTTTAGGCTCCGGTTCGTTTGTTTCATTGAGTGTTTAGGATTCGGTTGGTTTCGTTGAGTGTTTAGGCTCCGGTTGGTTTGCTTCGTTGAGTGTTTAGGCTCCGGTTGGATTGTTTCGTTGAGTGTTTAGGCTCCGGTTGGTTTGCTTCATTGAGTGTTTAGGCTCCGGTTGGATTATATTGTTGAGTGTTTAGGCTCCGGTTGGTTCGCTTTGTGTAGTGTTTATGCTCCGATTGGTTCGCTTCGGTTAATGTTTAGGCTCCGGTTGGTTTGCTTCGTTGATTGTTTAGGCTTCGGTTGATTTGCTTCGTTGAGTGTTTAGGCTCCGGTTGGTTTGCTTCGTTGATTGTTTAGGCTCCGGTTGGTTTGCTTCGTTGAGTGTTTAGGCTCCGGTTGGTTTGCTTGGTTGAGTGTTTAGGCTCCGGTTGGTTCGCTTCGTTGAGTGTTTAGGCTCCGGTTGGTTTGCTTCATTGAGTGTTTAGGTTCCGGTTGGTTCGTTTTGTTGAGTGTTTAGGCTCCGGTTGGTTTGCTTCGTTTAGTGTTTAGGATCCGGTTGGTTTGTTTCGTTGAGCTTTTAGGCTCCGGTTGGTTTCCTTCATTGAGTGTTTAGGCTCCTGTTGGTTCGTTTCGTTGAGCGTTTAGGCTCCGGATGGTTTGCTTCATTGAGTGTTCAGGCTCCGATTGGATTGTTTCGTTGAGTGTTTAGGCTCCGGTTGGATTGTTTCGTTGAGTGATTAGACTCTGGTTGGTTTGCTTCATTTAGTGTTTAGGCTCCGGTTGGTTTGCATCTTTGAGTGTTTAGGCTCCGGTAGGTTTGCTTTATTGAGTAATTAGGCTCCGTTTTGTTTGTTTTGTTGAGTGTTTAGGATCCGGTTGGTTCATTTCGTTGAGTGTTTTGGCTCCGGTTGGTTCGTTTCGTTGAGTGTTTAGGCTCCGGTTGGTTTGCTTCGTTGAGTGTTTAGGCTCCGGTTGGTTTGCTTCGTTGATTGTATAGGCTCCTACTGGTTTTCTTCGTTGAGTGTATAGGCTCCGGTTGGATTTCTTCGTTTAGTGTTTAGGCTCCGATTGGTTTGCTTCGTTGAGTGTTTAGGGCTCGGTTGGTTTGCTTCGTTGTGTGTTTAGGCTCCAGTTGGTTCGCGTCGTTGAGTGTTTAGTCTCCGGTTGGTTTGCTTCATTGAGTGTTTATGTTTCGGTTGGTTCGTTTCGTTGAGTGTTTAGGCTCTGGTTGGTTTTCTTCGTTTAGCTTTTAGGCTCTGATTGGTTCGCTTCGTTGATTATTTAGGCTCCAGTTAGTTTTCTTTGTTGAGTGTTTAGGCTCCGGTTGGATTGCTTCGTTTAGTGTTTAGGCTCAGGTTGGTTTGCTTCGTTGAGTGTTTAGGCTCCGGTTGGTTTGCATCGTCGAGTGTTTAGGCTCCGGTTGGATTGTTTCGTTGAATGTTTAGGCTCCGGTTGGATTGTTTCGTTGAGTGTTTAGGCTCTGGTTGGTTTGCTTCGTTGAGTGTTTAGGCTCCGATTGGTTTGCTTCATTGAGTGTTTAGGCTCCGGTTGGTTTGTTTCGTTGAGTGTTTAGGCTCCGGTTGTTTGCTTCATTGAGTGTTCAGGCTCCGGTTGGATTGTTTCGTTGAGTGTTTAGGCTCTGGTTGGTTTGCTTCGTTGAGTGTTTAGGCTCTGGTTGGTTTGCTTCGTTTAGTGTTTAGGCTCTGGTTGGTTTGCATCGTTGAGTGTTTAGGCTCCGGTTGGTTTGCTTTATTGAGTGATTAGGCTCCGTTTGGTTTGTTTCGTTGAGTGTTTAGGCCCCGGTTGGTTCGTTTCGTTGAGTGTTTTGGCTCCGGTTGGTTTGTTTCGTTGAGTGTTTAGGCTCTGGTTGGTTTGCTTCGTTGAGTGTTTAGGCTCCGGTTGGTTTGCTTTGTTAATTGTTTAGGCTCCAGTTGGTTTGCTTCGTTGAATGTAGGCTCCGGTTGGATTTCTTCGATTAGTGTTTAGGCTCCGGCTGGTTTGCTTCGTTGAGTGTTTAGGGTTCGGTTGGTTTGCTTCGTTGGGTGTTTAGGCTTCGGTTGGTTCACTTCGTTGAGTGTTTAGACTCCGGTTGGTTTGCTTCATTGAGTGTTTAGGTTCCGGTTGGTTCGTTTCGTTGAGTGTTTAGGCTCTGGTTGGTTTGCTTCGTTTAGGTTTTAGGCTCCGATTGGTTCGCTTCGTTGATTGTTTAGGCTCTAGTTGGTTTGCTTTGTTGAGTGTTTAGGCTCCAGTTGGATTGCTTCGTTTAGTGTTTAGGCTCAGGTTGGTTTGCTTCGTTGAGTGTTTAGGCTCCGGTTGGTTTGCTTCATTGAGTGTTCAGGCTCCGGTTGGATTGTTTCGTTAAGTGTTTAGGCTCCAGTTGGATTGTTTCGTTGAGTGTTTAGGCTCTGGTTGGTTTGCTTCGTTGAGTGTTTAGGCTCCGGTTTGTTTGCTTCGTTGTGTGTTTAGGCTCCGGTTTGTTTGCTTCGTTGAGTGTTTAGGCTCCGGTTGGTTCGCTTCGTTGAATGTTTAGGCTCCGGTTGGTTAGCTTCGTTGATTGTTTAGGTTCCGGTTGGTTTGCTTCGTTGAGTGTTTAGGCTCCGGTTCGTTTGCTTCATTGAGTGTTTAGGTTCCGGTTGGTTTCGTTGAGTGTTTAGGCTCCGGTTAGTTGTCTTCGTTGAGTGTTTAGGCTCCGGTTGGATTGTTTTGTTGATTGTTTAGGCTCCGGTTGGTTTGCTTCGTTGAGTGTTTAGGCTCCGGTTGGATTATATCGTTGAGTGTTTAGGCTCCGGTTGGTTCGCTTTGTGTAGTGTTTAGGCTCCGAATGGTTCGCTTCGGTTAATGTTTAGGCTCGGGTTGGTTTGCTTCGTTAAGTGTTTAGGCTCTGGTTGGCTTGCTTCATTGAGTGTTCAGGCTCCGGTTGGATTGTTTCGTTGAGTGTTTTGGCTCCGGTTGGATTGTTTCGTTGAGTGTTTAGGCTCCGGTTGGTTTGCTTCGTTGAGTGTTTAGGCTCCGGTTGGTTGGCTTCGTTAAATGTTTAGGCTCCGGTTGGTTTGCTTCGATGATTGTTTAGGCTCCGGTTGGTTTCGTTGAGTGTTTAGGCTCCGGTTGATTTGCTTCGTTGAGTGTTTAGGCTCCGGTTGGATTGTTTCGTTGAGTGTTTAGGCTCCGGTTGGATTGCTTCGTTTAGTGTTTAAGCAACGGTTGGTTTGCTTCGTTGAGTGTTTAGGCTCCGGTTCGTTTGTTTCATTGAGTGTTTAGGATTCGGTTGGTTTCGTTGAGTGTTTAGGCTCCGGTTGGTTTGCTTCGTTGAGTGTTTAGGCTCCGGTTGGATTGTTTCGTTGAGTGTTTAGGCTCCGGTTGGTTTGCTTCATTGAGTGTTTAGGCTCCGGTTGGATTATATTGTTGAGTGTTTAGGCTCCGGTTGGTTCGCTTTGTGTAGTGTTTATGCTCCGATTGGTTCGCTTCGGTTAATGTTTAGGCTCCGGTTGGTTTGCTTCGTTGATTGTTTAGGCTTCGGTTGATTTGCTTCGTTGAGTGTTTAGGCTCCGGTTGGTTTGCTTCATTGATTGTTTAGGCTCCGGTTGGTTTGCTTCGTTGAGTGTTTAGGCTCCGGTTGGTTTGCTTGGTTGAGTGTTTAGGCTCCGGTTGGTTCGCTTCGTTGAGTGTTTAGGCTCCGGTTGGTTTGCTTCATTGAGTGTTTAGGTTCCGGTTGGTTCGTTTTGTTGAGTGTTTAGGCTCCGGTTGGTTTGCTTCGTTTAGTGTTTAGGCTCCGGTTGGTTTGTTTCGTTGAGCTTTTAGGCTCCGGTTGGTTTCCTTCATTGAGTGTTTAGGCTCCTGTTGGTTCGTTTCGTTGAGCGTTTAGGCTCCGGATGGTTTGCTTCATTGAGTGTTCAGGCTCCGATTGGATTGTTTCGTTGAGTGTTTAGGCTCCGGTTGGATTGTTTCGTTGAGTGATTAGACTCTGGTTGGTTTGCTTCATTTAGTGTTTAGGCTCCGGTTGGTTTGCATCTTTGAGTGTTTAGGCTCCGGTAGGTTTGCTTTATTGAGTAATTAGGCTCCGTTTTGTTTGTTTTGTTGAGTGTTTAGGATCCGGTTGGTTCATTTCGTTGAGTGTTTTGGCTCCGGTTGGTTCGTTTCGTTGAGTGTTTAGGCTCCGGTTGGATTGCTTCGTTTAGTGTTTAGGCTCCGGTTGGTTTGCTTCGTTGAGTGTTTAGGCTCCGGTTCGTTTGCTTCATTGAGTGTTTAGGTTCCGGTTGGTTTCGTTGAGTGTTTAGGCTCCGGTTAGTTGTCTTCGTTGAGTGTTTAGGCTCCGGTTGGATTGTTTTGTTGATTGTTTAGGCTCCGGTTGGTTTGCTTCGTTGAGTGTTTAGGCTCCGGTTGGATTATATCGTTGAGTGTTTAGGCTCCGGTTGGTTCGCTTTGTGTAGTGTTTAGGCTCCGAATGGTTCGCTTCGGTTAATGTTTAGGCTCGGGTTGGTTTGCTTCGTTAAGTGTTTAGGCTCTGGTTGGCTTGCTTCATTGAGTGTTCAGGCTCCGGTTGGATTGTTTCGTTGAGTGTTTTGGCTCCGGTTGGATTGTTTCGTTGAGTGTTTAGGCTCCGGTTGGTTTGCTTCGTTGAGTGTTTAGGCTCCGGTTGGTTGGCTTCGTTAAATGTTTAGGCTCCGGTTGGTTTGCTTCGATGATTGTTTAGGCTCCGGTTGGTTTCGTTGAGTGTTTAGGCTCCGGTTGATTTGCTTCGTTGAGTGTTTAGGCTCCGGTTGGATTGTTTCGTTGAGTGTTTAGGCTCCGGTTGGATTGCTTCGTTTAGTGTTTAAGCTCCGGTTGGTTTGCTTCGTTGAGTGTTTAGGCTCCGGTTCGTTTGTTTCATTGAGTGTTTAGGATTCGGTTGGTTTCGTTGAGTGTTTAGGCTCCGGTTGGTTTGCTTCGTTGAGTGTTTAGGCTCCGGTTGGATTGTTTCGTTGAGTGTTTAGGCTCCGGTTGGTTTGCTTCATTGAGTGTTTAGGCTCCGGTTGGATTATATTGTTGAGTGTTTAGGCTCCGGTTGGTTCGCTTTGTGTAGTGTTTATGCTCCGATTGGTTCGCTTCGGTTAATGTTTAGGCTCCGGTTGGTTTGCTTCGTTGATTGTTTAGGCTTCGGTTGATTTGCTTCGTTGAGTGTTTAGGCTCCGGTTGGTTTGCTTCGTTGATTGTTTAGGCTCCGGTTGGTTTGCTTCGTTGAGTGTTTAGGCTCCGGTTGGTTTGCTTGGTTGAGTGTTTAGGCTCCGGTTGGTTCGCTTCGTTGAGTGTTTAGGCTCCGGTTGGTTTGCTTCATTGAGTGTTTAGGTTCCGGTTGGTTCGTTTTGTTGAGTGTTTAGGCTCCGGTTGGTTTGCTTCGTTTAGTGTTTAGGATCCGGTTGGTTTGTTTCGTTGAGCTTTTAGGCTCCGGTTGGTTTCCTTCATTGAGTGTTTAGGCTCCTGTTGGTTCGTTTCGTTGAGCGTTTAGGCTCCGGATGGTTTGCTTCATTGAGTGTTCAGGCTCCGATTGGATTGTTTCGTTGAGTGTTTAGGCTCCGGTTGGATTGTTTCGTTGAGTGATTAGACTCTGGTTGGTTTGCTTCATTTAGTGTTTAGGCTCCGGTTGGTTTGCATCTTTGAGTGTTTAGGCTCCGGTAGGTTTGCTTTATTGAGTAATTAGGCTCCGTTTTGTTTGTTTTGTTGAGTGTTTAGGATCCGGTTGGTTCATTTCGTTGAGTGTTTTGGCTCCGGTTGGTTCGTTTCGTTGAGTGTTTAGGCTCCGGTTGGTTTGCTTCGTTGAGTGTTTAGGCTCCGGTTGGTTTGCTTCGTTGATTGTATAGGCTCCTACTGGTTTGCTTCGTTGAGTGTATAGGCTCCGGTTGGATTTCTTCGTTTAGTGTTTAGGCTCCGATTGGTTTGCTTCGTTGAGTGTTTAGGGTTCGGTTGGTTTGCTTCGTTGTGTGTTTAGGCTCCAGTTGGTTCGCGTCGTTGAGTGTTTAGTCTCCGGTTGGTTTGCTTCATTGAGTGTTTAGGTTTCGGTTGGTTCGTTTCGTTGAGTGTTTAGGCTCTGGTTGGTTTTCTTCGTTTAGCTTTTAGGCTCTGATTGGTTCGCTTCGTTGATTATTTAGGCTCCAGTTAGTTTTCTTTGTTGAGTGTTTAGGCTCCGGTTGGATTGCTTCGTTTAGTGTTTAGGCTCAGGTTGGTTTGCTTCGTTGAGTGTTTAGGCTCCGGTTGGTTTGCATCGTCGAGTGTTTAGGCTCCGGTTGGATTGTTTCGTTGAATGTTTAGGCTCCGGTTGGATTGTTTCGTTGAGTGTTTAGGCTCTGGTTGGTTTGCTTCGTTGAGTGTTTAGGCTCCGATTGGTTTGCTTCATTGAGTGTTTAGGCTCCGGTTGGTTTGTTTCGTTGAGTGTTTAGGCTCCGGTTGTTTGCTTCATTGAGTGTTCAGGCTCCGGTTGGATTGTTTCGTTGAGTGTTTAGGCTCTGGTTGGTTTGCTTCGTTGAGTGTTTAGGCTCTGGTTGGTTTGCTTCGTTTAGTGTTTAGGCTCTGGTTGGTTTGCATCGTTGAGTGTTTAGGCTCCGGTTGGTTTGCTTTATTGAGTGATTAGGCTCCGTTTGGTTTGTTTCGTTGAGTGTTTAGGCCCCGGTTGGTTCGTTTCGTTGAGTGTTTTGGCTCCGGTTGGTTTGTTTCGTTGAGTGTTTAGGCTCTGGTTGGTTTGCTTCGTTGAGTGTTTAGGCTCCGGTTGGTTTGCTTTGTTAATTGTTTAGGCTCCAGTTGGTTTGCTTCGTTGAATGTAGGCTCCGGTTGGATTTCTTCGATTAGTGTTTAGGCTCCGGCTGGTTTGCTTCGTTGAGTGTTTAGGGTTCGGTTGGTTTGCTTCGTTGGGTGTTTAGGCTTCGGTTGGTTCACTTCGTTGAGTGTTTAGACTCCGGTTGGTTTGCTTCATTGAGTGTTTAGGTTCCGGTTGGTTCGTTTCGTTGAGTGTTTAGGCTCTGGTTGGTTTGCTTCGTTTAGGTTTTAGGCTCCGATTGGTTCGCTTCGTTGATTGTTTAGGCTCTAGTTGGTTTGCTTTGTTGAGTGTTTAGGCTCCAGTTGGATTGCTTCGTTTAGTGTTTAGGCTCAGGTTGGTTTGCTTCGTTGAGTGTTTAGGCTCCGGTTGGTTTGCTTCATTGAGTGTTCAGGCTCCGGTTGGATTGTTTCGTTAAGTGTTTAGGCTCCAGTTGGATTGTTTCGTTGAGTGTTTAGGCTCTGGTTGGTTTGCTTCGTTGAGTGTTTAGGCTCCGGTTTGTTTGCTTCGTTGTGTGTTTAGGCTCCGGTTTGTTTGCTTCGTTGAGTGTTTAGGCTCCGGTTGGTTCGCTTCGTTGAATGTTTAGGCTCCGGTTGGTTAGCTTCGTTGATTGTTTAGGTTCCGGTTGGTTTCGTTGATTGTTTAGGCTCCGGTTGGTTTGCTTCGTTGAGTGTTTAGGCTCTGGTTGGATTGTTTCGTTGAGTGTTTAGGCTCCGGTTGGTTTGCTTCGTTGAGTGTTTAGGCTCCGGTTGGATTATATCGTTGAGTGTTAAGGCTCCGGTTGGTTCGCTTTGTGTAGTGTTTAGGTGCCGATTTGTTCGCTTCGCTTAATGTTTAGGCTCCGGTTGGTTTGCTTCGTTGATTGTTTAGGCTCCGGTTGATTTGCTTCGTTGAGTGTTTAGGCTCCGGTTGGTTTGCTTCGTTGATTGTTTAGGCTCCAGTTGGTTTGCTTCGTTGAGTGTTTACGATCCGGTTGGATTGCTTCGTTTAGTGTTTAGGCTCCGGTTGGTTTGCTTTGTTGAGTGTTTAGGCTCCAGTTGGTTTGCTTGGTTGAGTGTTTAGGCTCCGGTTGGTTCACTTCGTTGAGTGTTTAGGCTCCGGTTGGTTTGCTTCATTGAGTGTTTAGGTTCCGGTTGGTTCGTTTCATTGAGTGCTTAGGCTCCGGTTGGTTTGCTTCGTTTAGTGTTTAGGCTCCGTTTGGTTTGTTTCGTTGAGTTTTTAGGCTCCGGTTGGTTTTCTTCGTTGAGTGTTTAGACTCCGGTTGGTTCGCTTCGTTGAGTGTTTAGGCTCCGTTAGGTTTCCTTCATTGAGTGTTTAGGCTCCGGTTGGTTCGTTTCGTTGAGCGTTTAGGCTCCGGTTGGTTTGCTTCATTGAGTGTTCAGGCTCCGGTAATTGGATTGTTTCGTTGAGTGTTTAGGCTCCGGTTGGATTGTTTCGTTGAGTGTTTAGACTCTGGTTGGTTTGCTTCGTTTAGTGTTTAGGCTCTGGTTGGTTTGCATCTTTGAGTGTTTAGGCTCCGGTAGGTTTTCTTTATTGAGTGATTAGGCTCCGTTTGGTTTGTTTCGTTGAGTGTTTAGGCTCCGGTTGGTTTGTTTCGTTGAGTGTTTAGGTTCCGGTTGGTTTGCTTCGTTGAGTGTTTAGGCTCCGGTTGGTTTGCTTCGTTGATTGTTTAGGCTCCTACTGATTTGCTTCGTTGAGTGTATAGGCTCCGGTTGGATTTCTTCGTTTAGTGTTTAGGCTCCGGTTGGTTTGCTTCGTTGAGTGTTTAGGGTTCGGTTGGTTTGCTTCGTTGTGTGTTTAGGCTCCAGTTGGTTCGCTTCGTTGAGTGTTTAGGCTCCGGTTGGTTTGCTTCGTTGAGTGTTTAGGCTCCGGTTGGATTGTTTCGTTGAGTGTTTAGGCTCCGGTTGGTTTGCTTCGTTGAGTGTTTAGGCTCTGGTTGGATTATATCGTTGAGTGTTTAGGCTCCGGTTGGTTCGCTTTGTGTAGTGTTTAGGCTCCGATTGGTTTGCTTCGGTTAATGTTTAGGCTCCGGTTGGTTTGCTTCGTTGAGTGTTTAGGCTCCGGTTGGTTTGCTTCATTGAGTGTTCAGGCTCCGGTTGGATTGTTTCGTTGAGTGTTTAGGCTCCGGTTGGATTGTTTCGTTGAGTGTTTAGGCTCTGGTTGGTTTGCTTCGTTGAGTGTTTAGGCTCCTGTTTTTTTGCTTCGTTGAGTGTTTAGGCTCCGGTTGGTTTGCTTCGTTGAGTGTTTAGGCTTCGGTTGGTTCGCTTCGTTGAATGTTTAGGCTCCGATTGGTTTGCTTCGTTGATTGTTTAGGCTCCGGTTGGTTTCGTTGAGTGTTTAGGCTCCAGTTGATTTGCTTCGTTGAGTGTTTAGGCTCCAGTTGGATTGTTTCGTTGAGTGTTTAGGCTCCGGTTGGATTGCTCCGTTTAGTGTTTAGGCTCCGGTGGGTTTGCTTCGTTGAGTGTTTAGGCTCCGGTTCGTTTGCTTCATTGAGTGTTTAGGTTCCGGTTGGTTTCGTTGAGTGTTTAGGCTCTGGTTGGTTGCTTCGTTGAGTGTTTAGGCTCCGATTGGATTGTTTCGTTGAGTGTTTAGGCTCCGGTTGGTTTGCTTCGTTGAGTGTTTATGCTCCGGTTGGATTATATCGTTGAGTGTTTAGGCTCCGGTTGGTTCGCTTTGTGTAGTGTTTAGGCTCCGATTGGTTCGCTTCGGTTAATGTTTAGGCTCCGGTTGGTTTGCTTCGTTGATTGTTTAGGCTGCGGTTGGTTTTCCTCGTTAATTTTTTAGGCTCCTGCTGGTTTGCTTCGTTGAGTGTATAGGCTCCGGTTGGTTTGCTTCGTTGAGTGTTTAGGCTCCGGTTGGTTTTCCTCGTTAATTTTTTAGGCTCCTGCTGGTTTGCTTCGTTGAGTGTATAGGCTCCGGTTGGATTTCTTCGTTTAGTGTTTAGGCTCCGGTTGGTTTGCTTCGTTGAGTGTTTAGGTTCCGGTTGGTTGGTTTCATTGAGTGTTTAGGCTCTGGTTGGTTTGCTTCGTTTAGGTTTTAGGCTCCGATTGGTTCGCTTCGTTGATTGTTTAGGCTCTAGTTGGTTTGCTTTGTTGAGTGTTTAGGCTCCAGTTGGACTGCTTCGTTTAGTGTTTAGGCTCCGGTTGGTTTGCTTCATTTAGTGTTCAGGCTCCGGTTGGATTGTTTTGTTGAGTGTTTAGGCTCTAGTTGGATTGTTTCGTTGAGTGTTTAGGCTCGGTTGGTTTGCTTCGTTGAGTGTTTAGGCTCCGGTTAGTTTGCTTCGTTGAGTGTTTAGGCTCCGGTTAGTTTGCTTCGTTGAGTGTTTAGGCTCCGGTTGGTTCGCTTCGTTGAATGTTTAGGCTCCGGTTGGTTTGCTTCGTTGATTGTTTAGGCTCCGGTTGGCTTCGTTGAGTGTTTAGGCTCCGGTTGATTTGCTTCCTTGAGTGTTTAGGCTCCGGTTGGATTGTTTCGTTGAGTGTTTAGGCTCCGGTTGGATTGCTTCGATTAGTGTTTAGGCTCCGGTTGGTTTGCTTCGTTTAGTGTTTAGGCTCCGGTTTGTTTGCTTCATTGAGTGTTTAGGTTCCGGTTGGTTTCGTTGAGTGTTTAGGCTCCGGTTGGTTTGCTTCGTTGAGTGTTTAGGCTCCGGTTGGATTGTTTCGTTGAGTGTTTAGGCTCCAGTTGGTTTGCTTCGTTGAGTGTTTAGGCTCCGGTTGGATTATATCGTTGAGTGTTTAGGCTCCGGTTGGTTCGCTTTGTGTAGTGTTTAGGCTCCGATTGGTTCGCTTCGGTTAATGTTTAGGCTCCGGTTGGTGTGCTTCGTTGAGTGTTTAGGCTCCGGTTGGTTTGCTTGATTAAGTGTTCAGGCTCCGGTTAGATTGTTTCGTTGAGTGTTTAGGCTCCGGTTGGATTGTTTTGTTGAGTGTTTAGGCTCTGGTTGGTTTGCTTCGTTGAGTGTTTAGGCTCCGGTTTGTTTGCTTCGTTGAGTGTTTAGGCTCCAGTTGGTTTGCTTCATTGAGTGTTTAGGCTCTGGTTGGATTGCTTCGTTTAGTGTTTAGGCTCCGGTTGGCTTGCTTCGTTGAGTGTTTAGGCTCCGGTTCGTTTGCTTCATTAAGTGTTTAGGTTCCGGTTGGTTTCGTTGAGTGTTTAGGCTCCGGTTGGATTGTTCCGTTGAGTGTTTAGGCTCCGGTTGGTTTGCTTCGTTGAGTGTTTAGGCTCCGGTTGGATTATATCGTTGAGTGTTTAGGCTCCGGTTGGTTTGCTTTGTGTAGTGTTTAGGCGCCGATTTGTTCGCTTCGCTTAATGTTTAGGCTCCGGTTGGTTTGCTTCGTTGATTGTTTAGGCTCTGGTTGATTTTCTTCGTTGAGTGTTTAGGCTCCGGTTGGTTTGCTTCGTTGATTGTTTAGGCTCCTGTTGGTTTGCTTCGTTGAGTGTTTACGATCCGGTTGGATTGCTTCGTTTAGTGTTTAGGCTCCGGTTGGTTTGCTTCGTTGAGTGTTTAGGCTCCGGTTGGTTTGCTTGGTTGAGTGTTTAGGCTCCGGTTGGTTCGCTTCGTTGAGTGTTTAGGCTCCGGTTGGTTTGCTTCATTGAGTGTTTAGGTTCCGGTTGGTTCGTTTCGTTGAGTTTTTAGGCTCCGGTTGGTTTTCTTCGTTGAGTGTTTAGACTCCGGTTGGTTCGCTTCGTTGAGTGTTTAGGCTCCGGTTGGTTTCCTTCATTGAGTGTTTAGGCTCCGGTTGGTTCGTTTCGTTGAGCGTTTAGGCTCCGGTTGGTTTGCTTCATTGAGTGTTCAGGCTCCGGTTGGATTGTTTCGTTGAGTGTTTAGGCTTCGGTTGGATTGTTTCGTTGAGTGTTTAGACTCTGGTTGGTTTGCTTCGTTTAGTGTTTAGGCTCCGGTTGGTTTGCATCTTTGAGTGTTTAGGCTCCGGTAGGTTTGCTTTATTGAGTGATTAGGCTCCGTTTGGTTTGTTTCGTTGAGTGTTTAGGCTCCGGTTGGTTCGTTTCGTTGAGTATTTTGGCTCCGGTTGGTTCGTTTCGTTGAGTGTTTAGGCTCCGGTTGGTTTGCTTCGTTGAGTGTTTAGGCTCTGGTTGGTTTGCTTCGTTGATTGTTTAGGCTCCTACTGGTTTGCTTCGTTGAGTGTATAGGCTCCGGTTGGATTTCTTCGTTTAGTGTTTAGGCTCCGGTTGGTTTGCTTCGTTGAGTGTTTAGGCTCCGGTTGGATTATATCGTTGAGTGTTTAGGCTCCGGTTGGTTCGCTTTGTGTAGTGTTTAGGCGCCGATTTGTTCGCTTCGCTTAATGTTTAGGCTCCGGTTGGTTTGCTTCGTTGATTGTTTAGGCTCCGGTTGATTTTCTTCGTTGAGTGTTTAGGCTCCGGTTGGTTTGCTTCGTTGATTGTTTAGGCTCCAGTTGGTTTGCTTCGTTGAGTGTTTACGATCCGGTTGGATTGCTTCGTTTAGTGTTTAGGCTCCGGTTGGTTTGCTTCGTTGAGTGTTTAGGCTCTGGTTGGTTTGCTTGGTTGAGTGTTTAGGCTCCGGTTGGTTCGCTTCGTTGAGTGTTTAGGCTCCGGTTGGTTTGCTTCATTGAGTATTTAGGTTCCGGTTGGTTCGTTTCGTTGAGTTTTTAGGCTCCGGTTGATTTTCTTCGTTGAGTGTTTAGACTCCGGTTGGTTCGCTTCGTTGAGTGTTTAGGCTCCGGTTGGTTTCCTTCATTGAGTGTTTAGGCTCCGGTTGGTTCCTTTCGTTGAGCGTTTAGGCTCCGGTTGGTTTGCTTCATTGAGTGTTCAGGCTCTGGTTGGATTGTTTCGTTGAGTGTTTAGGCTCCGGTTGGATTGTTTCGTTGAGTGTTTAGACTCTGGTTGGTTTGCTTCGTTTAGTGTTTAGGCTCCGGTTGGTTTGCATCTTTGAGTGTTTAGGCTCCGGTAGGTTTGCTTTATTGAGTGATTAGGCTCCGTTTGGTTTGTTTCGTTGAGTGTTTACGCTCCGGTTGGTTCGTTTCGTTGAGTGTTTTGGCTCCGGTTGGTTCGTTTCGTTGAGTGTTTAGGCTCCGGTTGGTTTGCTTCGTTGAGTGTTTAGGCTCCGGTTGGTTTGCTTCGTTGATTGTTTAGGCTCCTACTGGTTTGCTTCGTTGAGTGTATAGGCTCCGGTTGGATTTCTTCGTTTAGTGTTTAGGCTCCGGTTGGTTTGCTTCGTTGAGTGTTTAGGGTTCGTTTGGTTTGCTTCGTTGTGTGTTTAGGCTCCAGTTGGTTCGCTTCGTTGAGTGTTTAGGCTCCGGTTGGTTTGCTTCGTTGAGTGTTTAGGCTCCGGTTGGATTGTTTCGTTGAGTGTTTAGGCTCCGGTTGGTTTGCTTCGTTGAATGTTTAGGCTCCGGTTGGATTATATCGTTGAGTGTTTAGGCTCCGGTTGGTTCGCTTTGTGTAGTGTTTAGGCTCCGATTGGTTCGCTTCGGTTAATGTTTAGGCTCCGGGTGGTTTGCTTCGTTGAGTGTTTAGGCTCCGGTTGGTTTGCTTCATTGAGTGTTCAGGCTCCGGTTGGATTGTTTCGTTGAGTGTTTAGGCTCCGGTTGGATTGTTTCATTGAGTGTTTAGGCTCTGGTTGGTTTGCTTCGTTGAGTGTTTAGGCTCCTGTTTTTTTGCTTCGTTGAGTATTTAGGCTCCGGTTGGTTTGCTTCGTTGAGTGTTTAGGCTCCGGTTTTTTCGCTTCGTTGAATGTTTAGGCTCTGATTGGTTTGCTTCGTTGATTGTTTAGGCTCCGGTTGGTTTCGTTGAGTGTTTAGGCTCCGGTTGATTTGCTTCGTTGAGTGTTTAGGCTCCGGTTGGATTGTTTCGTTGAGTGTTTAGGCTCCGGTTGGATTGCTCCATTTAGTGTTTAGGCTCCGGTTGGTTTGCTTCGTTGAGTGTTTAGGCTCCGGTTCGTTTGCTTCTTTGAGTGTTTAGGTTCCGGTTGGTTTCGTTGAGTGTTTAGGCTCTGGTTGGTTTTCTTCGTTGAGTGTTTAGGCTCCGATTGGATTGTTTCGTTGAGTGTTTATACTCCGGTTGGTTTGCTTCGTTGAGTGTTTATGCTCCAGTTGGATTATATCGTTGAGTGTTTAGGCTCCGGTTGGTTCGCTTCGGTTAATGTTTAGGCTCCGGTTGGTTTGCTTCGTTGATTGTTTAAGCTCCGGTTGATTTGCTTCGTTGAGTGTTTAAACTCTGGTTGGTTTACTTCGTTTAGTGTTTAGGCTCCGATAGGTTTCCTTCATTGAGTGTTTAGGCTCCGGTTGGTTCGTTTCGTTGTGCGTTTAGGCTCCGGTTGGTTTGCTTCATTGAGTGTTCAGGCTCCGGTAATTGGATTGTTTCGTTGAGTGTTTAGGCTCCGGTTGGATTGTTTCGTTGAGTGTTTAGACTCTGGTTGGTTTGCTTCGTTTAGTGTTTAGGCTCTGGTTGGTTTGCATCTTTGAGTGTTTAGGCTCCGGTAGGTTTTCTTTATTGAGTGATTAGGCTCCGTTTGGTTTGTTTCGTTGAGTGTTTAGGCTCCGGTTGGTTTGTTTCGTTGAGTGTTTAGGTTCCGGTTGGTTTGCTTCGTTGAGTGTTTAGGCTCCGGTTGGTTTGCTTCGTTGATTGTTTAGGCTCCTACTGATTTGCTTCGTTGAGTGTATAGGCTCCGGTTGGATTTCTTCGTTTAGTGTTTAGGCTCCGGTTGGTTTGCTTCGTTGAGTGTTTAGGCTCCGGTTGGATTGTTTCGTTGAGTGTTTAGGCTCCAGTTGGTTTGCTTCGTTGAGTGTTTAGGCTCCGGTTGGATTATATCGTTGAGTGTTTAGGCTCCGGTTGGTTCGCTTTGTGTAGTGTTTAGGCTCCGATTGGTTCGCTTCGGTTAATGTTTAGGCTCCGGTTGGTGTGCTTCGTTGAGTGTTTAGGCTCCGGTTGGTTTGCTTGATTAAGTGTTCAGGCTCCGGTTAGATTGTTTCGTTGAGTGTTTAGGCTCCGGTTGGATTGTTTTGTTGAGTGTTTAGGCTCTGGTTGGTTTGCTTCGTTGAGTGTTTAGGCTCCGGTTTGTTTGCTTCGTTAAGTGTTTAGGCTCCGGTTTTTTCGCTTCGTTGAATGTTTAGGCTCTGATTGGTTTGCTTCGTTGATTGTTTAGGCTCCGGTTGGTTTCGTTGAGTGTTTAGGCTCCGGTTGATTTGCTTCGTTGAGTGTTTAGGCTCCGGTTGGATTGTTTCGTTGAGTGTTTAGGCTCCGGTTGGATTGCTCCATTTAGTGTTTAGGCTCCGGTTGGTTTGCTTCGTTGAGTGTTTAGGCTCCGGTTCGTTTGCTTCTTTGAGTGTTTAGGTTCCGGTTGGTTTCGTTGAGTGTTTAGGCTCTGGTTGGTTTTCTTCGTTGAGTGTTTAGGCTCCGATTGGATTGTTTCGTTGAGTGTTTATACTCCGGTTGGTTTGCTTCGTTGAGTGTTTATGCTCCAGTTGGATTATATCGTTGAGTGTTTAGGCTCCGGTTGGTTCGCTTCGGTTAATGTTTAGGCTCCGGTTGGTTTGCTTCGTTGATTGTTTAAGCTCCGGTTGATTTGCTTCGTTGAGTGTTTAAACTCTGGTTGGTTTACTTCGTTTAGTGTTTAGGCTCCGATAGGTTTCCTTCATTGAGTGTTTAGGCTCCGGTTGGTTCGTTTCGTTGTGCGTTTAGGCTCCGGTTGGTTTGCTTCATTGAGTGTTCAGGCTCCGGTAATTGGATTGTTTCGTTGAGTGTTTAGGCTCCGGTTGGATTGTTTCGTTGAGTGTTTAGACTCTGGTTGGTTTGCTTCGTTTAGTGTTTAGGCTCTGGTTGGTTTGCATCTTTGAGTGTTTAGGCTCCGGTAGGTTTTCTTTATTGAGTGATTAGGCTCCGTTTGGTTTGTTTCGTTGAGTGTTTAGGCTCCGGTTGGTTTGTTTCGTTGAGTGTTTAGGTTCCGGTTGGTTTGCTTCGTTGAGTGTTTAGGCTCCGGTTGGTTTGCTTCGTTGATTGTTTAGGCTCCTACTGATTTGCTTCGTTGAGTGTATAGGCTCCGGTTGGATTTCTTCGTTTAGTGTTTAGGCTCCGGTTGGTTTGCTTCGTTGAGTGTTTAGGCTCCGGTTGGATTGTTTCGTTGAGTGTTTAGGCTCCAGTTGGTTTGCTTCGTTGAGTGTTTAGGCTCCGGTTGGATTATATCGTTGAGTGTTTAGGCTCCGGTTGGTTCGCTTTGTGTAGTGTTTAGGCTCCGATTGGTTCGCTTCGGTTAATGTTTAGGCTCCGGTTGGTGTGCTTCGTTGAGTGTTTAGGCTCCGGTTGGTTTGCTTGATTAAGTGTTCAGGCTCCGGTTAGATTGTTTCGTTGAGTGTTTAGGCTCCGGTTGGATTGTTTTGTTGAGTGTTTAGGCTCTGGTTGGTTTGCTTCGTTGAGTGTTTAGGCTCCGGTTTGTTTGCTTCGTTGAGTGTTTAGGCTCCAGTTGGTTTGCTTCATTGAGTGTTTAGGCTCTGGTTGGATTGCTTCGTTTAGTGTTTAGGCTCCGGTTGGCTTGCTTCGTTGAGTGTTTAGGCTCCGGTTCGTTTGCTTCATTAAGTGTTTAGGTTCCGGTTGGTTTCGTTGAGTGTTTAGGCTCCGGTTGGATTGTTCCGTTGAGTGTTTAGGCTCCGGTTGGTTTGCTTCGTTGAGTGTTTAGGCTCCGGTTGGATTATATCGTTGAGTGTTTAGGCTCCGGTTGGTTTGCTTTGTGTAGTGTTTAGGCGCCGATTTGTTCGCTTCGCTTAATGTTTAGGCTCCGGTTGGTTTGCTTCGTTGATTGTTTAGGCTCTGGTTGATTTTCTTCGTTGAGTGTTTAGGCTCCGGTTGGTTTGCTTCGTTGATTGTTTAGGCTCCAGTTGGTTTGCTTCGTTGAGTGTTTACGATCCGGTTGGATTGCTTCGTTTAGTGTTTAGGCTCCGGTTGGTTTGCTTCGTTGAGTGTTTAGGCTCCGGTTGGTTTGCTTGGTTGAGTGTTTAGGCTCCGGTTGGTTCGCTTCGTTGAGTGTTTAGGCTCCGGTTGGTTTGCTTCATTGAGTGTTTAGGTTCCGGTTGGTTCGTTTCGTTGAGTTTTTAGGCTCCGGTTGGTTTTCTTCGTTGAGTGTTTAGACTCCGGTTGGTTCGCTTCGTTGAGTGTTTAGGCTCCGGTTGGTTTCCTTCATTGAGTGTTTAGGCTCCGGTTGGTTCGTTTCGTTGAGCGTTTAGGCTCCGGTTGGTTTGCTTCGTTGAGTGTTCAGGCTCCGGTTGGATTGTTTCGTTGATTGTTTAGGCTTCGGTTGGATTGTTTCGTTGAGTGTTTAGACTCTGGTTGGTTTGCTTCGTTTAGTGTTTAGGCTCCGGTTGGTTTGCATCTTTGAGTGTTTAGGCTCCGGTAGGTTTGCTTTATTGAGTGATTAGGCTCCGTTTGGTTTGTTTCGTTGAGTGTTTAGGCTCCGGTTGGTTCGTTTCGTTGAGTATTTTGGCTCCGGTTGGTTCGTTTCGTTGAGTGTTTAGGCTCCGGTTGGTTTGCTTCGTTGAGTGTTTAGGCTCCGGTTGGTTTGCTTCGTTGATTGTTTAGGCTCCTACTGGTTTGCTTCGTTGAGTGTATAGGCTCCGGTTGGATTTCTTCGTTTAGTGTTTAGGCTCCGGTTGGTTTGCTTCGTTGAGTGTTTAGGCTCCGGTTGGATTATATCGTTGAGTGTTTAGGCTCCGGTTGGTTCGCTTTGTGTAGTGTTTAGGCGCCGATTTGTTCGCTTCGCTTAATGTTTAGGCTCCGGTTGGTTTGCTTCGTTGATTGTTTAGGCTCCGGTTGATTTTCTTCGTTGAGTGTTTAGGCTCCGGTTGGTTTGCTTCGTTGATTGTTTAGGCTCCAGTTGGTTTGCTTCGTTGAGTGTTTACGATCCGGTTGGATTGCTTCGTTTAGTGTTTAGGCTCCGGTTGGTTTGCTTCGTTGAGTGTTTAGGCTCTGGTTGGTTTGCTTGGTTGAGTGTTTAGGCTCCGGTTGGTTCGCTTCGTTGAGTGTTTAGGCTCCGGTTGGTTTGCTTCATTGAGTATTTAGGTTCCGGTTGGTTCGTTTCGTTGAGTTTTTAGGCTCCGGTTGATTTTCTTCGTTGAGTGTTTAGGCTCCGGTTGGTTCGCTTCGTTGAGTGTTTAGGCTCCGGTTGGTTTCCTTCATTGAGTGTTTAGGCTCCGGTTGGTTTCCTTTCGTTGAGTGTTTAGGCTCCGGTTGGTTTGCTTCATTGAGCGTTTAGGCTCCGGTTGGATTGTTTCGTTGAGTGTTTAGGCTCCGGTTGGATTGTTTCGTTGAGTGTTTAGACTCTGGTTGGTTTGCTTCGTTTAGTGTTTAGGCTCCGGTTGGTTTGCATCTTTGAGTGTTTAGGCTCCGGTAGGTTTGCTTTATTGAGTGATTAGGCTCCGTTTGGTTTGTTTCGTTGAGTGTTTACGCTCCGGTTGGTTCGTTTCGTTGAGTGTTTTGGCTCCGGTTGGTTCGTTTCGTTGAGTGTTTAGGCTCCGGTTGGTTTGCTTCGTTGAGTGTTTAGGCTCCGGTTGGTTTGCTTCGTTGATTGTTTAGGCTCCTACTGGTTTGCTTCGTTGAGTGTATAGGCTCCGGTTGGATTTCTTCGTTTAGTGTTTAGGCTCCGGTTGGTTTGCTTCGTTGAGTGTTTAGGGTTCGTTTGGTTTGCTTCGTTGTGTGTTTAGGCTCCAGTTGGTTCGCTTCGTTGAGTGTTTAGGCTCCGGTTGGTTTGCTTCGTTGAGTGTTTAGGCTCCGGTTGGATTGTTTCGTTGAGTGTTTAGGCTCCGGTTGGTTTGCTTCGTTGAATGTTTAGGCTCCGGTTGGATTATATCGTTGAGTGTTTAGGCTCCGGTTGGTTCGCTTTGTGTAGTGTTTAGGCTCCGATTGGTTCGCTTCGGTTAATGTTTAGGCTCCGGTTGGTTTGCTTCGTTGAGTGTTTAGGCTCCGGTTGGTTTGCTTCATTGAGTGTTCAGGCTCCGGTTGGATTGTTTTGTTGAGTGTTTAGGCTCCGGTTGGATTGTTTCGTTGAGTGTTTAGGCTCTGGTTGGTTTGCTTCGTTGAGTGTTTAGGCTCCTGTTTTTTTGCTTCTTTTTGAGTATTTAGGCTCCGTTTGGTTTGCTTCGTTGAGTGTTTAGGCTCCGGTTTTTTCGCTTCGTTGAATGTTTAGGCTCTGATTGGTTTGCTTCGTTGATTGTTTAGGCTCCGGTTGGTTTCGTTGAGTGTTTAGGCTCCGGTTGATTTGCTTCGTTGAGTGTTTAGGCTCCGGTTGGATTGTTTCGTTGAGTGTTTAGGCTCCGGTTGGATTGCTCCATTTAGTGTTTAGGCTCCGGTTGGTTTGCTTCGTTGAGTGTTTAGGCTCCGGTTCGTTTGCTTCTTTGAGTGTTTAGGTTCCGGTTGGTTTCGTTGAGTGTTTAGGCTCTGGTTGGTTTGCTTCGTTGAGTGTTTAGGCTCCGATTGGATTGTTTCGTTGAGTGTTTATACGCCGGTTGGTTTGCTTCGTTGAGTGTTTATGCTCCAGTTGGATTATATCGTTGAGTGTTTAGGCTCCGGTTGGTTCGCTTCGGTTAATGTTTAGGCTCCGGTTGGTTTGCTTCGTTGATTGTTTAAGCTCCGGTTGATTTGCTTCGTTGAGTGTTTAAACTCTGGTTGGTTTACTTCGTTTAGTGTTTAGGCTCCGATAGGTTTCCTTCATTGAGTGTTTAGGCTCCGGTTGGTTCGTTTCGTTGAGCGTTTAGGCTCCGGTTGGTTTGCTTCATTGAGTGTTCAGGCTCCGGTAATTGGATTGTTTCGTTGAGTGTTTAGGCTCCGGTTGGATTGTTTCGTTGAGTGTTTAGACTCTGGTTGGTTTGCTTCGTTTAGTGTTTAGGCTCTGGTTGGTTTGCATCTTTGAGTGTTTAGGCTCCGGTAGGTTTTCTTTATTGAGTGATTAGGCTCCGGTTGGGTCGTTTCGTTGAGTGTTTTGGCTTCGGTTGGTTCGTTTCGTTGAGTGTTTAGGCTCCGGTTGGTTTGCTTCGTTGAGTGTTTAGGTTCCGGTTGGTTTGCCTCGTTGATTGTTTAGGCTCCTGCTGGTTTGCTTCGTTGAGTGTATAGGCTCCGCTTGGATTTCTTCGTTTAGTGTTTAGGCTCCGGTTGGTTTGCTTCGTTGAGTGTTTAGGGTTCGGTTGGTTTGCTTCGTTGTGTGTTTAGGCTCCAGTTGATTCGCTTAGTTGAGTGTTTAGGCTCCGGTTGGTTTGCTTCGTTGAGTGTTTAGGCTCCGGTTGGATTGTTTCGTTGAGTGTTTAGGCTCCGGTTGGTTTGCTTCGTTGAGTGTTTAGGCTCTGGTTGGATTATATCGTTGAGTGTTTAGGCTCCGGTTGGTTCGCTTTGTGTAGTGTTTAGGCTCCGATTGGTTTGCTTCGGTTAATGTTTAGGCTCCGGTTGGTTTGCTTCGTTGAGTGTTTAGGCTCCGGTTGGTTTGCTTCATTGAGTGTTCAGGCTCCGGTTGGATTGTTTTGTTTAGTGTTTAGGCTCCGGTTGGATTGTTTCGTTGAGTGTTTAGGCTCTGGTTGGTTTGCTTCGTTGAGTGTTTAGGCTCCTGTTTTTTTGCTTCGTTGAGTGTTTAGGCTCCGGTTGGTTTGCTTCGTTGAGTGTTTAGGCTTCGGTTGGTTCGCTTCGTTGAATGTTTAGGCTCCGATTGGTTTGCTTCGTTGATTGTTTAGGCTCCGGTTGGTTTCGTTGAGTGTTTAGGCTCCAGTTGATTTGCTTCGTTGAGTGTTTAGGCTCCAGTTGGATTGTTTCGTTGAGTGTTTAGGCTCCGGTTGGATTGCTCCGTTTAGTGTTTAGGCTCCGGTGGGTTTGCTTCGTTGAGTGTTTAGGCTCCGGTTCGTTTGCTTCATTGAGTGTTTAGGTTCCGGTTGGTTTCGTTGAGTGTTTAGGCTCTGGTTGGTTGCTTCGTTGAGTGTTTAGGCTCCGATTGGATTGTTTCGTTGAGTGTTTAGGCTCCGGTTGGTTTGCTTCGTTGAGTGTTTATGCTCCGGTTGGATTATATCGTTGAGTGTTTAGGCTCCGGTTGGTTCGCTTTGTGTAGTGTTTAGGCTCCGATTGGTTCGCTTCGGTTAATGTTTAGGCTCCGGTTGGTTTGCTTCGTTGATTGTTTAGGCTGCGGTTGATTTGCTTCGTTGAGTGTTTAAACTCTGGTTGGTTTGCTTCGTTTAGTGTTTAGGCTCCGGTTGGTTTGCATCTTTGAGTGTTTAGGGTCCGGTAGGTTTGCTTTATTGAGTGATTAGGCTCCGTTTGGTTTGTTTCGTTGAGTGTTTAGGCTCCGGTTGGTTCGTTTCGTTGAGTGTTTTGGCTCCGGTTGGTTAGTTTCGTTGAGTGTTTAGGCTCAGGTTGGTTTGCTTCGTTGAGTGTTTAGGCTCCGGTTGGTTTTCCTCGTTAATTTTTTAGGATCCTGCTGGTTTGCTTCGTTGAGTGTATAGGCTCCGGTTGGATTTCTTCGTTTAGTGTTTAGGCTCCGGTTGGTTTGCTTCGTTGAGTGTTTAGGTTCCGGTTGGTTGGTTTCATTGAGTGTTTAGGCTCTGGTTGGTTTGCTTCGTTTAGGTTTTAGGCTCCGATTGGTTCGCTTCGTTGATTGTTTAGGCTCTAGTTGGTTTGCTTTGTTGAGTGTTTAGGCTCCAGTTGGACTGCTTCGTTTAGTGTTTAGGCTCCGGTTGGTTTGCTTCATTTAGTGTTCAGGCTCCGGTTGGATTGTTTTGTTGAGTGTTTAGGCTCTAGTTGGATTGTTTCGTTGAGTGTTTAGGCTCGGTTGGTTTGCTTCGTTGAGTGTTTAGGCTCCGGTTAGTTTGCTTCGTTGAGTGTTTAGGCTCCGGTTAGTTTGCTTCGTTGAGTGTTTAGGCTCCGGTTGGTTCGCTTCGTTGAATGTTTAGGCTCCGGTTGGTTTGCTTCGTTGATTGTTTAGGCTCCGGTTGGCTTCGTTGAGTGTTTAGGCTCCGGTTGATTTGCTTCCTTGAGTGTTTAGGCTCCGGTTGGATTGTTTCGTTGAGTGTTTAGGCTCCGGTTGGATTGCTTCGATTAGTGTTTAGGCTCCGATTGGTTTGCTTCGTTTAGTGTTTAGGCTCCGGTTTGTTTGCTTCATTGAGTGTTTAGGTTCCGGTTGGTTTCGTTGAGTGTTTAGGCTCCGGTTGGTTTGCTTCGTTGAGTGTTTAGGCTCCGGTTGGATTGTTTCGTTGAGTGTTTAGGCTCCAGTTGGTTTGCTTCGTTGAGTGTTTAGGCTCCGGTTGGATTATATCGTTGAGTGTTTAGGCTCCGGTTGGTTCGCTTTGTGTAGTGTTTAGGCTCCGATTGGTTCGCTTCGGTTAATGTTTAGGCTCCGGTTGGTGTGCTTCGTTGAGTGTTTAGGCTCCGGTTGGTTTGCTTGATTAAGTGTTCAGGCTCCGGTTAGATTGTTTCGTTGAGTGTTTAGGCTCCGGTTGGATTGTTTTGTTGAGTGTTTAGGCTCTGGTTGGTTTGCTTCGTTGAGTGTTTAGGCTCCGGTTTGTTTGCTTTGTTGAGTGTTTAGGCTCCAGTTGGTTTGCTTCATTGAGTGTTTAGGCTCTGGTTGGATTGCTTCGTTTAGTGTTTAGGCTCCGGTTGGCTTGCTTCGTTGAGTGTTTAGGCTCCGGTTCGTTTGCTTCATTAAGTGTTTAGGTTCCGGTTGGTTTCGTTGAGTGTTTAGGCTCCGGTTGGATTGTTCCGTTGAGTGTTTAGGCTCCGGTTGGTTTGCTTCGTTGAGTGTTTAGGCTCCGGTTGGATTATATCGTTGAGTGTTTAGGCTCCGGTTGGTTTGCTTTGTGTAGTGTTTAGGCGCCGATTTGTTCGCTTCGCTTAATGTTTAGGCTCCGGTTGGTTTGCTTCGTTGATTGTTTAGGCTCCGGTTGATTTTCTTCGTTGAGTGTTTAGGCTCCGGTTGGTTTGCTTCGTTGATTGTTTAGGCTCCAGTTGGTTTGCTTCGTTGAGTGTTTACGATCCGGTTGGATTGCTTCGTTTAGTGTTTAGGCTCCGGTTGGTTTGCTTCGTTGAGTGTTTAGGCTCCGGTTGGTTTGCTTGGTTGAGTGTTTAGGCTCCGGTTGGTTCGCTTCGTTGAGTGTTTAGGCTCCGGTTGGTTTGCTTCATTGAGTGTTTAGGTTCCGGTTGGTTCGTTTCGTTGAGTTTTTAGGCTCCGGTTGGTTTTCTTCGTTGAGTGTTTAGACTCCGGTTGGTTCGCTTCGTTGAGTGTTTAGGCTCCGGTTGGTTTCCTTCATTGAGTGTTTAGGCTCCGGTTGGTTCATTTCGTTGAGCGTTTAGGCTCCGGTTGGTTTGCTTCATTGAGTGTTCAGGCTCCGGTTGGATTGTTTCGTTGAGTGTTTAGGCTTCGGTTGGATTGTTTCGTTGAGTGTTTAGACTCTGGTTGGTTTGCTTCGTTTAGTGTTTAGGCTCCGGTTGGTTTGCATCTTTGAGTGTTTAGGCTCCGGTAGGTTTGCTTTATTGAGTGATTAGGCTCCGTTTGGTTTGTTTCGTTGAGTGTTTAGGCTCCGGTTGGTTCGTTTCGTTGAGTATTTTGGCTCCGGTTGGTTCGTTTCGTTGAGTGTTTAGGCTCCGGTTGGTTTGCTTCGTTGAGTGTTTAGGCTCCGGTTGGTTTGCTTCGTTGATTGTTTAGGCTCCTACTGGTTTGCTTCGTTGAGTGTATAGGCTCCGGTTGGATTTCTTCGTTTAGTGTTTAGGCTCCGGTTGGTTTGCTTCGTTGAGTGTTTAGGCTCCGGTTGGATTATATCATTGAGTGTTTAGGCTCCGGTTGGTTCGCTTTGTGTAGTGTTTAGGCGCCGATTTGTTCGCTTCGCTTAATGTTTAGGCTCCGGTTGGTTTGCTTCGTTGATTGTTTAGGCTCCGGTTGATTTTCTTCGTTGAGTGTTTAGGCTCCGGTTGGTTTGCTTCGTTGATTGTTTAGGCTCCAGTTGGTTTGCTTCGTTGAGTGTTTACGATCCGGTTGGATTGCTTTGTTTAGTGTTTAGGCTCCGGTTGGTTTGCTTCGTTGAGTGTTTAGGCTCTGGTTGGTTTGCTTGGTTGAGTGTTTAGGCTCCGGTTGGTTCGCTTCGTTGAGTGTTTAGGCTCCGGTTGGTTTGCTTCATTGAGTATTTAGGTTCCGGTTGGTTCGTTTCGTTGAGTTTTTAGGCTCCGGTTGATTTTCTTTGTTGAGTGTTTAGACTCCGGTTGGTTCGCTTCGTTGAGTGTTTAGGCTCCGGTTGGTTTCCTTCATTGAGTGTTTAGGCTCCGGTTGGTTCCTTTCGTTGAGCGTTTAGGCTCCGGTTGGTTTGCTTCATTGAGTGTTTAGGCTCCGGTAGGTTTGCTTTATTGAGTGATTAGGCTCCGTTTGGTTTGTTTCGTTGAGTGTTTACGCTCCGGTTGGTTCGTTTCGTTGAGTGTTTTGGCTCCGGTTGGTTCGTTTCGTTGAGTGTTTAGGCTCCGGTTGGTTTGCTTCGTTGAGTGTTTAGGCTCCGGTTGGTTTGCTTCGTTGATTACTTAGGCTCCTACTGGTTTGCTTCGTTGAGTGTATAGGCTCCGGTTGGATTTCTTCGTTTAGTGTTTAGGCTCCGGTTGGTTTGCTTCGTTGAGTGTTTAGGGTTCGTTTGGTTTGCTTCGTTGTGTGTTTAGGCTCCAGTTGGTTCGCTTCGTTGAGTGTTTAGGCTCCGGTTGGTTTGCTTCGTTGAGTGTTTAGGCTCCGGTTGGATTGTTTCGTTGAGTGTTTAGGCTCCGGTTGGTTTGCTTCGTTGAATGTTTAGGCTCCGGTTGGATTATATCGTTGAGTGTTTAGGCTCCGGTTGGTTCGCTTTGTGTAGTGTTTAGGCTCCGATTGGTTCGCTTCGGTTAATGTTTAGGCTCCGGTTGGTTTGCTTCGTTGAGTGTTTAGGCTCCGGTTGGTTTGCTTCGTTGATTGTTTAGGCTCCAGTTGGTTTGCTTCGTTGAGTGTTTACGATCCGGTTGGATTGCTTCGTTTAGTGTTTAGGCTCCGGTTGGTTTGCTTCGTTGAGTGTTTAGGCTCTGGTTGGTTTGCTTGGTTGAGTGTTTAGGCTCCGGTTGGTTCGCTTCGTTGAGTGTTTAGGCTCCGGTTGGTTTGCTTCATTGAGTATTTAGGTTCCGGTTGGTTCGTTTCGTTGAGTTTTTAGGCTCCGGTTGATTTTCTTCGTTGAGTGTTTAGACTCCGGTTGGTTCGCTTCGTTGAGTGTTTAGGCTCCGGTTGGTTTCCTTCATTGAGTGTTTAGGCTCCGGTTGGTTCCTTTCGTTGAGCGTTTAGGCTCCGGTTGGTTTGCTTCATTGAGTGTTCAGGCTCTGGTTGGATTGTTTCGTTGAGTGTTTAGGCTCCGGTTGGATTGTTTCGTTGAGTGTTTAGACTCTGGTTGGTTTGCTTCGTTTAGTGTTTAGGCTCCGGTTGGTTTGCATCTTTGAGTGTTTAGGCTCCGGTAGGTTTGCTTTATTGAGTGATTAGGCTCCGTTTGGTTTGTTTCGTTGAGTGTTTACGCTCCGGTTGGTTCGTTTCGTTGAGTGTTTTGGCTCCGGTTGGTTCGTTTCGTTGAGTGTTTAGGCTCCGGTTGGTTTGCTTCGTTGAGTGTTTAGGCTCCGGTTGGTTTGCTTCGTTGATTGTTTAGGCTCCTACTGGTTTGCTTCGTTGAGTGTATAGGCTCCGGTTGGATTTCTTCGTTTAGTGTTTAGGCTCCGGTTGGTTTGCTTCGTTGAGTGTTTAGGGTTCGTTTGGTTTGCTTCGTTGTGTGTTTAGGCTCCAGTTGGTTCGCTTCGTTGAGTGTTTAGGCTCCGGTTGGTTTGCTTCGTTGAGTGTTTAGGCTCCGGTTGGATTGTTTCGTTGAGTGTTTAGGCTCCGGTTGGTTTGCTTCGTTGAATGTTTAGGCTCCGGTTGGATTATATCGTTGAGTGTTTAGGCTCCGGTTGGTTCGCTTTGTGTAGTGTTTAGGCTCCGATTGGTTCGCTTCGGTTAATGTTTAGGCTCCGGTTGGTTTGCTTCGTTGAGTGTTTAGGCTCCGGTTGGTTTGCTTCATTGAGTGTTCAGGCTCGGGTTGGATTGTTTCGTTGAGTGTTTAGGCTCCGGTTGGATTGTTTCGTTGAGTGTTTAGGCTCTGGTTGGTTTGCTTCGTTGAGTGTTTAGGCTCCTGTTTTTTTGCTTCGTTGAGTATTTAGGCTCCGGTTGGTTTGCTTCGTTGAGTGTTTAGGCTCCGGTTTTTTCGCTTCGTTGAATGTTTAGGCTCTGATTGGTTTGCTTCGTTGATTGTTTAGGCTCCGGTTGGTTTCGTTGAGTGTTTAGGCTCCGGTTGATTTGCTTCGTTGAGTGTTTAGGCTCCGGTTGGATTGTTTCGTTGAGTGTTTAGGCTCCGGTTGGATTGCTCCATTTAGTGTTTAGGCTCCGGTTGGTTTGCTTCGTTGAGTGTTTAGGCTCCGGTTCGTTTGCTTCTTTGAGTGTTTAGGTTCCGGTTGGTTTCGTTGAGTGTTTAGGCTCTGGTTGGTTTGCTTCGTTGAGTGTTTAGGCTCCGATTGGATTGTTTCGTTGAGTGTTTATACTCCGGTTGGTTTGCTTCGTTGAGTGTTTATGCTCCAGTTGGATTATATCGTTGAGTGTTTAGGCTCCGGTTGGTTCGCTTCGGTTAATGTTTAGGCTCCGGTTGGTTTGCTTCGTTGATTGTTTAGGCTCCGGTTGATTTGCTTCGTTGAGTGTTTAAACTCTGGTTGGTTTACTTCGTTTAGTGTTTAGGCTCCGGTTGGTTTGCATCTTTGAGTGTTTAGGGTCCGGTAGGTTTGCTTTATTGAGTGATTAGGCTCCGTTTGGTTTGTTTCGTTGAGTGTTTAGGCTCCGGTTGGGTCGTTTCGTTGAGTGTTTTGGCTTCGGTTGGTTCGTTTCGTTGAGTGTTTAGGCTCCGGTTGGTTTGCTTCGTTGAGTGTTTAGGTTCCGGTTGGTTTGCCTCGTTGATTGTTTAGGCTCCTGCTGGTTTGCTTCGTTGAGTGTATAGGCTCCGCTTGGATTTCTTCGTTTAGTGTTTAGGCTCCGGTTGGTTTGCTTCGTTGAGTGTTTAGGGTTCGGTTGGTTTGCTTCGTTGTGTGTTTAGGCTCCAGTTGATTCGCTTAGTTGAGTGTTTAGGCTCCGGTTGGTTTGCTTCGTTGAGTGTTTAGGCTCCGGTTGGATTGTTTCGTTGAGTGTTTAGGCTCCGGTTGGTTTGCTTCGTTGAGTGTTTAGGCTCCGGTTGGATTATATCGTTGAGTGTTTAGGCTCCGGTTGGTTCGCTTTGTGTAGTGTTTAGGCTCCGATTGGTTCGCTTCGGTTAATGTTTAGGCTCCGGTTGGTTTGCTTCGTTGAGTGTTTCGGCTCCAGTTGGATTGTTTCGTTGAGTCTTTAGGCTCCGGTTGGATTGTTTCGTTGAGTGTTTAGGCTCTGGTTGGTTTGCTTCGTTGAGTGTTTAGGCTCCGGTTTGTTTGCTTCGTTGAGTGTTTAGGCTCCGGTTGGTTTGCTTCGTTGAGTGTTTAGGCTCCGGTTGGTTCGCTTCGTTGAATGTTTAGGCTCCGGTTGGGTTGCTTCGTTGATTGTTTAGGCTCCGATTGGTTTCGTTGAGTGTTTAGGCTCCGGTTGATTTGCTTCGTTGAGTGTTTAGGCTCCGATTGGATTGTTTCGTTGAGTGTTTAGGCTCCGGTTGGATTGCTCCATTTAGTGTTTAGTCTCCGGTTGGTTTGCTTCGTTGAGTGTTTAGGCTCCGGTTGGTTTGCTTCGTTGAGTGTTTAGGCTCCGGTTGGATTGTTTCGTTGAGTGTTTAGGCTCCGGTTGGTTTGCTTCGTTGATTGTTTAGGCTCCGGTTGATTTGCTTCGTTGAGTGTTTAGGCTCCGGTTGGTTTGCTTCGTTGACTGTTTAGGCTTCGGTTGGTTTGCTTCGTTGAGTGTTTACGATCCGGTTGGATTGCTTCGTTTAGTGTTTAGGCTCCGGTTGGTTTGCTTCGTTGAGTGTTTAGGCTTCGGTTGGTTTGCTTGGTTGAGTGTTTAGACTCCGGTTATTTCGCTTCATTGAGTGTTTGGGCTCAAGTTGGTTTGCTTCATTGAGTGTTTAGGTTCCGGTTGGTTCGTTTCGTTGTGTGTTTAGGCTCCGGTTGGTTTGCTTCATTTAGTGTTTAGGCTCCGGTTGGTTCGCTTCGTTGAATGTTTAGGCTCCGGTTGGTTTGCTTCGTTGATTGTTTAGGCTCCGATTGGTTTCGTTAAGTGTTTAGGCTCCGGTTGATTTGCTTCGTTGAGTGTTTAGGCTCCGGTTGGTTTGCTTCGTTGAGTGTTTAGGCTCCGGTTGGATTGTTTCGTTGAGTGTTTAGGCTCCGGTTGGTTTGCTTCGTTGAGTGTTTAGGCTCCGGTTGGATTATATCGTTGAGTGTTTAGGCTCCGGTTGGTTCGCTTTGTGTAGTGTTTAGGCTCCGATTGGTTCGCTTCGGTTAATGTTTAGGCTCCGGTTGGTTTGCTTCGTTGAGTGTTTCGGCTCCGGTTGGTTTGCTTCATTGAGTGTTCAGGCTCCGGTTGGATTGTTTCGTTGAGTCTTTAGGCTCCGGTTGGATTGTTTCGTTGAGTGTTTAGGCTCTGGTTGGTTTGCTTCGTTGAGTGTTTAGGCTCCGGTTTGTTTGCTTCGTTGAGTGTTTAGGCTCCGGTTGGTTTGCTTCGTTGAGTGTTTAGGCTCCGGTTGGTTCGCTTCGTTGAATGTTTAGGCTCCGGTTGGGTTGCTTCGTTGATTGTTTAGGCTCCGATTGGTTTCGTTGAGTGTTTAGGCTCCGGTTGATTTGCTTCATTGAGTGTTTAGGCTCCGATTGGATTGTTTTGTTGAGTGTTTAGGCTCCGGTTGGATTGCTCCATTTAGTGTTTAGTCTCCGGTTGGTTTGCTTCGTTGAGTGTTTAGGCTCCGGTTGGTTTGCTTCGTTGAGTGTTTAGGCTCCGGTTGGATTGTTTCGTTGAGTGTTTAGGCTCCGGTTGGTTTGCTTCGTTGATTGTTTAGGCTCCGGTTGATTTGCTTCGTTGAGTGTTTAGGCTCCGGTTGGTTTGCTTCGTTGACTGTTTAGGCTCCGGTTGGTTTGCTTCGTTGAGTGTTTACGATCCGGTTGGATTGCTTCGTTTAGTGTTTAGGCTCCGGTTGGTTTGCTTCGTTGAGTGTTTAGGCTTTGGTTGGTTTGCTTGGTTGAGTGTTTAGACTCCGGTTGGTTCGCTTCATTGAGTGTTTAGGTTCCGGTTGGTTCGTTTCGTTGAGTGTTTAGGCTCCGGTTGGTTTGCTTCGTTTAGTGTTTAGGCTCCGGTTGGTTCGCTTCGTTGAATGTTTAGGCTCCGGTTGGTTTGCTTCGTTGATTGTTTAGGCTCCGATTGGTTTCGTTGAGTGTTTAGGCTCCGGTTGATTTGCTTCGTTGAGTGTTTAGGCTCTGGTTGGATTGTTTCGTTGAGTGTTTAGGCTCCGGTTGGATTGCTCCGTTTAGTGTTTAGTCTCCGGTTAGTTTGCTTCGTTGAATGTTTAGGCTCCGGTTGGTTTGCTTCATTGAGTGTTTAGGTTCCGGTTGGTTTCGTTGAGTGTTTAGGCTCCGGTTGGTTTGCTTCGTTGAGTGTTTAGGCTCCGGTTGGATTGTTTCGTTGAGTGTTTAGGCTCCGGTTGATTTGCTTCGTTGAGTGTTTAGGCTCCGGTTGGATTATATCGTTGAGTGTTTAGGCTCCGGTTGGTTCACTTTGTGTAGTGTTTAGGCTCCGATTGGTTCGCTTCGGTTAATGTTTAGGCTCCGGTTGGTTTGCTTCGTTGATTGTTTAGGCTCCGGTTGATTTGCTTCGTTGAGTGTTTAGGCTCCGGTTGGTTTGCTTCGTTGAATGATTAGGCTCCGGTTGGTTTGCTTCGTTGAGTGTTTACGATCCGGTTGGATTGCTTCGTTTAGTGTTTAGGCTCCGGTTGGTTTACTTCGTTGAGTGTTTAGGCTCCGGTTGGTTTGCTTGGTTGAGTGTTTAGGCTCCGGTTGGTTCGCTTCGTTGAGTGTTTGGGCTCAGGTTGGTTTGCTTCATTGAGTGTTTAGGTTCCGGTTGGTTCGTTTCGTTGAGTGTTTAGGATCCGGTTGGTTTGCTTCGTTTAGTGTTTAGGCTCCGGTTGGTTTGTTTCGTTGAGTTTTTAGGCTCCGGTTGGTTTTCTTCGTTGAGTGTTTAGACTCCGGTTGGTTTGCTTCGTTGAGTGTTTAGGCTCCGGTTGGTTTCCTTCATTGAGTGTTTAGGCTTGGGTTGGTTCGTTTCGTTGAGCGTTTAGGCTCCGGTTGGTTTGCTTCATTGAGTGTTCAGGCTCCGGTTGGATTGTTTCGTTGAGTGTTTAGGCTCCGGTTGGAGAGTTTCGTTGAGTGTTTAGACTCTGGTTGGTTTGCTTCGTTTAGTGTTTATTCTCCGGTTGGTTTGCATCTTTGAGTGTTTAGGCTCCGGTAGGTTTGCTTTATTGAGTGATTAGGCTCCGTTTGGTTTTTTTCGTTGAGTGTTTAGGCTCCGGTTGGTTCGTTTCGTTGAGTGTTTTGCTCCGGTTGGATCGTTTCGTTTAGTGTTTAGGCTCCGGTTGGATTGTTTCGTTGAGCGTTTAGGCTCCGGTTGGATTTCTTCGTTTAGTGTTTAGGCTCTGGTTGGTTTGCTTCGTTGAGTGTTTAGGTTCCGTTTCGTTTGCTTCATTGAGTGTTTAGGTTCCGGTTGGTTTCGTTGAGTGTTTAGGCTCCGGTTGGTTTGCTTCGTTGAGTGTTTAGACTACGGTTGGTTTGCTTCATTGAGTGTTTAGACTCCGGTTGGTTCGCTTCGTTGAATGTTTAGGCTCCGGTTGGTTTGCTTCGTTGATTGTTTAGACTCTGGTTGGTTTCGTTGAATGTTTAGGCTCCGGTTGATTTGCTCCGTTGAGTGTTTAGGCTCCGGTTAGATTGTTTCGTTGAGTGTTTAGGCTCCGGTTGGATTGCTTCGTTTATTGTTTAGGCTCCGGTTGGTTTGCTTCGTTGAGTGTTTAGGCTCCGGTTCGTTTGCTTCATTGAGTGTTTAGGTTCCGGTTGGTTTCGTTGAGTGTTTAGGCTCCGGTTGGTTTGCTTCGTTGAGTGTTTAGGCTCCGGTTGGATTGTTTCGTTGAGTGTTTAGGCTCCGGTTAATTTGCTTCGTTGAGTGTTTAGGCTCCGATTGGATTGTTTCGTTGAGTGTTTAGGCTCCGGTTGGATTGCTTCGTTTAGTGTTTAGGCTCCGGTTGGTTTGCTTTGTTTAGTGTTTACGCTCCGGTTCGTTTGCTTCATTGAGTGTTTAGGTTCCGGTTGGTTTCGTTGAGTCTTTAGCCTCCGGTTGGTTTGCTCCGTTGAGTGTTTAGCCTCCGGTTGGATTGTTTCGTTGAGTGTTTAGGCTCCAGTTGGTTTGCTTCGTTGAGTGTTTAGACTCTGGTTGGATTATTTCATTGAGTGTTTAGGCTCCGGTTGGATTTCTTCGTTGAGTGTTTAGGCTCTGGTTGGTTTGCTTCGTTGAGTGTTTAGGTTCCTTTTCGTTTGCTTCATTGAGTGTTTAGGTTCCGGTTGGTTTCGTTGAGTGTTTAGGCTCCGGTTGGTTTGCTTCGTTGAGTGTTTAGACTACGGTTGGTTTGCTTCGTTGAGTGTTTAGACTTTGGTTGGTTCGCTTTGTTGAATGTTTAGGCTTCGGTTGGTTTGCTTCGTTGATTGTTTAGACTCCGGTTGGTTTCGTTGAATGTTTAGGCTCCGGTTGATTTGCTCCGTTGAGTGTTTAGGCTCCGGTTAGATTGTTTCGTTGAGTGTTTAGGCTCCGGTTGGATTACTTCGTTTATTGTTTAGGCTCCGGTTGGTTTGCTTCGTTGAGTGTTTAGGCTCCGGTTCGTTTGCTTCATTGAGTGTTTAGGTTCCGGTTGGTTTCGTTGAGTGTTTAGGCTCCGGTTGGTTTGCTTCGTTGAGTGTTTAGGCTCTGGTTGGATTGTTTCGTTGAGTGTTTAGGCTCCGGTTGGTTTCGTTGAGTGTTTAGGCTCCGGTTAACTTGCTTCGTTGAGTGTTTAGGCTCCAATTGGATTGTTTCGTTGAGTGTTTAGGCTCCGGTTGGATTGCTTCGTTTAGTGTTTAGGCTCCGGTTGGTTTGCTTTGTTGAGTGTTTACGCTCCGGTTCGTTTGCTTCATTGAGTGTTTAGTTTCCGGTTTGTTTCGTTGAGTCTTTAGCCTCCGGTTGGTTTGTTTCGTTGAGTGTTTAGGCTCCAGTTGGTTTGCTTCGTTGAGTGTTTAGACTCTAGTTGGATTATTTCATTGAGTGTTTAGGCTCCGGTTGGATTTCTTCGTTGAGTGTTTAGGCTCTGGTTGGTTTGCTTCATTGAGTGTTTAGGTTCCGTTTCGTTTGCTTCATTGAGTGTTTAGGTTCCGGTTGGTTTCGTTGAGTGTTTAGGCTCCGGTTGGTTTGCTTCGTTGAGTGTTTAGACTACGGTTGGTTTGCTTCGTTGAGTGTTTAGACTCCGGTTGGTTCGCTTCGTTGAATGTTTAGGCTTCGGTTGGTTTGCTTCGTTGATTGTTTAGACTCCGGTTGGTTTCATTGAATGTTTAGGCTCCGGTTGATTTGCTCCGTTGAGTGTTTAGGCTCCGGTTAGATTGTTTCGTTGAGTGTTTAGGCTCCGGTGGGATTGCTTCGTTTATTGTTTAGGCTCCGGTTGGTTTTCTTCGTTGAGTGTTTAGGCTCCGGTTCTTTTGCTTCATTGAGTGTTTAGGTTCCGGTTGGTTTCGTTGAGTGTTTAGGCTCCGGTTGGTTTGCTTCGTTGAGTGTTTAGGCTCTGGTTGGATTGTTTCGTTGAGTGTTTAGGCTCCGGTTGGTTTCGTTGAGTGTTTAGGCTCCGGTTAATTTGCTTCGTTGAGTGTTTAGGCTCTAAATCGATTGTTTCGTTGAGTGTTTAGGCTCCGGTTGGATTTCTTCGTTTAGTGTTTAGGCTCCGGTTGGTTTGCTTTGTTGAGTGTTTACGCTCCGGTTCGTTTGCTTCATTGAGTGTTTAGGTTCCGGTTGGTTTCGTTGAGTCTTTAGCCTCCGGTTGGTTTGTTTCGTTGAGTGTTTAGGCTCCAGTTGGTTTGCTTCGTTGAGTGTTTAGACTCTGGTTGGATTATTTCATTGAGTGTTTAGGCTCCGGTTGGTTCGCTTCGTTGAGTGTTTAGGCTCTGATTGGTTCGCTTTGATTAATGTTTAGGCTCCGGTTGGTTTGCTTCGTTATTTGTTTAGGCTCCGGTTGATTTGCTTTGTTGAGTGTTTAGGCTCCGGTTGGTTTGCTTCGTTGATTGTTTAGGCTCCGGTTGGTTTGCTTCGTTGAGTGTTTACGATCCGGTTGGATTGCTTCGTTTAGTGTTTAGGCTCCGGTTGGTTTTCTTCGTTGAGTGTTTAGGCTCCGGTTTCTTTGCTTGGTTGAGTGTTTAGGATCCGGTTGGTTCGCTTCGTTGAGTGTTTATGCTCAGTTTGGTTTGCTTCTTTGAGTATTTAGGTTCCGGTTGGTTCGTTTCGTTGAGTGTTTAGGCTCAGGTTGGTTTGCTTCGTTGAGTGTTTAGGCTCCGGTTGGTTTGTTTGGTTGATTGTTTAGGCTCCGGTTGGTTTTCTTTGTTGAGTGTTTAGGCTCTGGTTGGATTGCTTCGTTTAGTGTTTACACTCCGGTTGGTTTGCTTCGTTGAGTGTTTAGGCTCCAGTTTGTTTGCTTCATTGAGTGTTTAGGTTCCGGTTAGTTCGTTTCATTGAGGTATTAGGCTCCGGTTGGTTTGCTTCGTTTAGTGTTTAGGCTCCGGTTGGTTTGTTTCGTTGAGTTTTTAGGCTCCAGTTGGTTTTCTTCGTTGAGTGTTTAGACTCCGATTGGTTCGCTTCGTTGAGTGTTTAGGCTTCGGTTGGTTTGCTTCATTGAGTGTTTAGGTTCCGGTTGGTTCGTTTCGTTGAGTGTTTAGGCTCTGGTTGGTTTGCTTCGTTAAGGTTTTAGGCTCCGATTGGTTTGCTTCGTTGATTATTTAGGCTCCAGTTAGTTTGCTTTGTTGAGTGTTTAGGCTCCGGTTGGATTGCTTCGTTTAGTATTTATGCTCAGGTTGGTTTGCTTCGTTGAGTGTTTAGGCTCCGGTTGGTTTGCATCGTTGAGTGTTTAGGCTCCGGTTGGATTGTTTCGTTGAGTGTTTAGGCTCCGGTTGGATTGTTTCGTTGAGTGTTTAGGCTCTGGTTGGTTTGCTTCGTTGAGTGTTTAGGCTCCGGTTGGTTTGCTTCGTTGAGTGTTTAGGCTCCGGTTGATTTGCTTCATTGAGTGTTTAGGCTCCGGTTGGTTCGCTTCGTTGAATGTTTAGGCTCCGGTTGGTTTGCTTCGTTGATTGTTTAGGCTCCGGTTAGTTTCGTTGAGTGTTTAGGCTCCGGTTGATTTGCTTCGTTGAGTGTTTAGGCTCCGGTTGGATTGTTTCGTTGAGTGTTTAGGCTCCGGTTGGATTGCTTCGTTTATTGTTTAGGCTCCGGTTGGTTTGCTTCGTTGAGTGTTTAGGCTCCGTTTCGTTTGCTTCATTGAGTCTTTAGGTTCCGGTTGGTTTCGTTGAGTGTTTAGGCTCCGGTTGGTTTGCTTCGTTGAGTGTTTAGGCTACGGTTGGTTTGCTTCGTTGAGTGTTTAGACTCCGGTTGGTTCGCTTCGTTGAATGTTTAGGCTCCGGTTGGTTTGCTTCGTTGATTGTTTAGACTCCGGTTGGTTTCGTTGAATGTTTAGGCTCCGGTTGATTTGCTTCGTTGAGTGTTTAGGCTCCGGTTAGATTGTTTCGTTGAGTGTTTAGGCTCCGGTTGGATTGCTTCGTTTATTGTTTAGGCTCCGGTTGGTTTGCTTCGTTGAGTGTTTAGGCTCCGGTTGGATTGTTTCGTTGAGTGTTTAGGCTCCGGTTGGTTTCGTTGAGTGTTTAGGCTCCGGTTAATTTGCTTCGTTGAGTGTTTAGGCTCTGATTGGATTGTTTCGTTGAGTGTTTAGGCTCCGGTTGGATTGCTTCGTTTAGTGTTTAGGCTCCGGTTGGTTTGCTTTGTTGAGTGTTTAGGCTCCGGTTCGTTTGCTTCATTGAGTGTTTACGTTCCGGTTGGTTTCGTTGAGTCTTTAGCCTCCGGTTGGTTTGCTTCGTTGAGATTTTAGCCTCCGGTTGGATTGTTTCGTTGAGTGTTTAGGCTCTAGTTGGTTTGCTTGGTTGAGTGTTTAGACTCTGGTTGGATTATTTCATTGAGTGTTTAGGCTCCGGTTGGATTTCTTCGTTGAGTGTTTAGGCTCTGGTTGGTTTGCTTCGTTGAGTGTTTAGGTTCCGTTTCGTTTACTTCATTGAGTGTTTAGGTTTCGGTTGGTTTCGTTGAGTGTTTAGGCTCCGGTTGGTTTGCTTCGTTGAGTGTTTAGGCTCCGTTTCGTTTGCTTCATTGAGTCTTTAGGTTCCGGTTGGTTTCGTTGAGTGTTTAGGCTCCGGTTGGTTTGCTTCGTTGAGTGTTTAGACTACGGTTGGTTTGCTTCGTTGAGTGTTTAGACTCCGGTTGGTTTGCTTCGTTGAATGTTTAGGCTTCGGTTGGTTTGCTTCGTTGATTGTTTAGACTCCGGTTGGTTTCATTGAATGTTTAGGCTCCGGTTGATTTGCTCCGTTGAGTGTTTAGGCTCCGGTTAGATTGTTTCGTTGAGTGTTTAGGCTCCGGTTGGATTGCTTCGTTTATTGTTTAGGCTCCGGTTGGTTTTCTTCGTTGAGTGTTTAGGCTCCGGTTCTTTTGCTTCATTGAGTGTTTAGGTTCCGGTTGGTTTCGTTGAGTGTTTAGGCTCCGGTTGGTTTGCTTCGTTGAGTGTTTAGGCTCTGGTTGGATTGTTTCGTTGAGTGTTTAGGCTCCGGTTGGTTTCGTTGAGTGTTTAGGCTCCGGTTAATTTGCTTCGTTGAGTGTTTAGGCTCCAAATCGATTGTTTCGTTGAGTGTTTAGGCTCCGGTTGGATTTCTTCGTTTAGTGTTTAGGCTCCGGTTGGTTTGCTTTGTTGAGTGTTTACGCTCCGGTTCGTTTGCTTCATTGAGTGTTTAGGTTCCGGTTGGTTTCGTTGAGTCTTTAGCCTCCGGTTGGTTTGTTTCGTTGAGTGTTTAGGCTCCAGTTGGTTTGCTTCGTTGAGTGTTTAGACTCTGGTTGGATTATTTCATTGAGTGTTTAGGCTCCGGTTGGTTCGCTTCGTTGAGTGTTTAGGCTCTGATTGGTTCGCTTTGATTAATGTTTAGGCTCCGGTTGGTTTGCTTCGTTATTTGTTTAGGCTCCGGTTGATTTGCTTTGTTGAGTGTTTAGGCTCCGGTTGGTTTGCTTCGTTGATTGTTTAGGCTCCGGTTGGTTTGCTTCGTTGAGTGTTTACGATCCGGTTGGATTGCTTCGTTTAGTGTTTAGGCTCCGGTTGGTTTTCTTCGTTGAGTGTTTAGGCTCCAGTTTCTTTGCTTGGTTGAGTGTTTAGGATCCGGTTGGTTCGCTTCGTTGAGTGTTTATGCTCAGTTTGGTTTGCTTCTTTGAGTATTTAGGTTCCGGTTGGTTCGTTTCGTTGAGTGTTTAGGCTCAGGTTGGTTTGCTTCGTTGAGTGTTTAGGCTCCGGTTGGTTTGTTTGGTTGATTGTTTAGGCTCCGGTTGGTTTTCTTTGTTGAGTGTTTAGGCTCTGGTTGGATTGCTTCGTTTAGTGTTTACACTCCGGTTGGTTTGCTTCGTTGAGTGTTTAGGCTCCAGTTTGTTTGCTTCATTGAGTGTTTAGGTTCCGGTTAGTTCGTTTCATTGAGGTATTAAGCTCCGGTTGGTTTGCTTCGTTTAGTGTTTAGGCTCCGGTTGGTTTGTTTCGTTGAGTTTTTAGGCTCCAGTTGGTTTTCTTCGTTGAGTGTTTAGACTCCGATTGGTTCGCTTCGTTGAGTGTTTAGGCTTCGGTTGGTTTGCTTCATTGAGTGTTTAGGTTCCGGTTGGTTCGTTTCGTTGAGTGTTTAGGCTCTGGTTGGTTTGCTTCGTTAAGGTTTTAGGCTCCGATTGGTTTGCTTCGTTGATTATTTAGGCTCCAGTTAGTTTGCTTTGTTGAGTGTTTAGGCTCCGGTTGGATTGCTTCGTTTAGTATTTATGCTCAGGTTGGTTTGCTTCGTTGAGTGTTTAGGCTCCGGTTGGTTTGCATCGTTGAGTGTTTAGGCTCCGGTTGGATTGTTTCGTTGAGTGTTTAGGCTCCGGTTGGATTGTTTCGTTGAGTGTTTAGGCTCTGGTTGGTTTGCTTCGTTGAGTGTTTAGGCTCCGGTTGGTTTGCTTCGTTGAGTGTTTAGGCTCCGGTTGATTTGCTTCATTGAGTGTTTAGGCTCCGGTTGGTTCGCTTCGTTGAATGTTTAGGCTCCGGTTGGTTTGCTTCGTTGATTGTTTAGGCTCCGGTTAGTTTCGTTGAGTGTTTAGGCTCCGGTTGATTTGCTTCGTTGAGTGTTTAGGCTCCGGTTGGATTTCTTCGTTTAGTGTTTAGGCTCCGGTTGGTTTGCTTTGTTGAGTGTTTACGCTCCGGTTCGTTTGCTTCATTGAGTGTTTAGGTTCCGGTTGGTTTCGTTGAGTCTTTAGCCTCCGGTTGGTTTGTTTCGTTGAGTGTTTAGGCTCCAGTTGGTTTGCTTCGTTGAGTGTTTAGACTCTGGTTGGATTATTTCATTGAGTGTTTAGGCTCCGGTTGGTTCGCTTCGTTGAGTGTTTAGGCTCTGATTGGTTCGCTTTGATTAATGTTTAGGCTCCGGTTGGTTTGCTTCGTTATTTGTTTAGGCTCCGGTTGATTTGCTTTGTTGAGTGTTTAGGCTCCGGTTGGTTTGCTTCGTTGATTGTTTAGGCTCCGGTTGGTTTGCTTCGTTGAGTGTTTACGATCCGGTTGGATTGCTTCGTTTAGTGTTTAGGCTCCGGTTGGTTTTCTTCGTTGAGTGTTTAGGCTCCAGTTTCTTTGCTTGGTTGAGTGTTTAGGATCCGGTTGGTTCGCTTCGTTGAGTGTTTATGCTCAGTTTGGTTTGCTTCTTTGAGTATTTAGGTTCCGGTTGGTTCGTTTCGTTGAGTGTTTAGGCTCAGGTTGGTTTGCTTCGTTGAGTGTTTAGGCTCCGGTTGGTTTGTTTGGTTGATTGTTTAGGCTCCGGTTGGTTTTCTTTGTTGAGTGTTTAGGCTCTGGTTGGATTGCTTCGTTTAGTGTTTACACTCCGGTTGGTTTGCTTCGTTGAGTGTTTAGGCTCCAGTTTGTTTGCTTCATTGAGTGTTTAGGTTCCGGTTAGTTCGTTTCATTGAGGTATTAAGCTCCGGTTGGTTTGCTTCGTTTAGTGTTTAGGCTCCGGTTGGTTTGTTTCGTTGAGTTTTTAGGCTCCAGTTGGTTTTCTTCGTTGAGTGTTTAGACTCCGATTGGTTCGCTTCGTTGAGTGTTTAGGCTTCGGTTGGTTTGCTTCATTGAGTGTTTAGGTTCCGGTTGGTTCGTTTCGTTGAGTGTTTAGGCTCTGGTTGGTTTGCTTCGTTAAGGTTTTAGGCTCCGATTGGTTTGCTTCGTTGATTATTTAGGCTCCAGTTAGTTTGCTTTGTTGAGTGTTTAGGCTCCGGTTGGATTGCTTCGTTTAGTATTTATGCTCAGGTTGGTTTGCTTCGTTGAGTGTTTAGGCTCCGGTTGGTTTGCATCGTTGAGTGTTTAGGCTCCGGTTGGATTGTTTCGTTGAGTGTTTAGGCTCCGGTTGGATTGTTTCGTTGAGTGTTTAGGCTCTGGTTGGTTTGCTTCGTTGAGTGTTTAGGCTCCGGTTGGTTTGCTTCGTTGAGTGTTTAGGCTCCGGTTGATTTGCTTCATTGAGTGTTTAGGCTCCGGTTGGTTCGCTTCGTTGAATGTTTAGGCTCCGGTTGGTTTGCTTCGTTGATTGTTTAGGCTCCGGTTAGTTTCGTTGAGTGTTTAGGCTCCGGTTGATTTGCTTCGTTGAGTGTTTAGGCTCCGGTTGGATTGTTTCGTTGAGTGTTTAGGCTCCGGTTGGATTGCTTCGTTTATTGTTTAGGCTCCGGTTGGTTTGCTTCGTTGAGTGTTTAGGCTCCGTTTCGTTTGCTTCATTGAGTCTTTAGGTTCCGGTTGGTTTCGTTGAGTGTTTAGGCTCCGGTTGGTTTGCTTCGTTGAGTGTTTAGGCTACGGTTGGTTTGCTTCGTTGAGTGTTTAGACTCCGGTTGGTTCGCTTCGTTGAATGTTTAGGCTCCGGTTGGTTTGCTTCGTTGATTGTTTAGACTCCGGTTGGTTTCGTTGAATGTTTAGGCTCCGGTTGATTTGCTTCGTTGAGTGTTTAGGCTCCGGTTAGATTGTTTCGTTGAGTGTTTAGGCTCCGGTTGGATTGCTTCGTTTATTGTTTAGGCTCCGGTTGGTTTGCTTCGTTGAGTGTTTAGGCTCCGGTTGGATTGTTTCGTTGAGTGTTTAGGCTCCGGTTGGTTTCGTTGAGTGTTTAGGCTCCGGTTAATTTGCTTCGTTGAGTGTTTAGGCTCTGATTGGATTGTTTCGTTGAGTGTTTAGGCTCCGGTTGGATTGCTTCGTTTAGTGTTTAGGCTCCGGTTGGTTTGCTTTGTTGAGTGTTTAGGCTCCGGTTCGTTTGCTTCATTGAGTGTTTACGTTCCGGTTGGTTTCGTTGAGTCTTTAGCCTCCGGTTGGTTTGCTTCGTTGAGATTTTAGCCTCCGGTTGGATTGTTTCGTTGAGTGTTTAGGCTCTAGTTGGTTTGCTTGGTTGAGTGTTTAGACTCTGGTTGGATTATTTCATTGTGTGTTTAGGCTCCGGTTGGATTTCTTCGTTGAGTGTTTAGGCTCTGGTTGGTTTGCTTCGTTGAGTGTTTAGGTTCCGTTTCGTTTACTTCATTGAGTGTTTAGGTTTCGGTTGGTTTCGTTGAGTGTTTAGGCTCCGGTTGGTTTGCTTCGTTGAGTGTTTAGACTACGGTTGGTTTGCTTCGTTGAGTGTTTAGACTCCGGTTGGTTCGCTTCGTTGAATGTTTAGGCTTCGGTTGGTTTGCTTCGTTGATTGTTTAGACTCCGGTTGGTTTCGTTGAATGTTTAGGCTCCGGTTGATTTGCTCCGTTGAGTGTTTAGGCTCCGGTTAGATTGTTTCGTTGAGTGTTTAGGCTCCGGTTGGATTTCTTCGTTTATTGTTTAGGCTCCGGTTGGTTTGCTTCGTTGAGTGTTTAGGCTCCGGTTCGTTTGCTTCATTGAGTGTTTAGGTTCCGGTTGGTTTCGTTGAGTGTTTAGGCTCCGGTTGGATTGTTTCGTTGAGTGTTTAGGCTCCGGTTGGTTTCGTTGAGTGTTTAGGCTCCGGTTAATTTGCTTCGTTGAGTGTTTAGGCTCCGATTGGATTGTTTCGTTGAGTGTTTAGGCTCCGGTTGGATTGCTTCGTTTAGTGTTTAGGATCCGGTTGGTTTGCTTTGTTGAGTGTTTACGCTCTGGTTCATTTGCTTCATTGAGTGTTTAGGTTCCGGTTGGTTTCGTTGAGTCTTTAGCCTCCGGTTGGTTTGCTTCGTTGAGTGTTTAGCCTCCGGTTGGATTGTTTCATTGAGTGTTTAGGCTCCAGTTGGTTTGCTTCGTTGAGTGTTTAGACTCTGGTTGGATTATTTCATTGAGTGTTTAGGCTCCGGTTGGTTCGCTTCGTTGAGTGTTTAGGCTCTGATTGGTTCGCTTTGGTTAATGTTTAGGCTCCGGTTGGTTTGCTTCGTTATTTGTTTAGGCTCCGGTTGATTTGCTTTGTTGAGTGTTTAGGCTCCGGTTGGTTTGCTTCGTTGATTGTTTAGGCTCCGGTTGGTTTGCTTCGTTGAGTGTTTACGATCCGGTTGGATTGCTTCGTTTAGTGTTTAGGCTCCGGTTGGTTTTCTTCGTTGAGTGTTTAGGCTCCGGTTTCTTTGCTTGGTTGAGTTTTTAGGATCCGGTTGGTTCGCTTCGTTGAGTGTTTATGCTCCGGTTGGTTTGCTTCTTTGAGTATTTAGGTTCCGGTTGGTTCGTTTCGTTGAGTGTTTAGGCTCCGGTTGGATTGTTTCGTTGAGTGTTTAGGCTCTGGTTGGTTTGCTTCGTTGAGTGTTTAGGCTCCGGTTGGTTTGTTTGGTTGATTGTTTAGGCTCCGGTTGGTTTTCTTCGTTGAGTGTTTAGGCTCCGGTTGGATTGCTTCGTTTAGTGTTTACACTCCGGTTGGTTGGCTTCGTTGAGTGTTTAGGCTCCGGTTTGTTTGCTTCATTGAGTGTTTAGGTTCCGGTTAGTTCGTTTCATTGAGGTATTAGGCTCCGGTTGGTTTGCTTCGTTTAGTGTTTAGGCTCCGGTTGGTTTGTTTCGTTGAGTTTTTAGGCTCCAGTTGGTTTTCTTCGTTGAGTGTTTAGACTCCGGTTGGTTCGCTTCGTTGAGTGTTTAGGCTTCGGTTGGTTTGCTTCATTGAGTGTTTAGGTTCCGGTTGGTTCGTTTCGTTGAGTGTTTAGGCTCTGGTTGGTTTGCTTCGTTTAGGTTTTAGGCTCCGATTGGTTTGCTTCGTTGATTATTTAGGCTCCAGTTAGTTTTCTTTGTTGAGTGTTTAGCCTCCGGTTGGATTGCTTCGTTTAGTATTTATGCTCAGGTTGCTTTGCTTCGTTGAGTGTTTAGGCTCCGGTTGGTTTGCATCGTTGAGTGTTTAGGCTCCGGTTGGATTGTTTCGTTGAGTGTTTAGGCTCCGGTTGGATTGTTTCGTTGAGTGTTTAGGCTCTGGTTGGTTTGCTTCGTTGAGTGTTTAGGCTCCGGTTGGTTTTCTTCGTTGAGTGTTTAGGCGCCGGTTGATTTGCTTCGTTGAGTGTTTAGGCTCCGGTTGGTTCGCTTCGTTGAATGTTTAGGCTCCGGTTGGTTTGCTTCGTTGATTGTTTAGGCTCCGGTTGGATTGTTTCGTTGAGTCTTTAGGCTCCGGTTGGATTGCTTCGTTTATTGTTTAGGCTCCGGTTGGTTTGCTTCGTTGAGTGTTTAGGCTCCGTTTCGTTTGCTTCATTGAGTCTTTAGGTTCCGGTTGGTTTCGTTGAGTGTTTAGGCTCCAGTTGGTTTGCTTCGTTGAGTGTTTAGGCTACGGTTGGTTTGCTTCGTTGAGTGTTTAGACTCCGGTTGGTTCGCTTCGTTGAATGTTTAGGCTCCGGTTGGTTTGCTTCGTTGATTGTTTAGACTCCGGTTGGTTTCGTTGAATGTTTAGGCTCCGGTTGATTTGCTTCGTTGAGTGTTTAGGCTCCGGTTAGATTGTTTCGTTGAGTGTTTAGGCTCCGGTTGGATTGCTTCGTTTATTGTTTAGGCTCCGGTTGGTTTGCTTCGTTGAGTGTTTAGGCTCCGGTTCGTTTGCTTCATTGAGTGTTTAGGTTCCGGTTGGTTTCGTTGAGTGTTTAGGCTCCGGTTGGTTTGCTTCGTTGAGTGTTTAGGCTCCGGTTGGATTGTTTCGTTGAGTGTTTAGGCTCCGGTTGGTTTCGTTGAGTGTTTAGGCTCCGGTTAATTTGCTTCGTTGAGTGTTTAGGCTCTGATTGGATTCTTTCGTTGAGTGTTTAGGCTCCGGTTGGATTGCTCCGTTTAGTGTTTAGGCTCCGGTTGGTTTGCTTTGTTGAGTGTTTAGGCTCCGGTTCGTTTGCTTCATTGAGTGTTTAGGTTCCGGTTGGTTTCGTTGAGTCTTTAGCCTCCGGTTGGTTTGCTTCGTTGAGTGTTTAGCCTCCGGTTGGATTGTTTCGTTGACTGTTTAGGCTCCAGTTGGTTTGCTTCGTTGAGTGTTTAGACTCTGGTTGGATTATTTCATTGAGTGTTTAGGTTCCGGTTGGTTCGCTTCGTTGAGTGTTTAGGCTCTGATTGGTTCGCTTTGGTTAATGTTTAGGCTCCGGTTGGTTTGCTTCGTTATTTGTTTAGGCTCCGGTTGATTTGCTTCGTTGAGTGTTTAGGCTTCGGTTGGTTTGCTTCGTTGATTGTTTAGGCTCCGGTTGGTTTGCTTCGTTGAGTGTTTACGATCCGGTTGGATTGCTTCGTTTAGTGTTTAGGCTCCGTTTGGTTTTCTTCGTTGAGTGTTTAGGCTCCGGTTTCTTTGCTTGGTTGAGTGTTTAGGATCCGGTTGGTTCGCTTCGTTGAGTGTTTAGGCTCCGGTTGGATTGTTTCGTTGAGTGTTTAGGCTCCGGTTGGATTGCTTCGTTTATTGTTTAGGCTCCGGTTGGTTTGCTTCGTTGAGTGTTTATGCTCCGTTTCGTTTGCTTCATTGAATCTTTAGGTTCCGGTTGGTTTCGTTGAGTGTTTAGGCTCCGGTTGGTTTGCTTCGTTGAGTGTTTAGGCTACGGTTGGTTTGCTTCGTTGAGTTTTTAGACTCCGGTTGGTTCGCTTCGTTGAATGTTTAGGCTCCGGTTGATTTGCTTCGTTGATTGTTTAGACTCCGGTTGGTTTCGTTGAATGTTTAGGCTCCGGTTGATTTGCTTCGTTGAGTGTTTAGGCTCCGGTTAGATTGTTTCGTTGAGTGTTTAGGCTCCGGTTGGATTGCTTCGTTTATTGTTTAGGCTCCGGTTGGTTTGCTTCGTTGAGTGTTTAGGCTCCGGTTCGTTTGCTTCATTGAGTGTTTAGGTTCCGGTTGGTTTCGTTGAGTGTTTAGGATCCGGTTGGTTTGCTTCGTTGAGTGTTTAGGCTCCGGTTGGATTGTTTCGTTGAGTGTTTAGGCTCCGGTTGGTTTCGTTTGTGTTTAGGCTCCGGTTAATTTGCTTCGTTGAGTGTTTAGGCTCTGATTGGATTCTTTCGTTGAGTGTTTAGGCTCCGGTTGAATTGCTCCGTTTAGTGTTTAGGCTCTGGTTGGTTTGCTTTGTTGAGTGTTTAGGCTCCGGTTCGTTTGCTTCATTGAGTGTTTAGGTTCCGGTTGGTTTCGTTGAGTCATTAGCCTCCGGTTGGTTTGCTTCGTTGAGTGTTTAGCCTCCGGTTGGATTGTTTCGTTGAGTGTTTAGGCTCCAGTTGGTTTGCTTCGTTGAGTGTTTAGACTCTGGTTGGATTATTTCATTAAGTGTTTAGGTTCCGGTTGGTTCGCTTCGTTGAGTGTTTAGGCTCTGATTGGTTCGCTTTGGTTAATGTTTAGGCTCCGGTTGGTTTGCTTCGTTATTTGTTTAGGCTCCGGTTGATTTGCTTCGTTGAGTGTTTAGGCTTCGGTTGGTTTGCTTCGTTGATTGTTTAGGCTCCGGTTGGTTTGCTTCGTTGAGTGTTTACGATCCGGTTGGATTGCTTCGTTTAGTGTTTAGGCTCCGTTTGGTTTTCTTCGTTGAGTGTTTAGGCTCCGGTTTCTTTGCTTGGTTGAGTGTTTAGGATCCGGTTGGTTCGCTTCGTTGAGTGTTTATGCTCCGGTTGGTTTGCTTCTTTGAGTATTTAGGTTCCGGTTGGTTCGTTTCGTCGAGTGTTTAGGCTCAGGTTGGTTTGCTTCGTTGAGTGTTTAGGCTCCGGTTGGTTTGTTTGGTTAATTGTTTAGGCTCCGGTTGGTTTTCTTCATTGAGTGTTTAGGCTCCGGTTGGATTGCTTCGTTTAGTGTTTACACTCCCGTTGGTTTGCTTCGTTGAGTGTTTAGGCTCCGGTTTGTTTGCTTCATTGAGTGTTTAGGTTCCGGTTAGTTCGTTTCATTGAGGTATTAGGCTCCGGTTAGTTTGCTTCGTTTAGTGTTTAGGCTCTGGTTGGTTTGTTTCGTTGAGTTTTTAGGCTCCAGTTGGTTTTCTTCGTTGAGTGTTTAGACTCCGGTTGGTTCGCTTCGTTGAGTGTTTAGGCTTCGGTTGGTTTGCTTCATTGAGTGTTTAGGCTCCGGTTGGTTCGTTTCGTTGAGTGTTTAGGCTCCGGTTGGTTTACTTCATTGAGTGTTCAGGCTCCGGTTGGATTGTTTCGTTGAGTTTTAGGCTCCGGTTGGATTGTTTCGTTGACTGTTTAGGCTCTGGTTGGTTTTTTTCGTTTAGTGTTTAGGCTCCGGTTGGTTTGCATCGTTGAGTGTTTAGGCTACGGTTGGTTTGTTTCGTTGAGTGTTTAGGCTCCGGTTGATTTGTTTCGTTGAGTGTTTTGGCTCCGGTTGGTTCGTTTCGTTAAATGTTTAGGCTCTGATTGGTTTGCTTCGTTGAGTGTTTAGGCTCCGGTTGGTTGGCTTCGTTGATTGTTTAGGCTCCGGTTGGTTTGCTTCGTTGAGTGTTTAGGCTCCGATTGGATTGCTTCGTTTAGTGTTTAGGCTCCGGTTGGTTTGCTTCGTTGAGTGTTTAGGGTTCGGTTGGTTTGCTTCGTTGAGTGTTTAGGGTCCGGTTGGTTCGCTTCGTTGAGTGTTTAGGCTCCAGTTGGTTTGCTTCATTGAGTGTTTAGGTACCGGTTGGTTCGTTTCGTTGAGTGTTTAGGCTCTGGTTGGTTTGCTTCGTTTAGGTTTTAGGCTCCGATTGGTTCGCTTCGTTGATTGTTTTGGCTCCAGTTGGTTTGCTTTGTTGAGTGTTTAGGCTCCGGTTGGATTGCTTCGTTTAGTGTTTAGGCTCAGGCTGGTTTTCTTCGTTGAGTGTTTAGGCTCCGGTTGGTTTGCTTCATTGAGTGTTCAGGCTCCGGTTGGATTGTTTCGTTGAGTGTTTAGGCTCTGGTTGGATTGTTTCGTTGAGTGTTTAGGCTCTGGTTGGTTTTCTTCGTTGAGTGTTTAGGCTCCGGTTGGTTTCTTCGTTGAGTGTTTAGGCTCCGGTTGATTTTCTTCGTTGAGTGTTTATGGTCCGGTTGGTTTGCTTCGTTGAATGTTTAGGCTCCGGTTGGTTTGCTTCGTTGATTGTTTAGGCTCCGGTTGGTTTCGTTGAGTTTTTAGGCTCCGGTTGATTTGTTTCGTTGAGTGTTTAGGCTCCGGTTGGATTGTTTCGTTGAGTGTTTAGGCTCCGGTTGGATTGCTTCGTTTAGTGTTTAGGCTCAGGGTTGGTTTTCTTCGTTGAGTGTTTAGGCTCCGGTTCGATTGCTTCATTGAGTGTTTAGGTTCCGGTTGGTTTCGTTGAGTGTTTAGGCTCCGGTTGGTTTGCTTCGTTGAGTGTTTAGGCTCCGGTTGGTTTGCTTCATTGAGTGTTCAGGCTCCGGTTGGATTGTTTTGTTGAGTTTTAGGCTCCGGTTGGATTGTTTCGTTGACTGTTTAGGCTCTGGTTGGTTTTTTTCGTTTAGTGTTTAGGCTCCGGTTGGTTTGCATCGTTGAGTGTTTAGGCTACGGTTGGTTTGTTTCGTTGAGTGTTTAGGCTGCGGTTGATTTGTTTCGTTGAGTGTTTTGGCTCCGGTTGGTTCGTTTCGTTAAATGTTTAGGCTCTGATTGGTTTGCTTCGTTGAGTGTTTAGGCTCCGGTTGGTTGGCTTCGTTGATTGTTTAGGCTCCGGTTGGTTTGCTTCGTTGAGTGTTTAGGCTCCGATTGGATTGCTTCGTTTAGTGTTTAGGCTCCGGTTGGTTTGCTTCGTTGAGTGTTTAGGGTTCGGTTGGTTTGCTTCGTTGAGTGTTTAGGGTCCGGTTGGTTCGCTTCGTTGAGTGTTTAGGCTCCAGTTGGTTTGCTTCATTGAGTGTTTAGGTACCGGTTGGTTCGTTTCGTTGAGTGTTTAGGCTCTGGTTGGTTTGCTTCGTTTAGGTTTTAGGCTCCGATTGGTTCGCTTCGTTGAGTGTTTAGGCTCCGGTTGGATTGCTTCGTTTAGTGTTTAGGCTCAGGCTGGTTTTCTTCGTTGAGTGTTTAGGCTCCGGTTGGTTTGCTTCATTGAGTGTTCAGGCTCCGGTTGGATTGTTTCGTTGAGTGTTTAGGCTCTGGTTGGATTGTTTCGTTGAGTGTTTAGGCTCTGGTTGGTTTTCTTCGTTGAGTGTTTAGGCTCCGGTTGGTTTCTTCGTTGAGTGTTTAGGCTCCGGTTGATTTTCTTCGTTGAGTGTTTATGGTCCGGTTGGTTTGCTTCGTTGAATGTTTAGGCTCCGGTTGGTTTCCTTCGTTGATTGTTTAGGCTCCGGTTGGTTTCGTTGAGTTTTTAGGCTCCGGTTGATTTGTTTCGTTGAGTGTTTAGGCTCCGGTTGGATTGTTTCGTTGAGTGTTTAGGCTCCGGTTGGATTGCTTCGTTTAGTGTTTAGGCTCAGGGTTGGTTTTCTTCGTTGAATGTTTAGGCTCCGGTTCGTTTGCTTCATTGAGTGTTTAGGTTCCGGTTGGTTTCGTTGAGTGTTTAGGCTCCGGTTGGTTTGCTTCGTTGAGTGTTTAGGCTCCGGTTGGTTTGCTTCGTTGAGTATTTAGGCTCCTGTTGGTTCGCTTCGTTGAATGTTTAGGCTCCGGTTGGTTTGCTTCGTTGATTGTTTAGGCTCCGGTTGGTTTCGTTGAGTGTTTAGGCTCCGGTTGATTTGCTTCGTTGAGTGTTTAGGCTCCGGTTGGATTGTTTCGTTGAATGTTTAGGCTCCGGTTGGATTGCTTCGTTTAGTGTTTAGGCTCCGGTTGGTTTGCTTCGTTGAGTGTTTAGGCTCCGGTTCGTTTGCTTCATTGAGTGTTTAGGTTCCGGTTGGTTTCGTTGAGTGTTTAGGCTCCGGCTGGTTTTCCTCGTTGAGTGTTTAGGCTCCGGTTGGATTGTTTCGTTGAGTGTTTAGGTTCCGGTTGGTTTGCTTCGTTGAGTGTTTAGGCTCCGGTTGGTTTGCTTCGTTGATTGTTTAGGCTCCGGTTGGTTTTCTTCGTTGAGTGTTTACGATCCGGTTGGATTGCTTCGTTTAGTGTTTAGGCTCCGTTTGGTTTTCTTCGTTGAGTGTTTAGGCTCCGGTTTCTTTGCTTGGTTGAGTGTTTAGGATTCGGTTGGTTCGCTTCGTTTAGTGTTTAGGCTCAGGTTGGTTTGCTTCGTTGAGTGTTTAGGCTCCGGTTCGTTTGCTTCATTGAGTGTTTAGGTTCCGGTTGGTTTCGTTGAGTGTTTAGGCTCTGGTTGGTTTTCTTCGTTGAGTGTTTAGGCTCCGGTTGGTTTCTTCGTTGAGTGTTTAGGCTCCGGTTGATTTTCTTCGTTGAGTGTTTATGGTCCGGTTGGTTTGCTTCGTTGAATGTTTAGGCTCCGGTTGGTTTGCTTCGTTGATTGTTTAGGCTCCGGTTGGTTTCGTTGAGTTTTTAGGCTCCGGTTGATTTGTTTCGTTGAGTGTTTAGGCTCCGGTTGGATTGTTTCGTTGAGTGTTTAGGCTCCGGTTGGATTGCTTCGTTTAGTGTTTAGGCTCAGGGTTGGTTTTCTTCGTTGAGTGTTTAGGCTCCGGTTCGATTGCTTCATTGAGTGTTTAGGTTCCGGTTGGTTTCGTTGAGTGTTTAGGCTCCGGTTGGTTTGCTTCGTTGAGTGTTTAGGCTCCGGTTGGTTTGCTTCATTGAGTGTTCAGGCTCCGGTTGGATTGTTTTGTTGAGTTTTAGGCTCCGGTTGGATTGTTTCGTTGACTGTTTAGGCTCTGGTTGGTTTTTTTCGTTTAGTGTTTAGGCTCCGGTTGGTTTGCATCGTTGAGTGTTTAGGCTACGGTTGGTTTGTTTCGTTGAGTGTTTAGGCTGCGGTTGATTTGTTTCGTTGAGTGTTTTGGCTCCGGTTGGTTCGTTTCGTTAAATGTTTAGGCTCTGATTGGTTTGCTTCGTTGAGTGTTTAGGCTCCGGTTGGTTGGCTTCGTTGATTGTTTAGGCTCCGGTTGGTTTGCTTCGTTGAGTGTTTAGGCTCCGATTGGATTGCTTCGTTTAGTGTTTAGGCTCCGGTTGGTTTGCTTCGTTGAGTGTTTAGGGTTCGGTTGGTTTGCTTCGTTGAGTGTTTAGGGTCCGGTTGGTTCGCTTCGTTGAGTGTTTAGGCTCCAGTTGGTTTGCTTCATTGAGTGTTTAGGTACCGGTTGGTTCGTTTCGTTGAGTGTTTAGGCTCTGGTTGGTTTGCTTCGTTTAGGTTTTAGGCTCCGATTGGTTCGCTTCGTTGAGTGTTTAGGCTCCGGTTGGATTGCTTCGTTTAGTGTTTAGGCTCAGGCTGGTTTTCTTCGTTGAGTGTTTAGGCTCCGGTTGGTTTGCTTCATTGAGTGTTCAGGCTCCGGTTGGATTGTTTCGTTGAGTGTTTAGGCTCTGGTTGGATTGTTTCGTTGAGTGTTTAGGCTCTGGTTGGTTTTCTTCGTTGAGTGTTTAGGCTCCGGTTGGTTTCTTCGTTGAGTGTTTAGGCTCCGGTTGATTTTCTTCGTTGAGTGTTTATGGTCCGGTTGGTTTGCTTCGTTGAATGTTTAGGCTCCGGTTGGTTTCCTTCGTTGATTGTTTAGGCTCCGGTTGGTTTCGTTGAGTTTTTAGGCTCCGGTTGATTTGTTTCGTTGAGTGTTTAGGCTCCGGTTGGATTGTTTCGTTGAGTGTTTAGGCTCCGGTTGGATTGCTTCGTTTAGTGTTTAGGCTCAGGGTTGGTTTTCTTCGTTGAATGTTTAGGCTCCGGTTCGTTTGCTTCATTGAGTGTTTAGGTTCCGGTTGGTTTCGTTGAGTGTTTAGGCTCCGGTTGGTTTGCTTCGTTGAGTGTTTAGGCTCCGGTTGGTTTGCTTCGTTGAGTATTTAGGCTCCTGTTGGTTCGCTTCGTTGAATGTTTAGGCTCCGGTTGGTTTGCTTCGTTGATTGTTTAGGCTCCGGTTGGTTTCGTTGAGTGTTTAGGCTCCGGTTGATTTGCTTCGTTGAGTGTTTAGGCTCCGGTTGGATTGTTTCGTTGAATGTTTAGGCTCCGGTTGGATTGCTTCGTTTAGTGTTTAGGCTCCGGTTGGTTTGCTTCGTTGAGTGTTTAGGCTCCGGTTCGTTTGCTTCATTGAGTGTTTAGGTTCCGGTTGGTTTCGTTGAGTGTTTAGGCTCCGGCTGGTTTTCCTCGTTGAGTGTTTAGGCTCCGGTTGGATTGTTTCGTTGAGTGTTTAGGTTCCGGTTGGTTTGCTTCGTTGAGTGTTTAGGCTCCGGTTGGTTTGCTTCGTTGATTGTTTAGGCTCCGGTTGGTTTTCTTCGTTGAGTGTTTACGATCCGGTTGGATTGCTTCGTTTAGTGTTTAGGCTCCGTTTGGTTTTCTTCGTTGAGTGTTTAGGCTCCGGTTTCTTTGCTTGGTTGAGTGTTTAGGATTCGGTTGGTTCGCTTCGTTGAGTGTTTATGCTCCGGTTGGTTTGCTTCTTTGAGTATTTAGGTTCCGGTTGGTTCGTTTCGTTGAGTGTTTAGGCTCAGGTTGGTTTGCTTCGTTGAGTGTTTAGGCTCCGGTTGGTTTGTTTGGTTGATTGTTTAGGCTCCGGTTGGTTTTCTTCGTTGAGTGTTTAGGCTCCGGTTGGATTGCTTCGTTTAGTGTTTACACTCCCGTTGGTTTGCTTCGTTGAGTGTAGGCTCCGGTTTGTTTGCTTCATTGAGTGTTTAGGTTCCGGTTAGTTCGTTTCATTGAGGTATTAGGCTCCGGTTAGTTTGCTTCGTTTAGTGTTTAGGCTCCGGTTGGTTTGTTTCGTTGAGTTTTTAGGCTCCAGTTGGTTTTCTTCATTGAGTGTTTAGACTCCGGTTGGTTCGCTTCGTTGAGTGTTTAGGCTTCGGTTGGTTTGCTTCATTGAGTGTTTAGGCTCCGGTTGGTTCGTTTCGTTGAGTGTTTAGGCTCCGGTTGGTTTACTTCATTGAGTGTTCAGGCTCCGGTTGGATTGTTTCGTTGAGTTTTAGGCTCCGGTTGGATTGTTTCGTTGACTGTTTAGGCTCTGGTTGGTTTTTTCTTTTAGTGTTTAGGCTCCGGTTGGTTTGCATCGTTGAGTGTTTATGCTACGGTTGGTTAGTTTCGTTGAGTGTTTAGGCTCCGGTTGGTTTGTTTTGTTGAGTGTTTTGTCTCCGGTTGGTTTGTTTCGTTAAATGTTTAGGCTCTGATTGGTTTGCTTCGTTGAGTGTTTAGGCTCCGGTTGGTTGGCTTCGTTGATTGTTTAGGCTCCGGTTGGTTTGCTTCGTTGAGTGTTTAGGCTCCGATTGGATTGCTTCGTTTAGTGTTTAGGCTCCGGTTGGTTTGCTTCGTTGAGTGTTTAGGGTTCGGTTGGTTTGCTTCGTTGAGTGTCTAGGGTCCGGTTGGTTCGCTTCGTTGAGTGTTTAGGCTCCAGTTGGTTTGCTTCATTGAGTGTTTAGGTACCGGTTGGTTCGTTTCGTTGAGTGTTTAGGCTCTGGTTGGTTTGCTTCGTTTAGGTTTTAGGCTCCGATTGGTTCGCTTCGTTGATTGTTTAGGCTCCAGTTGGTTTGCTTTGTTGAGTGTTTAGGCTCCGGTTGGATTGCTTCGTTTAGTGTTTAGGCTCAGGCTGGTTTTCTTCGTTGAGTGTTTAGGCTCCGGTTGGTTTGCTTCATTGAGTGTTCAGGCTCCGGTTGGATTGTTTCGTTGAGTGTTTAGGCTCCGGTTGGATTGTTTCGTTGAGTGTTTAGGCTCCGGTTGGTTTGCTTCGTTGAGTATTTAGGCTCCTGTTGGTTCGCTTCGTTGAATGTTTAGGCTCCGGTTGGTTTGCTTCGTTGATTGTTTAGGCTCCGGTTGGTTTCGTTGAGTGTTTAGGCTCCGGTTGATTTGCTTCGTTGAGTGTTTAGGCTCTGGTTGGATTGTTTCGTTGAGTGTTTAGGCTCCGGTTGGATTGCTTCGTTTAGTGTTTAGGCTCCGGTTGGTTTGCTTCGTTGAGTGTTTAGGCTCCGGTTCGTTTGCTTCATTGAGTGTTTAGGTTCCGGTTGGTTTCGTTGAGTGTTTAGGCTCCGGTTGGTTTTCCTCGTTGAGTGTTTAGGCTCCGGTTGGATTGTTTCGTTGAGTGTTTAGGTTCCGGTTGGTTTGCTTCGTTGAGTGTTTAGGCTCCGGTTGGTTTGCTTCGTTGATTGTTTAGGCTCCGGTTGGTTTGCTTCGTTGAGTGTTTACGATCCGGTTGGATTGCTTCGTTTAGTGTTTAGGCTCCGGTTGGTTTTCTTCGTTGAGTGTTTAGGCTCCGGTTTCTTTGCTTGGTTGAGTGTTTAGGATCCGGTTGGTTCGCTTCGTTGAGTGTTTATGCTCCGGTTGGTTTGCTTCTTTAAGTATTTAGGTTCCGGTTGGTTCGTTTCGTTGAGTGTTTAGGCTCAGGTTGGTTTGCTTCTTTGAGTGTTTAGGCTCTGGTTGATTTGCTTCGTTGAGTGTTTAGGCTCCGGTTGGTTTTCTTCGTTGAGTGTTTAGGCTCCGGTTGGACTGCTTCGTTTAGTGTTTACACTCCGGTTGGTTTGCTTCGTTGAGTGTTTAGGCTCCGGTTTGTTTGCTTCATTGAGTGTTTAGGTTCCGGTTAGTTCGTTTCATTGAGGTATTAGGCTCCGGTTGGTTTGCTTCGTTTAGTGTTTAGGCTCCGGTTGGTTTGTTTCGTTGAGTTTTTAGGCTCCGGTTGGTTTTCTTCGTTGAGTGTTTAGACTCCGGTTGGTTCGCTTCGTTGAGTGTTTAGGCTTCGGTTGGTTTGCTTCATTGAGTATTTAGGCTCCGGTTGGTTCGTTTCGTTGAGTGTTTAGGCTCCGGTTGGTTTACTTCATTGAGTGTTCAAGCTCCGGTTGGATTGTTTCGTTGAGTTTTAGGCTCCGGTTGGATTGTTTCGTTGAGTGTTTAGGCTCTGGTTGGTTTTTTTTGTTTAGTGTTTAGGCTCCGGTTGGTTTGCATCGTTGAGTGTTTAGGCTCCGGTTGGTTTGTTTCGTTGAGTGTGTAGGCTCCGGTTGGTTCGTTTCGTTGAGTGTTTTGGCTCCGTTTGGTTCGTTTCGTTAAATGTTTAGGCTCCGATTGGTTTGCTTCGTTGAGTGTTTAGGCTCCGGTTGGTTGGGTTCGTTGATTGTTTAGGCTCCTGTTGGTTTGCTTCGTTGAGTGTTTAGGCTCCGATTGGATTGCTTCGTTTAGTGTTTAGGCTCCGGTTGGTTTGTTTCGTTGAGTGTTTAGGCTCCGGTTGGATTGCTTCGTTTAGTGTTTAGGCTCAGGGTTGGTTTGCTTCGTTGAGTGTTTAGGCTCCGGTTCGTTTGCTTCATTGAGTGTTTAGGTTCCGGTTGGTTTCGTTGAGTGTTTAAGCTCGGGTTGGTTTGCTTCGTTGAGTGTTTAGGCTCTGGTTGGTTTGCTTCGTTGAGTATTTAGGCTCCTATTGGTTCGCTTCGTTGAATGTTTAGGCTTCGGTTGGTTTGCTTCGTTGATTGTTTAGGCTCCGGTTGGTTTCGTTGAGTGTTTAGGCTCCGGTTGATTTGCTTCGTTGAGTGTTTAGGCTCCGGTTGGATTGTTTCGTTCAGTGTTTAGGCTCCGGTTGGATTGCTTCGTTTAGTGTTTAGGCTCCGGTTGGTTTGCTTCGTTGAGTGTTTAGGCTCCGGTTCGTTTGCTTCATTGAGTGTTTAGGTTCCGGTTGGTTTCGTTGACTGTTTAGGCTCCGGTTGGTTTGCCTCGTTGAGTGTTTAGGCTCCGGTTGGATTGCTTCGTTGAGTGTTTAGGTTCCGGTTGGTTTGCTTCTTTGAGTGTTTAGGCTCCGGTTGGTTTGCTTCATTGATTGTTTAGGCTCCGGTTGGTTTGCTTCGTTGAGTGTTTACGATCCGGTTGAATTGCTTCATTTAGTGTTTAGGCTCCGGTTGGTTTTCTTCGTTGAGTGTTTAGGCTCCGGTTTCTTTGCTTGGTTGAGTGTTTAGGATCCGATTGGTTCGCTTCGTTGAGTGTTTATGCTCCGGTTGGTTTGCTTCTTTAAGTATTTAGGTTCCGGTTGGTTCGTTTCGTTGAGTGTTTAGGCTCAGGTTGGTTTGCTTCGTTGAGTGTTTAGGCTCCGGTTGGTTTGTTTGGTTGATTGTTTAGGCTCCGGTTGGTTTTCTTCGTTGACTGTTTAGGCTCCGGTTGGGTTGCTTCGTTTAGTGTTTATACTCCGGTTGGTTTGCTTCGTTGAGTGTTTAGGCTCCGGTTTGTTTGCTTCATTGAGTGTTTAGGTTCCGGTTAGTTCGTTTCATTGAGGTATTAGGCTCTGGTTGGTTTGCTTCGTTTAGTGTTTAGGCTCCGGTTGGTTTGTTTCGTTGAGTTTTTAGGCTCCGGTTGGTTTTCTTCGTTGAGTGTTTAGACTCCGGTTGGTTCGCTTCGTTGAGTGTTTAGGCTTCGGTTGGTTTGCTTCATTGAGTGTTTAGGCTCCGGTTGGTTCGTTTCGTTGAGTGTTTAGGCTCCGGTTGGTTTACTTCATTGAGTGTTCAGGCTCCGGTTGGATTGTTTCGTTGAGTTTTAGGCTCCGGTTGGATTGTTTCGTTGAGTGTTTAGGCTCTGGTTGGTTTTTTTTGTTTAGTGTTTAGGCTCCGGTTGGTTTGCATCGTTGAGTGTTTAGGCTCCGTTTGGTTTGTTTCGTTGAGTGTTTAGGCTCCAGTTGGTTCGTTTCGTTGAGTGTTTTGTGTAACGCCCCGATTCTGAATTCCCATTATTGGTTGAGTCTTTTAATTTATTTAATTGATGTTTGTTTTAAATTGAGAAATTATATATTGCTATGAGGTGTTTTGCTTATTTTATCTATTTTTACCGATTCAGAGAGTTTTCGGGGAATTAGAGTAAAAAGGGCATTTTAGACATTTAGCACTTTAGTGTGAGAATTGATTGATAAGTGTTGGAAAGAATTTGAGAGGAAAGAAATAGAGATAGAAATAGAATAAGAGAGGAAAAAGGAAGAAAGATAGTAACATAAGAAGAAAAGCAAGAGAAAGAAAAGAGGAGAAGAGAAAGAGAAGAGAAAGTGGAGAGGAAAACCTAGAATCATCAAGGAATCATTACCAAAGCTTGCAATCGATCGGTAAGGGTGTGAAACTCCATCATCTCTTTAATGTGTATGATTGTATGTGTATGTGTGTGGAATTTGTAGAGTTTCTACTCTTTTCCACTTAGGTTAGAAGTTGGTTTTGTGAGTAGAACGAGGTTTTAATCGGTTAGAACTCGGATTAGACGATGTAGTTTAGTCGGGTGATGGTTGGGTTGTGCTACTGTGACTGGTTTGGATTTAATCAGTTGGTTGTGTGGAGTTTGGGCTTTGAGACAGCCATGGAAGTTCTGTCTTCGCAAGTTCGCCAGGCGAAAGGCAGCGAAGCTTCGCCAGGCGAAGCCCAGCGAGCTGTAGCGAAGCAAGTCAGAAGCTAATACCCTGTATTCGCTGGCAAGTTCGCCAGGCGAGGTGAGTTGGCGAAGGTTCGCCAGGCGAGTGGGTAGCGAGCCTCAGCGAGTAATTCCAGAATTACTCCCAGTGGACTTCGCTGGGGAGTTCGCCAGGCGAAGGCCAGCGAGCATTCGCTGCGTGGCTTCGCCAGGAAAAGGTTGGCGAACCTGGCAGTGTTATTGTTTTGCTGTTTGTTCATGGCATGATGTTTGGTTGATTTAATTATGATTAATGCCTATATGAATGATTGATGTGTGAACTGTTTCAACATGTTGTGTTGTGGGTGGCCGAAAGGCGTGAATCCTAGATTGTGGAGCCGATTGTGAATCTTAATCGTTTGATAATGTTGTGCGTTTGCTCGAATTAGATAAAAATGCATTGATGGATTAATAGGTATGTAAACCTTGTGTGAAATGGTGTATAATGTATGTGATAAATGCAATGAGTATGTTTGTGAACATAGTATGCATTTTTGTGATTGATCCCGTGGAGGATTTGTAGAACCTCGTATGATACGATGGTTATATTCGATTCCGTGGAGAATCGGTTGCATTGTGTGATTCCTCGGAGAATCGGTCATAACATGTAATCCCGTGGAGGATTGGTTAGAGTATTTGATTCCGTGGAGAATCGGTTGCATTGTGTGATTCCTCGGAGAATCGGTCATAACATGTAATCCCGTGGAGGATTGGTTAGAGTATTTGATTCCGTGGAGAATCTGCTGAGTACTTGATCCCGTGGAGGATCTGCTGAATATTCGATTCCGTGGAGAATCTGATGCATATTTGATTCCGTGGAGAATCTGCTGAGTACTTGATCCCGTGGAGGATCTGCTGAATACTCGATTCCTTAGGGAATTTGTTGAATGAGTCGGTACCGCATTTGCATCTGCATAGAGTCGTGTGTCGGTCTCTATGGGTTGCATGAGTCATTTGTGTATGATGCATTGGTTGTGTGAATATAACTGTGTATGTTTTATGTGATTGTTTGGAGAAAGTATAGTGAATGTTCATGTGTATGTGTAGAGACATGATTATTTGTATATGCTTAACGTGGTGAGAACATAATTTGAGTATAACTTGTATAATCATGGAGTTATGTATATATACAATTTTATGCATTAACTGTTATGATGTTGTTTCTCACCCTTCTGCTGTTTTCTAATGCTCTATGAGGCATTGCAGAGTAGGAAGCTGGAGGTTCTTTTGTGAAGCGATGTCTTCATTCTTTTTGGTCAATGGCTCTGATATGTAACATCTGGGTAGTTAGGAAGCCTTTGACTCTTTTTGAGTTACATTTGTTTTGAAACTTTGTGATACATATGTGTATGTATCTGTTGTGGATACGTTGTAAAACATGAATTAACTGATGGTTGTATATACTTTTATGAATGTGATTGATTCAATATTTGGATGTTTCCGCTTTATTCTAAATATTGAGATGTGGGTTACCCATTGTTGCATATCTATTTTGAGCAGGTATCGTATGTGTTTAATCTCTTGATAATGTGATGCGCCTCTTTTATACCATGTTTTAATCAAACTCTGATGAAATAAATTTTCTATGTGCCTAATTGATTTATCTAATTTATTTGGGGTATAGAAAGGGGGTGTTACATTAAGTGGTATCAGAGCCAGTGTTGAGTCAGTCGTGTCTGTCTTGTTGTTGTGTTGGTTGAACGGTTGTTTAACCTTGTTGTTATTTTTGGGAATCCTCAGAATATGGCAGGTCGTAATGACAACGCTATGGCAGCGGCGTTAGAGGCTATGGCCAGAGCTGTGCAGGGTGCACCTAACGTGAATGCGAATGATGAGTTCAGGAAGAACCAACCACCGGTGTTTAAAGGGAGATTTGATCCGGATGGTGCTCAGATATGGTTAAAGGAAATTGAGAGAATTTTTAGGGTGATGGATTGTGCTGAAGGGAATAAGGTGAGACTAGGGACTCACATGCTGAGAGAAGAGGCCGATGACTGGTGGGTCAGCATGAGGCAAGTTCTTGAGGTCGACGACGAGGAGATTACGTGGGATTTATTTCGTGCTGAGTTTCTAAGGAAGTATTATCCCGAAAGTGTTAAAGGGAAGAGAGAAATGGAATTTCTGGAGTTTAGGCTCCGGTTGGTTTGCTTCGTTGAGTGTTTAGGCTCCGGTTGGATTATTTCGTTAAGTGTTTAGCCACCGGTTGGTTCGCTTCGTTGAGTGTTTAGGCTCTGATTGGTTCGCTTTGGTTAATGTTTAGGCTCCGGTTGGTTTGCTTCGTTGATTGTTTAGGCTCCGGTTGATTTGCTTCGTTGAGTGTTTAGGCTCCGGTTGGTTTGCTTCGTTTAGTGTTTAGACTCAGGTTGGTTTGCTTCGTTGAGTGTTTAGGCTCCGGTTCGTTTGCTTTGTTGAGTGTTTAGGTTCCGGTTGGTTTCGTTGAGTGTTTAGGCTCCGGTTGGTTTGCTTCGTTGAGTGTTTAGGCTCCGGTTGGTTTGCTTCTTTGAGTATTTAGGCTCCGGTTGGTTCGCTTCGTTGAATGTTTAGGCTCCGGTTTGTTTTCTTTGTTGATTGTTTAGGCTCCGGTTGGTTTCGTTGAGTGTTTAGGCTCCGGTTGATTTGCATCGTTGAGTGTTTAGGCTCCGGTTGGATCGTTTCGTTGAGTGTTTAGGCTCCGGTTGGATTGCTTCGTTTAGTGTTTAGGCTCCGGTTGGTTTTCTCCGTTAAGTGTTTAGGCTCCGGTTCGTTTGCTTCATTGAGTGTTTTGGCTCCGGTTGGTTCGTTTCGTTAAATGTTTAGGCTCCGATTGGTTTGCTTCGTTGCGTGTTTAGGCTCCGGTTGGTTGGCTTCGTTGATTGTTTAGGCTCCGGTTGGTTTGCTTCGTTGAGTGTTTTGGCTCCGATTGGATTGCTTCGTTTAGTGTTTAGGCTCCGGTTGGTTTGCTTCGTTGAGTGTTTAGGGTTCGGTTGGTTTGCTTCGTTGAGTGTTTAGGGTCCGGTTGGTTCGCTTCGTTGAGTGTTTAGGCTCTAGTTGGTTTGCTTCATTGAGTGTTTAGGTACCGGTTGGTTCGTTTCGTTGAGTGTTTAGGATCTGGTTGGTTTGCTTCGTTTAGGTTTTAGGCTCCGATTGGTTCGCTTCGTTGATTGTTTAGGCTCCAGTTGGTTCGCTTTGTTGAGTGTTTAGGCTCCGGTTGGATTGCTTCGTTGCGTGTTTAGGCTCCGGTTCGTTTGCTTCATTGAGTGTTTAGGTTCCGGTTGGTTTCGTTGAATGTTTAGGTTCCGGTTGGTTTGCCTCAGTGTTTAGGCTCCGGTTGGTTTGCTTCGTTGAGTGTTTAGGCTCCTGTTGGTTTGCTTCTTTGAGTATTTAGGCTCCGGTTGGTTCGCTTCGTTGAATGTTTAGGCTCCGGTTGGTTTTCTTTGTTGATTGTTTAGGCTCCGGTTGGTTTCGTTGAGTGTTTAGACTCCGGTTGATTTGCATCGTTGAGTGTTTAGGCTCCGGTTGGATTGTTTCGTTGAGTGTTTAGGCTCCGGTTGGATTGCTTCGTTTAGTGTTTAGGCTCCGGTTGGTTTTCTCCGTTAAGTGTTTAGGCTCCGGTTCGTTTGCTTCATTGAGTGTTTTGGCTCCGGTTGGTTCGTTTCGTTAAATGTTTAGGCTCCGATTGGTTTGCTTCGTTGCGTGTTTAGGCTCCGGTTGGTTGGCTTCGTTGATTGTTTAGGCTCCGGTTGGTTTGCTTCGTTGAGTGTTTAGGCTCCGATTGGATTGCTTCGTTTAGTGTTTAGGCTCCGGTTGGTTTGCTTCGTTGAGTGTTTAGGGTTCGGTTGGTTTGCTTCGTTGAGTGTTTAGGGTCCGGTTGGTTCGCTTCGTTGAGTGTTTAGGCTCCAGTTGGTTTGCTTCATTGAGTGTTTAGGTACCGGTTGGTTCGTTTCGTTGAGTGTTTAGGCTCTGGTTGGTTTGCTTCGTTTAGGTTTTAGGCTCCGATTGGTTCGCTTCGTTGATTGTTTAGGCTCCAGTTGGTTTGCTTTGTTGAGTGTTTAGGCTCCGGTTGGATTGATTCGTTGAGTGTTTAGGCTCCGGTTCGTTTGCTTCATTGAGTGTTTAGGTTCCGGTTGGTTTCGTTGAATGTTTAGGCTCCGGTTGATTTGCTTCGTTGAGTCTTTAGGCTCCGGTTGGTTTGCTTCGTTTAGTGTTTAGGCTCAGGTTGGTTTGCTTCGTTGAGTGTTTAGGCTCCGGTTCGTTTGCTTCATTGAGTGTTTAGGTTCCGGTTGGTTTCGTTGAGTGTTTAGGCTCCGGTTGGTTTGCTTCGTTGAGTGTTTAGGCTCCGGTTGGTTTGCTTCGTTGAGTATTTAGGCTCCGGTTGGTTCGCTTCGTTGAATGTTTAGGCTCCGGTTGGTTTGCATCGTTGATTGTTTAGGCTCCGGTTGGTTTCGTTGAGTGTTTAGGCTCCGGTTGATTTGCTTCGTTGAGTGTTTAGGCTCCGGTTGGATTGTTTCGTTGAGTGTTTAGGCTCCGGTTGGATTGCTTCGTTTAGTGTTTAGGCTCCGGTTGGTTTTCTTCGTTGAGTGTTTAGGGTTCGGTTGGTTTGCTTCGTTGAGTGTTTAGGGTCCGGTTGGTTCGCTTCGTTGAGTGTTTAGGCTCCAATTGGTTTGCTTCATTGAGTGTTTAGGTACCGGTTGGTTCGTTTCGTTGAGTGTTTAGGCTCTGGTTGGTTTGCTTCGTTTAGGTTTTAGGCTCCGATTGGTTCGCTTCGTTGAGTGTTTAGGCTCTGGTTCGTTTGCTTTGTTGAGTGTTTAGGCTCCGGTTGGATTGCTTCGTTTAGTATTTAGGCTCAGGTTGGTTTGCTTCGTTGAGTGTTTAGGCTCCGGTTAGTTTGTTTCATTAAGTGTTCATGCTCCGGTTGGATTGTTTCGTTGAGTGTTTAGGCTCAGGTTGGATTGTTTCGTTGAGTGTTTAGGCTCTGGTTGGTTTTATTCGTTGAGTGTTTAGGGTCAGGTTGGTTTGCTTCGTTAAGTGTTTAGGCTCCGGTTGATTTGCTTCGTTGAGTGTTTAAGGTCTGGTTGGTTCGCCTCGTTGAATGTTTAGGCTCCGGTTGGTTTGCTTCGTTGATTGTTTAGGCTCCGGTTGGTTTCGTTGAGTGTTTAGGCTCCGGTTGATTTCCTTCGTTGAGTGTTTAGGCTCCGCTTCGTTTGCTTCATTGAGTGTTTAGGTTCCGGTTGGTTTCGTTACGTGTTTAGGCTCCGGTTGGTTTGCTTCGTTGAGTGTTTAAGCTCCGGTTGGATTGTTTCGTTGAGTGTTTAGGCTCCGGTTGGTTTGCTTCGTTGAGTGTTTAGGCTCCGGTTGGATTATTTTGTTGAGTGTTTAGGCTCCGGTTGGTTCGCTTCGTTGAGTGTTTAGGCTCTGATTGGTTCGCTTTGGTTAATGTTTAGGCTCCGGTTGGTTTGCTTCATGGAGTGTTTTGGCTTCGGTTGGTTCGTTTCGTTAAATGTTTAGGCTCCGATTGGTTTGCTTCGTTGATTGTTTAGGCTCCGGTTGGTTGGCTTCGTTGATTGTTTAGGCTCCGGTTGGTTTGCTTCGTTGAGTGTTTAGGCTCCGATTGGATTGCTTCGTTTAGTGTTTAGGCTCCGGTTGGTTTGCTTCGTTGAGTGTTTAGGGTTCGGTTGGTTTGCTTCGTTGATTGTTTAGGGTCCGGTTGGTTGCTTCGTTGAGTGTTTAGACTCCAGTTGGTTTACTTCATTGAGTGTTTAGGTACCGGTTGGTTCGTTTCGTTGAGTGTTTAGTCTCTGGTTGGTTTGCTTCGTTTAGGTTTTAGGCTCCGATTGGTTCGCTTCGTTGATTGTTTAGCCTCCAGTTGGTTTGCTTTGTTGAGTGTTTAGGCTCCGGTTGGATTGCTTCGTTTAGTGTTTAGGCTCAGGTTGGTTTGCTTCGTTGAGTGTTTAGGCTCCGGTTGGTTTGCTTCCTTGAGTGTTCAGGCTCCGGTTGGATTGTTTCGTTGAGTGTTTAGGCTCCGGTTGGATTGTTTCGTTGAGTGTTTAGGCTCTGGTTGGTTTTCTTCGTTGAGTGTTTAGGCTCCGGTTGGTTTGCTTCGTTGAGTGTTTAGGCTCCGGTTGATTTGCTTCGTTGAGTGTTTAAGGTCCGGTCGGTTCGCTTCGTTGAATGTTTAGGCTCCGGTTGGTTTGCTTCGTTGATTGTTTAGCCTCCGGTTGGTTTCGTTGAGTGTTTAGGCTCCGGTTGATTTGCTTCGTTGAGTGTTTAGGCTCCGGTTCGTTTGCTTCATTGAGTGTTTAGGTTCCGGTTGGTTTCGTTGAGTGTTTAGGCTCCGGTTGGTTTGCTTCGTTGAGTGTTTAGGCTCCGGTTGGATTGTTTCGTTGAGTGTTTAGGCTCCGGTTGGTTTGCTTCGTTGAGTGTTTAGGCTCCGGTTGGATTATTTCGTTGAGTGTTTAGGCTCCGGTTGGTTCGCTTCGTTGAGTGTTTAGGCTCTGATTGGTTCGCTTTGGTTAATGTTTAGGCTCCGGTTGGTTTGCTTCGTTGATTGTGTAGGCTCCGGTTGATTTGCTTCATTGAGTGTTTAGGCTCTGGTTGGTTTGCTTCGTTTAGTGTTTAGGCTCGGGTTGGTTTGCTTCGTTTAGTGTTTAGGCTCCGGTTCGTTTGCTTCATTGAGTGTTTAGGTTCCGGTTGGTTTCGTTGAGTGTTTAGGCTCCGGTTGGTTTGCTTCGTTGAGTGTTTAGGCTCCGGTTGGTTCGCTTGGTTGAATATTTAGGCTCCGGTTGGTTTGCTTCGTTGATTGTGTAGGCTCCGGTTGGTTTCGTTGAGTGTTTAGGCTCCGGTTGATTTGCTTCGTTGAGTGTTTAGGCTCCGGTTGGATTGTTTCGTTGAGTGTTTATGCTCCGGTTGGTTTCGTTGAGTGTTTAGGCTCCGGTTGATTTGCTTCGTTGAGTGTTTAGGCTCCGATTGAATTGTTTCGTTGAGTGTTTAGGCTCCGGTTGGATTGCTTCGTTTAGTGTTTAGGCTCCGGTTGGTTTGCTTCGTTTAGTGTTTAGGCTCCGGTTGGTTTGCTTCATTGAGTGTTTAGGTTCCGGTTAGTTTCGATGAGTGTTTAGGCTCCGGTTGGTTTGCTTCGTTGAGTGTTTAGGCTCCGGTTGGATTGTTTCCTTGAGTGTTTAGGCTCCGGTTGGTTTGCTTCGTTGAGTGTTTAGGCTCCGGTTGGATTATTTCGTTGAGTGTTTAGGCTCCGGTTGGTTCGCTTCGTTGAGTGTTTAGGCTCTGATTGGTTCGCTTTGGTTAATGTTTAGGCTCCGGTTGGTTTGCTTCGTTGATTGTTTAGGCTCCGGTTGATTTGCTTCGTTGAGTGTTTAGGCTCCGGTTGGTTTGCTTCATTGAGTGTTTACGATCCAGTTGGATTGCTTCGTTTAGTGTTTAGGCTCCGGTTGGTTTTCTTCGTTGAGTGTTTAGGCTCCAGTTGGTTTGCTTGGTGGAGTGTTTTGGATCCGGTTGGTTCACTTCGTTGAGTGTTTAGGCTCCGGTTGGTTTGCTTCATTGAGTGTTTAGGTTCCGGTTAGTTCGTCGCGTTGAGTGTTTAGGCTCAGGTTGGTTTGCTTCGTTGAGTGTTTAGGCTCCGGTTGGTTTGCTTGGTTGATTGTTTAGGCTCCGGTTGGTTGAGTGTTTAGGATCTGGTTGGTTTGCTTCGTTGAGTGTTTAGGCTCCGGTTGGTTTGCTTCGTTGAGTGTTTAGGCTCCGATTGGTTCGCTTCGTTGAGTGTTTAGGCTCCGGTTTGTTCGCTTCGTTGAGTGTTTAGGTTCTAGTTGGTTTGCTTTGTTGAGTGTTTAGGCTCCGGTTGGTTTGCTTCGTTGAGTTTTTAGGCTCCGGTTGGTTTTCTTCGTTGAGTGTTTAGACTACGGTTGGTTCGCTTCGTTGAGTGTTTAGGCTCCGGTTGTTTGCTTCGTTGAGTGTTTAGGCTCCGGTTGGTTTGCTTCGTTGAGTGTTTAGGCTCCGGTTGATTTGCTTCGTTGAGTGTTTAGGCTCCGGTTGGTTCGCTTCGTTGAATGTTTAGGTTCCGGTTGGTTTGCTTCATTGATTGTTTAGGCTCCGGTTGGATTGTTTCATTGAGTGTTTAGGCTCCGGTTGGATTGCTTCGTTTAGTGTTTAGGCTCAGGTTGGTTTGCTTCGTTGAGTGTTTAGGCTACGGTTCATTTGCTTCATTGAGTGTTTAGGTTCCGGTTTGTTTCGTTGAGTGTTTAGGCTCCGGTTGGTTTCCTTCGTTGAGTGTTTAGGCTCCGGTTGGATTGCTTCGTTTAGTGTTTAGGCACCAGTTGTTTTGCTTCGTAGAGTGTTTAGGCTCCGGTTGGTTTGCTTCATTGAGTCTTTAGGCTCCGGTTGGTTCATTTCGTTGAGTGTTTAGGCTCCGATTGGATTGCTTCGTTTAGTGTTTAGGCTCCGGTTGGTTTGCTTCGTTGAGTGTTTAGGGCTCGGTTGGTTTGCTTTGTTGAGTGTTTATGGTCCGGTTGGTTCGCTTCGTTGAGTGTTTAGGCTCCAATTGGTTTGCTTCATTGAATGTTTAGGTTCCGGTTGGTTCG